>CAJQUN010000514.1:0-373656 GCA_907163345.1 Haberlea rhodopensis | reverse complement strand
CAAGTGAATGAACTAGTTTTCCCAGCTGATTTTATATACCTTGACATGGAGAATGGTGATAAAGTAGCCCCATCTTATTAGGAAGACCATTTCTCAAAACTCCTAAAACAAGATAGATGTGCATAGGTGGTACCCTCACTATGGAATTTGATGGTGAGATTGTTACATTTAACATCTAGATTGCCATGAAATATCCTTGCATAATGATGATACTGTGTACTCTATTGATGTTATTGATACCTGTCACAGGAGGTTTTTGAGAATGTAGGAAACGAAGAATTGGAAAGCACTCTCACCATGGATTTGGAGAAGGAAGAAGTGGACATATCCATCATGGACGAAGTGAAGCACACCATCGATGCGCTGGATGATACACCTGAGCTATTTCAGTCAGGTAATGTTTCTTTCATATCATTGCCTATTTCTAACGCTAGACCTCTCCCATCTGTTTGCAGGCACCCACCATCAAGTTGAGCCACTACCCACCCACCTAAATACGTATTCCTTGGTGAAGGTA
Source organism: Haberlea rhodopensis (assembly GCA_907163345.1). NCBI lineage: Eukaryota > Viridiplantae > Streptophyta > Magnoliopsida > Lamiales > Gesneriaceae > Haberlea > Haberlea rhodopensis. The sequence goes on along the minus strand of CAJQUN010000514.1, from coordinate 373,139 downwards.
ATATATTACCAGTGATCATCTCCAGCAAGTTGGGGGATGATCAAGAGAAGGACTTGATTCATGTGCTCAAGGAGCACAAGACTGCTATAGGCTGGACAATCGCAGACATCAAGGGAATCAGTCCCTCCACGTGCATGCACCGAATTCTACTAGGGAAGGAGGGAGCCGACACGTCAGCCCCAAAGGAAGCTAAACCCACCCATGATGGAGGTGGTGAAGGAGGAGATTCTGAAACTTCTATCGGTTGGTGTGATATACCCTATATCAGATAGTCAATGGGTTAGTCCAGTTCAAGTGGTTCCAAAGAAGACCGGTATCACTGTGATAAAGAATAAGGACGATGAACTTGTGCCCACACGCATTCAAAATGGATGGCGAGTGTTCATTGACTACCGGAAGCTTAACACCGTGACTAGAAAGGATCATTTTCCTCTACCTTTTATTGATCAGATGCTTGAGAGGTTAGCATGACATTCTTATTATTGTTTTCTTGATGGTTACTCAGGCTATTTTCAGATTGCAATCGCTCCGGAGGACCAAGAGAAGACAACTTTCACATGTCCCTTCGGCACATTCGCATACCGTCGCATGCCCTTTGGACTATGCAATTGCCCCAGCCACTTTTCAACGGTGTATGGTCAGTATCTTTCTGAGTTTATTGAACATATTTTAGAAGTATTCATGGATGACTTTACTGTTTACGGTAACTCATTAAGGATTGTCTTTCTAGCCTTACACTGGTATTGAAAAAGTGCATTGATACTAACCTTGTGTTAAATTCTGAGAAATGTCATTTTATGGTTGAACAAGGTATAGTGCTGGGTCATGTTGTTTCTGCTAATGGCATAGAGGTAGATAAGGCAAAAATTGATGTTATGCAATCTTTACCCTACCCTACTTGTGTCCGGGATGTGCGCTCTTTTCTTGGCCATGCAGGTTTTTACAGGAGGTAATCAAAGACTTCGCCAAGATAGCTACACCTTTGTGTAAGCTACTACAAAAGGATGTCCCCTTTGAGATGGTTGCCGAAAGCAAGAGAGCTTTTGATACACTGAAAGAGTCATTAACCTCTACCCCCATCATCCAACCACCCGACTGAGTAAACCCTTCGAGATCATGTGCGATGCAAGTGACTATGCGGTTGGTGCTGTTTTGGGACAAAAAGAGGGCAATGCTTCACATGCATCTACTACGCATCAAAAACCTTGAATGATGCCCAACAAAATTATTCTACTACTGAGGAAAGAGCTCTTAGCAGTTGTTTTTGCTCTGAAAAATTTCGATCGTATTTACTTGGTACTAAAGTTATTGTTTATTCTGATCATGCAGCTCTTCGCTATTTGATGACGAAGAGAGGAGGCTAAACCAAGGCTAATAAGATGGATTTTGCTCTGAGTGATTCGAATACAAATCAAGGATAAGAAGGGCAGCGAGAACAAAGTAGCGGATCACTTGAGCCGCTTACCACATGTAGAGGAGATGAGCTTTGTTTGGAAGGAGGAATTCCCGGATGAGCACCTGTTCTCCATAAACGACAATCTTCCATGGTATGCTCATATTGTGAATTTTTTAGCTTCTAATGTGCTACCCCCTGAATTGTCTAGGTCTCAACGAGCTAAGATCAGAGTGATGCCAAGTATTATGTATGGGATGATCCTTACTTATGGAAGAACTGCGCGGTACCAAATCATTCGACGTTGCATACCCGAGACTGAGGTAAATGACATTTTAATGTTTTGCCATTCATATGCTTGTGGTGGACATTTTGGAGCCAAGAGGACCTCTAGGAAGGTACTCGAGTGTGGATTCTTTTGGCCCACCCTATGGTCGTGTCGCATATCTTTTCTGCAAGAACTGTGCACAATGCCAACTGACCGGTAATCTCTCCCAAAGAAAGGAGATGCCTCAACAACCCATTCTCATTTCTGAAATTTTTGACGTTTGGGGCATCAACTTTATGGGACCCTTTCCTATGTCTTATGGTCATATTTATATACTGCTTGCTGTTGATTATGTGTCGAAATGGGTGGAAGCTATAGCCCCCCGTACTGACGATTCCAAGGTTGTTGCAGATTTTATCAAACATAACCTTTTCTCTAGGTTTGGAATCCCAAGAGCCATCATCAATGATCGAGGGACACAATGCTGCAACCGGACAGTGGAAAGCCTATTCAAGAAATACCACGTGACTCACAAAGTCTCCACTGCCTATCACCCGCAAACAAATGGCAAAGCCGAGGTCTCTAACCGAGAAATCAAGGCAATATTGGAAAAAAACGGTCAACCCGACAAGGAAAGATTGGAGCTTGCGACTAGACGATGCACTGTGGGCCTACAGAACCGCATATAAGACTCCAATAGGTATGTCTCCTTATCGACTGATTTTTGGTAAACCGTGTCATCTCCCTGTAGAGTTGGAACACAAAGCATACTGGGCCGTGAAGAATTTCAACATGAACTACGATGAGAGTGGCGTGCATAGGAAGCTGCAATTGCAAGAGTTAGAGGAGATACGGAATGAAGCTTACGAGAGTGCTAGATTTTACAAAGAAAAGACGAAGGATTTTCACGACAAGATTGAAGCACTACTTTGAAGGTTTCCAACATGAAGAAGGAGGGAACGTAGACATCATGGTGGCTCTAGAGGATCCACTCCACTTTGACTGAGCACGAGGACTGGCGTCGGGCCACCGACGTTAAACAGAGGCGCTGCTTGGGAGGCAACCCAAGGGGAGTTATTTTCCTTTTTACCCTTTTATTTTTATTGCTTTTTAGTTTAAACTTTTCTCTTTTCTTGTATTTTTGCCTTACATTGGGACAATGTAAGATTTAAGTATGGGGGAGGGATTAGTAGTTAGTTTTGCTTTAATATTTCAAAAAAAAAAATCGAAAAACTTGAAAACTTTTGAGCTCATAGTTAGTAATGAATGAATGCTTAGAATCACTAGCCCGTGATGAAACCTAATTGATATCATGCATGCTTTTGAACATAGGTGAATTGTTAACTTTGGAACACTTTGAACTCTAATGCAAAGTTTACTTTAACTTAGTAAGTGAATATCTTGAGCACGATTTGTCATTACTTGTGAAGTGTGCATAACATAGTGAAGATTATGTGAATTTTGTGATAGTCTTAAGAAGTCTCTAATACATGCTAGAACTTAACTACATGCTCTTTGAGGCGTATGTCTAGACTACTTGCAAACATGAAAGTGATATAGGCAATATTTGATGCGTTTTGAGCATTTCAAGCCTACCATATGAACAAAATCTATCTCTAGTACCCTTTTTGAGCCTTAATGTAGAAGAATGGGAGTATGCTAAGCATACTCAAGACCCCCATTCAACATTCCTTGACTAGCTTATCATCCTTCCCTAATGAGCCTAAATATGAATTTTAATCCATACCTTTTAGGGAGTATGATGTATTTCATTCAAATGCACTTGGTAATCATTGAAGTATATTTGTAAACTTTATTGTCAAAAGTTGAAATACATGAAAGAAAAAAGGGATGCCTTGAGAAATTTGAGAAAAAAATATGACTCCAAGGGGAGCCAAGGCACAAAAGAAGAAAAAATGTTGAAATAAACCTTGAAAAAAATTGAACAAGGTTTGAGAAAATACATGCAAGAAGGGAAGTCTTAGTGTGCATTTCATCATACTCTCTTGTTTGATTCTTCTTTATCCTTTCTTCATAAGCCAATACCTAGGCCAAGCTACAAGCTAATAAAGACCTACTTGATTTATGTTTGCAAAGTGGCTAAGATAGTGGAGAAGAGTGTGCAAGTGAGCTTATACTTGTGTTAGTGTATAACTTGAACTATTATGGCTTTGCATAATTTGGATCTATAATTTGTACACAACACTCGTCTATGACCACACACACACGTTCACTACTTTGTTGAGTATGAAATGTTTAGGGATTGAACTTGTTCCACTGTTAACTTTTCAACGAACTTCCATTACTGTGCATGTTAAAAATTGTTGAGGCATTAAAGTGAGGACAAGTTGCTTTGTTATGATATTATGAGCCAACCAAAAATATTGTAGTTTTATTTGGTTACTCGAGGTCGAGTAAAGAGTAAGTATGGGGGAGTTTGATGTGACTAGAAATAGACACATCTTTAGTGCTTAATTGTATACGATTTGGTAGGTTTTGATGGATAATTTGATACGTCTGCTACGTAATCGTATATTTGTGTAATTGTAGGTACAATCGAAGAAAACAAGCTAAAAATGATGTGTAAAGACCAAGAAAAGATATGGACATGACAAGGACTCAAAGTTGATCAAGAAAAGGGCAAAAACGTAATTTTGGAGGTGGCGATCGATCGCCTGGGAGAGGAAATCGATCGCCTATGGACAGAAACTTTTGCAACAAAATTTATGAGCCAGCGATAGATCGCGTGTATCAGGCGATCGATCGCCAAAGTCCACTGGAGCCAAGCGATCGATCGCGATAAAGTGGCGATCGATCGCCTCAAGCGATCTGCTGAAAAAAAATAAAGAAGCGATCGATCGCCACATTCAAGGCGATCGATCGCCGAAGAGTCCGGAAATAAGGAAATTGAGTCTTTTACCATGTTTAAAAGATTGTAACCTAAATCTTAGCCTCCATAACCTCAGAACTCGATTTTTACACCTCATATCAGACATATTTCGATAGTTTTAGACTAAGTTAGGTTTTGAGAATAATTTTCTTTCAAGTTTTCTTCAAGAACAACAAAGAACGGAGCCGGAACTGACAAGCCGGAATCGCAATTCGTCTTAGTAATCTCTTTTCCTTTATTTAATTCAATGTTTTCGGTACAATTTATTATGTTTTTAGATTTGAATTTGATAGGCTAAAACCCTTCGATTCTTGGTTGAAGGGATACCTACTCTTGGATTTGAATCTTTTATGAGAATTCGGTTTGATTGTTGAATTAGATTTCGATTTCAATGTGTTTCTCAGATTTCGAATTCCATGATTGTTGTGTTTGTGTATTAGATTGATCAACTAATATTCAATTGCATAATCGATAGTTTGTTAAGAAAGAAGTAAGATTAATAATTAACCGGCTGTAGGTGTTATTGAATTCTTAGGAGAAACGATTCGGTAATCGATTTTAACGGCTGTAGTTTTCATTGATTAGATTTATCAAACTCATTAGTTTTGAAAACTATCATTGATTTAATCATTAACGGCTGTAGTGGTGATTAGAGATTTGGTAAGGGTTGAATTGAATGTTGTTTTCTCTTTGACTACGAATAAGATGAGTAGGAATTGAATTTCCAATCGATTGATAATCGAAAGAATTCGAATTTTTTGATTTGATGACCAAAAGATAATTTCCAAAAGTACGGTTACCTGAAAACCAAGAATCGCTTTAATCTCATAAGTCTTAATTCGTTTAGTTAATTTTGCGTATTAGTTTAATTCTTAGAATTTGTTAAGTGATCGCTTTTATTTTAAACAATTATTTCCAATCTAGCGATTTTAGACCGCAAGTGCGCGGTGTCAAGTTTTAGTATAGATAGGAAGAATACGGATTGTCGAACCCACAGGGACTAACAAGTAAGTACCAAATAAGATGTCTTTTAACTATATTTAACCTACGATAATAAATTGATAATTAAACTAAGCTAAATTAAACTACTCTAATCCAACCAAATCAATAAAAGTAAACGAGAAAAATCCACAAGATAAGATTATCGAGACTTTGGCTCACCAATGTAATTCCCTACAATTCTCGATTGAATATTTAAATATTTCTAAGGTGACGAGTTTTCCTAATTTATCTAATACACTCTCTCGAGCTATATTAAACCTAACACCAAATTGCAGTAAGTAACTCTCGTTCACTTATTTAACAATTCAATGTTGCATAAGATCCATGAAAACTCCTAGCTTTCAATTATAAAAATCTATGGCTATCACGCATGTATTTGACGTCATCTCTCGATCTCGATCTTAAATCCATGGTATGAATTATTAATTCAGTATCATAAAATCATATCTCGATCTCAATTACGATACTAACATCATTCAAAGGTGATCAAACCTCCAAAAGCATGAAGAACATAAAACATACGCAAAGAATTATAAGAATTCAATCATTAAATCATCAAATCGAAGGTTCATAACAAAGGTTCGCCTAGCATCGATAAATAAAATTAGTTCCTCATAATAAATCAAAACACAACAAAACTAAGAATTTAAAGACAAAGAAAAACTCCCAGCGTCGACTCCGGTTGTAGATCTTCGCTCCTTCTCTTGCTTCATTCTCGATCGTCTCTTTTTATCGCCTTGTTGGGTTGTTCCAATTCCTAGGGTGAAGTGGGTATGATGGATGATGGTGATGGAAGGATGGAGGTTGATGATGGGGAAGAAAAGGTGGACGTGTGAGAGAAGTCAAGGAAAGAGAGGTTTGGATGGTGAATATGTGTATGATATATGGAAGAAAGGTGGAGGTTATGTTGGACGTGAGATGGATTGGAGGAAGAAGATGGTGTGTGGTTTGGATGATGAATGGGTATGGAGGTGTGGAGGCTTTTCCTAGGGTTCAAAATCTCTTTTTGGGTTGTAAATCTCTTCCATATGTATAGGGGAAAGAATTATGGAATTCCCTTTTGCATACAAACTCTACAAGGAAGTTTTTTTTCTCAAAACTGCTCGTCCCGATCGATCCGAAAAAGTGGCTGTGATATCCCCGAAATGATTATGTGATTTTAATCATTTAAGTTATATTGTGATGTTAATGTGTTAATTCATGGGATTGGATGAATTATATTGGGGAGAATTACTTCAGGGTGCATGTAACATGTATTGGGTTTTTGGGGTGTGTATTGTTGTTTTGGTAAAGCATGCAAAAAGGGTAATTGAAGTATTTTGTTGAGAAAATACTATAAATATCATGTGGGGATATTTTAAGTACATCGTGCCAAATCGGGACCAAAACATAACACATCAAACCACCCAACACTTAACCACCCCCCCCCAACCCATACTTTGACTCAGCATGAGCTGGCCATGCTTCCACTTGGCTCAATAATTTAACACCTTTCCAGCACTCCAAATTTCGAACCTCCTCTTCCAAAATACCATCCAGCAGCTGCTAAGCAATTTTAGGAGGAGCCCTTCCATTTCCATCGCCTGGAAATCCTTCAAAAATCGGGGCAAAGTAGGGTGAGGAACTACCCTGTTTCTTTCTGGAAAAAAAACTGGTTTGGTTCTACTTTTGAGCATGGTGAAAAACGGCATGTTAGCATATGTTTCTTGAAACCTGTGATTTAAATGCTTACATGGTGTTTTTATGAGTCTCTCTGTAATTTTCCTTAAGCATGATGTATGTTTTATGTGGAAGATTTAAGCTTGTGAAAAGTAGTGCTCAAAAATCTGGGTAGAGATTTACTCTGTTTTTCTGGAAAACGTGGGTTGGGAGTGTTTTTGAGGAGGTGTTATCATGCATGATAAGCTTATATATTGGAGAAACTTTGATGTAAAAACATGCTTGGTAGTTTTGTGAAACCCATGGCATGTTTAGTTGAGCAAGGTTTATGTTATATGTGTTAGTTTTAATAGCATGAAAAGAGGTGCTCAAGAATTCTGGAAATGAAAATGTGCCCTGTTTCCAGAAAAAGTTGATCCAGTACTTGTTTTAATGATCGATGTTTATGCATGTAGGTTTATGCTAAGGGTGTATATTTGGTTTGAATACACTCAGGGTAGTGTAGTTCAAATGCTAGCATGATGGTCTTGGTATGTATATTGTCCTACATGTTAGATTTAAGGGTATGATTATCGGTGTTAAGCAATTCTGGAAAATCGCCGAAGGAACAAGGTTGGCGATCGATCGCCAAGGAGGCAGGATCGATCGCGACGTTCCAGTAAGTTTTGGCGATCGATCGCCAATATAGTGGCGATCGATCGCGGATTGAATTTTTCTGGTATGCGAGGCAGTAGCATCTCGCGATCGATCGGGGCTCATGGGCGATCGATCGCGAGATGATATTAAAGGATTTGTTTGGTTTTTTATTTGGTTTTGCTTCCGGATTATTATGAGGTGCCTAATATTGTGTTGTGTGGCTATGTAGAACCATCCCAGGTGCCAGCACAACCGAGGAGATAAAGTCGATTGACTCCTCTATCTTTTGAAAGGTACGTAAGCGACGTACGGGCATCCCAACGGTAACATGTACTTTATGTTTGTCTTTATGACACATGATGAATGCAATGTGGTGCATTAAGATTATGATACATGTTTTTATGCATTGTTTTTGCATATGTATGTTGTGAAATATAAGAGGTGTATTTCACGAGTCAAAGTTATCTTAGTAAGGATTTTAATGGCTTACGCTAAAGTCCATTGGAAGCGATGAAGAATTCCGCTTACATGGAGTAGCAACGCTAAAGTCCATTGGAAGCGATGAAGAATTCCGCTTACATGGAGTAGCAACGCTAAAGTCCATTGGAAGCGATGAAGAATTCCGCTTACATGGAGTAGCAAGAAGCATTAAAATGTACTAATGATAAGGGCTCAGGATGAAATAAGGATTTAAGGGAAAAGGAATGTCATGACATTGCATATCCATACATTCATATAATGTGTTTCTATTATGAATTATGGTACAGGGACAACCAATGGGCGATATAAATGCTGGAAATACAGGAAGGACTTGTGTTTAAGATTTGCATTTATGCCCTACTTTCATATTATGTTAAATATGAATTGTGTTATGCTCATGTGTTGGGGTTGTCTTTGTAGGTGCTTTTGTTGACGAGAACCAGGGCCGGGGTTGATATGCTGAGCTGTAAGGAGTGCTACAGGATTAGCATGTTAGAGTTTTTGTATAGCTTCTACTGAGTAGAGTAAGACTATGATGTAGTACCTTTGTAGGATGTACGTCTTTCCTTTTGGAACATTTTGGTACTGTAATCTCTAAAGCTCAGGTTAATCAACACGGCACATTACTCTGATATAATCGCATGTATGTTTAGTTCTCTAAATTGCACCTTAATATCTTGATGTGATAACGGGGTCTCACATTTAGTGGTATCAGAGCCAGGTTAGATAACCAGGGAAGAGTGAAGGGTAGCCTTTAGAGACAAGTTGGCTAGGTATTCATTTAGGCATGCTTATGCATGTGATGCATATGGTTGTATACGTGTTATACTAACATGCTTTGAATATTTTACTCTTGTTATCTAACGGCTTATATTATGAACTGCTTTTGGTATTGTTGTTAACTATTGTGTTGCAGCATGGCGGACCTCAATGAAGAGGTAGGAGATATGGATAGTAGACATGCCAGTATTGCTCAGCCGAACCCCTTACCACCACCTGCTGTGGGCGTGGAGCCCAGTGTACAGATATTACTGCCAGGGGAGCTCAGTTTGAAGCAGTTTCTGAGTTTCCATCCGCCCATGTTTGAGGGGACTGAGTCTGGTGAAGTAGCTGAGGAATGGTTGGAACGTATAGAGCAGATACTTGTGACTGCACCTTGTGCACTCACGGCATGGCTGAGGTTAGCAGAGTTTCAGCTGGCTAAGAAGCCTGCTATGTGGTGGAAGACCACCGTGATGGAGCTGAGAGCTCTAGGTATGGCAGTTGACTGGACTGTATTCCGGACCCGGTTCCTTAACCGGTATTTCTCTGCGGCTGCCAGACAATTGAAGGAAGATGAGTTCAACAGTTTGAAGCAGGGTAGCATGTCCGTAGCAGACTACGCTATGCAGTATTCCTCACTGCTGAGGTATGTACCTCATATTGCTGTCAGCAGCCATGCCAAGATGAGGAACTTTCTGAAAGGTCTGAGGCCGGAGCTATTCGATAGGGTTATCTCTAACAACCCCAGCTCGTTTGACGACGCCCTGACACGGGCAGAGTTGGCAGAGATTGCCGTAGACGCATACAAGGATGCTGTACCCCCCTTTTGTACCATCACAGAGGCCTACTACTGATAGTCTGAAGCCACGAGGGGATCAGTTTAAGGCTCGTGGGGCCTCATCATCTTCCAGGTTTAGTGGGAAGAAGTCTCATGGACAGAAACAGAACACCCGGGGGCATCCACAGGGAAACAGGACAGAGGTAACCAGGTGTACCAACTGCGGAGGATGGCATTTGTTACGTGACTGTCGAGGTTGCTATATCTGTGGCAAGATGGGCCACATAGCTCGGGGTTGCCCCAATCGGGCAGTTCAGACGGATTCAGGGCCGAATAGGCCAAGGTTTGATGCTGGGAGGGCACCACAGAGGCAGCAGTTTGCACCACGACCCCTGGGAGGTCAGACGACAGGACCGCCGCAGGGACAGGTGTATGCACTGACCAGGGAGCAGGCCGAGGCAGCCCCAGAGGAGGTCATTGCTGGTACGTGTCATTTACTTACGTACCCTGCACTTATATTGATAGATACAGGTGCTTCCCATTCCTTTGTATCTACTGCCTTTGTGGAAGGACACCATTTGTGCTCGTCTCTGTTACCCACGCCTCTCATGGTCTCGACACCCACGGGGAAGCATGTGATTGCGGATCGACAGTTATCAGATTGCCTCATTTATTTTGAGGGCAATGATCTGAGGGCCGATTTGATTCAGTTAGAGATGGCAGACTTTGACTGCATTATCGGCATTGATGTGTTGAGCAGATACCGAGCTATGGTAGATTGCCAAAAGAGGATGGTTCGTTTTCTGTCTGATCAGGGGTTCCAGTGGACTTTTTATGGGGACGGCTCTCGTCCAAGGATACCAGTAATCTCGGCGGTTAAGATGTCGCGGTTATTGGAACGTGGTCATACTGGGTACCTTATTTATGCTATGAATGCTTCAGAGGAGAAGGAAGTGAGAGCCGAGGACATTCCAGTTGTGGCGGAGTTCAGTGATGTGTTTCCAGATGAGATTCCGGGATTTCCGCCAGTCAGGGATGTGGAGTTTGCTATTGAGCTGCTGCCAGGGACATCAGCCATTTCTCGTGCCCCATACAGGATGGCACCGGCAGAGCTGAGGGAGCTGAAGGTACAGTTACAGGAGCTCCTCGACAAGGGATACATCCGCCCTAGTGTATCGCCTTGGGGTGCGCCAGTCTTGTTTGTGAAAAAGAAGGATGGATCAATGCGTCTGTGCATTGACTACAGGCAACTGAACAAGGCTACAGTGAAGAACAGATATCCGCTTCCGAGGATTGATGATCTGTTCGACCAACTTCAGGGTACGGAGGTGTACTCCAAGATAGATTTGAGGTCAGGCTATCACCAGGTACGGGTTAGAGCTGGTGATGTTCAAAAGACGGCTTTAGAACTCGGTATGGGCACTATGAGTTCTTGGTGATGCCGTTCGGTGTGACAAATGCACCTGCAGTCTTTATGAGCCTGATGAACAGAGTATTTCAGGAGTACCTCGATCAGTTTGTGATCGTGTTTATTGATGACATCCTAGTCTATTCGAGGAATGAGGAGGATCATGCCGATCATCTGAGGATAGTACTCCAGATCCTCAGAGATCATCAGTTATACGCCAAACTCAGCAAGTGTGAGTTTTGGCTGAACAGTGTTGCATTTTTGGGCCATATCATATCCCGAGAGGGGATATCAGTAGACCCGAGGAAGATAGAGGCAGTTATGGATTGGTCTACCCCTACTTCAGTCAGTGAGATTCGAAGTTTTCTTGGTCTGGCTGGCTATTATCGACGTTTCGTCGAGGGTTTCTCAAAGATCGCCAAGCCACTTACCCAGCTGACTCAGAAGGGAGTCCCATTTTGTTGGTCAGAGGCTTGTGAGCAGAGTTTCCGGGAATTAAAGCACAGACTGACTACTGCGCCAGTTCTAGTGATACCCAAGGAGAACAAAGGATTTGTTCTTTATACCGATGCATCTCTACAGGGATTAGGGTGCGTGCTGATGCAGGACAAACATGTAGTGGCTTACGCTTCGAGACAGTTGAAGCCACATGAGACGAGGTATCCAGTCCATGATCTGGAGTTGGCAGCTATAGTGTTCGCCTTGAAGATATGGCGACACTACTTATACGGTACCTCATTTACCATCTTCACTGATCACAAGAGCCTGAAATTCTTGTTTACACAGGCTGAGCTGAACATGAGGCAGAGGAGATGGATGGACCTGCTGAAGGACTACGATTGTGAAATCGAATATCACCCGGGAAAAGCAAATTTGACAGCCGACGCTTTGAGTCGGAAGGTGAGGAGCACAGCAGAGGATGCTATGTCTCTGTCAGCTATGTTTGGCTCCTACTGCCAATTGGGATTCGATTATGATGTATCTTCTTCACCAGTACAGGTTTTGACCTTGCTAGCTGAGCCTGTTATATTTGATCACATCAGGAAGGCTCAGGGGACCGATGTAGAGGTTCAGAGATGGATGTTAGTGGTTCATTCAGGACAGCCATCGAGATTCAGAGTGGCTGATGACGGTTCTCTGAGGCTCGGCGACAGATGGGTGGTTCCAGATACACCCGAGTTACGCCAAGGTATATTACAGCGAGCTCATTGCAGCAGGATGAGTATCCATCCAGGTGGGAAAAAGATGTATAAGGATCTACGCAGCCAGTTCTGGTGGAGGCGTATGAAACAGGATGTCACCTCTTTTGTCAAGCGTTGTTTGATTTGTCAGCAAGTAAAAGCTGAGAGACAAAGGCCTGGAGGTGAACTAAGAAGTTTAGAAGTACCCGAGTGGAAGTGGCAGCACGTATCTATGGATTTCGTGACCCACTTGCCGAGGACTGTTTCGGGTTTTGATGCCATCTGGGTAGTCGTGGACAGGTTGACTAAGAGTGCTCATTTCATTCCCTACTGTATGACCTTCACGCATTTAAGAATGGCGCAGTTATATGTCAAAGATGTGGTGAGACTGCACGGGATCCCTGTTTCGATTGTGTCAGATCGAGATCCGCGGTTTACATCTCACTTTTGGGAGGGTCTGCAGACAGCTCTAGGTACAGAGTTGAGGTTGAGCACAGCCTATCATCCCCAGACGGACGGACAGACCGAGCGTACGATACAGACGCTCGAAGATATGTTGAGGGCTTGTGTGCTGGAGTTCGACACTTCGTGGCAGGACTCGATAGCCTTGGTGGAATTTTCTTACAACAACAGCTACCAGGCAAGTATTCAGATGGCTCCTTTCGAGGCCCTCTATGGTAGGCGTTGTAGGTCACCCTTGTGTTGGGATGACATGGACCGTAAGTCGGTTGGAGGACCTGAGTTGATTCAGGAAATGGAAGAGAAAGTTAAGGTTATCAGAACAAAGATGAAGGCAGCTCAGGATAGACAGGCAGCATATGCCAATCAGCGGCGTAGACCGTTGGAGTTTCAGTTAGGCGACAGAGTGTTTTTAAAGATCTCACCCTTCAGAGGCGTAGTACGGTTTGGGATGCGAGGGAAGTTATCCCCGAGGTATGTAGGGCCGTATGAGATCTTACAGCGTATTGGTACTCTGGCGTACCGGTTGGCTTTACCGCCCTCTCTGTCTGGCATACACGACGTTTTTCATGTGTCTATGCTGAGGAAGTATGAGCCAGATCCCTCACATGTGTTGCAGCCTTCAGAGGTTCAGATTGAGTCCGATGTTTCTTATGTGGAGCGGCCTATCAGGATTTTGGATAGAGCAGACCGCAGACTTCGGAACAAGGTTATTCCTATGATCAAGGTACAGTGGGATCGTAGGGGTGTCGAGGAGGCCACGTGGGAGACAGAGCGACACATGGTGCAGTACTATCCAGAACTGTTTTCTGGTATGCGTTTATTTACTGTTTTATTTCTGGATAGTAGCATGTTTGATTTCGGGACGAAATCCTATAAGTAGGGGAGTATTGTGATATCCCCGAAATGATTATGTGATTTTAATCATTTAAGTTATATTGTGATGTTAATGTGTTAATTCATGGGATTGGATGAATTATATTGGGGAGAATTACTTCAGGGTGCATGTAACATGTATTGGGTTTTTGGGGTGTGTATTGTTGTTTTGGTAAAGCATGCAAAAAGGGTAATTGAAGTATTTTGTTGAGAAAATACTATAAATATCATGTGGGGATATTTTAAGTACATCGTGCCAAATCGGGACCAAAACATAACACATCAAACCACCCAACACTTAACCACCCCCCCCAACCCATACTTTGACTCAGCATGAGCTGGCCATGCTTCCACTTGGCTCAATAATTTAACACCTTTCCAGCACTCCAAATTTCGAACCTCCTCTTCCAAAATACCATCCAGCAGCTGCTAAGCAATTTTAGGAGGAGCCCTTCCATTTCCATCGCCTGGAAATCCTTCAAAAATCGGGGCAAAGTAGGGTGAGGAACTACCCTGTTTCTTTCTGGAAAAAAACTGGTTTGGTTCTACTTTTGAGCATGGTGAAAAACGGCATGTTAGCATATGTTTCTTGAAACCTGTGATTTAAATGCTTACATGGTGTTTTTATGAGTCTCTCTGTAATTTTCCTTAAGCATGATGTATGTTTTATGTGGAAGATTTAAGCTTGTGAAAAGTAGTGCTCAAAAATCTGGGTAGAGATTTACTCTGTTTTTCTGGAAAACGTGGGTTGGGAGTGTTTTTGAGGAGGTGTTATCATGCATGATAAGCTTATATATTGGAGAAACTTTGATGTAAAAACATGCTTGGTAGTTTTGTGAAACCCATGGCATGTTTAGTTGAGCAAGGTTTATGTTATATGTGTTAGTTTTAATAGCATGAAAAGAGGTGCTCAAGAATTCTGGAAATGAAAATGTGCCCTGTTTCCAGAAAAAGTTGATCCAGTACTTGTTTTAATGATCGATGTTTATGCATGTAGGTTTATGCTAAGGGTGTATATTTGGTTTGAATACACTCAGGGTAGTGTAGTTCAAATGCTAGCATGATGGTCTTGGTATGTATATTGTCCTACATGTTAGATTTAAGGGTATGATTATCGGTGTTAAGCAATTCTGGAAAATCGCCGAAGGAACAAGGTTGGCGATCGATCGCCAAGGAGGCAGGATCGATCGCGACGTTCCAGTAAGTTTTGGCGATCGATCGCCAATATAGTGGCGATCGATCGCGGATTGAATTTTTCTGGTATGCGAGGCAGTAGCATCTCGCGATCGATCGGGGCTCATGGGCGATCGATCGCGAGATGATATTAAAGGATTTGTTTGGTTTTTTATTTGGTTTTGCTTCCGGATTATTATGAGGTGCCTAATATTGTGTTGTGTGGCTATGTAGAACCATCCCAGGTGCCAGCACAACCGAGGAGATAAAGTCGATTGACTCCTCTATCTTTTGAAAGGTACGTAAGCGACGTACGGGCATCCCAACGGTAACATGTACTTTATGTTTGTCTTTATGACACATGATGAATGCAATGTGGTGCATTAAGATTATGATACATGTTTTTATGCATTGTTTTTGCATATGTATGTTGTGAAATATAAGAGGTGTATTTCACGAGTCAAAGTTATCTTAGTAAGGATTTTAATGGCTTACGCTAAAGTCCATTGGAAGCGATGAAGAATTCCGCTTACATGGAGTAGCAACGCTAAAGTCCATTGGAAGCGATGAAGAATTCCGCTTACATGGAGTAGCAACGCTAAAGTCCATTGGAAGCGATGAAGAATTCCGCTTACATGGAGTAGCAAGAAGCATTAAAATGTACTAATGATAAGGGCTCAGGATGAAATAAGGATTTAAGGGAAAAGGAATGTCATGACATTGCATATCCATACATTCATATAATGTGTTTCTATTATGAATTATGGTACAGGGACAACCAATGGGCGATATAAATGCTGGAAATACAGGAAGGACTTGTGTTTAAGATTTGCATTTATGCCTTACTTTCATATTATGTTAAATATGAATTGTGTTATGCTCATGTGTTGGGGGTTGTCTTTGTAGGTGCTTTTGTTGACGAGAACCAGGGCCGGGGTTGATATGCTGAGCTGTAAGGAGTGCTACAGGATTAGCATGTTAGAGTTTTTGTATAGCTTCTACTGAGTAGAGTAAGACTATGATGTAGTACCTTTGTAGGATGTACGTCTTTCCTTTTGGAACATTTTGGTACTGTAATCTCTAAAGCTCAGGTTAATCAACACGGCACATTACTCTGATATAATCGCATGTATGTTTAGTTCTCTAAATTGCACCTTAATATCTTGATGTGATAACGGGGTCTCACAGTGGCCGATCGATCGAGCCTTCCAGTAAGAATTTCGCTCAGTTTTCAGCCTTTCTCGATCGATCGAAATCCTTTCTCGATCGATCGCCCTTCACAGTAAGTTTCTTCGCCTTTTTCAGCTTCTGGCGAGTTTTGTATTTTGGCCGTAACTTTTTCATACGAACTCTGAATTCGATGAATCAGCTGTCCATGCGAAGATAACTCAAAGTCCTGCAATTTTTATATGGACCAAATTTCCAAATCATGGCTCGAACATATAGTAATTTGAAGAGAAAGGAGCAACATGTGTCTTGGATTCTGGTTTTTTCCTCTTTTCTTCAACTTTATTCATTTTTTCATCATTTTAGCTTGATTTCTTCCCCTTTTATGAATTTCAACATTGATTCCTGAAATATAGAAATATATACCATAAAACGTAAAATAATTCAAGAATCAACACGAAAACATATACAAATCATAGCATAAAAACGCGTAATAATCAACCCTATCAACTCCCCCAAACTTATCACTTAATCGTCCTCGATTAAGCATTAAAATCATAAGGTAGAGTTCATTCTTGATATTTGAAACAATTATTTCATGACTTGCTTATTCTCAGAAATCTCATGCACATATACAAAAGTTGACAATACATGTTTTCTCCTAATTCAAGCAACATATCTCAAAATCAGAATGTGTGTGTGTGCTAATTTCAATCTCAAGTTTCATGCACATATTCAAGATCAAATCATGCTACTCAACTCAAAGTCGAGATTATCATCAAGCACCCTATAAGCCTATTTTCAAACAACTTCTCCACTAATGATAGTTACTCCCTAGACTTCGATCAAAATGACTTTTTAAGCTTGTAATGTAAGGCCTTTGGTGTTGGCTTCAAAGAAAAGATAGGATAAGCGCAAAGAAGAGAGTATAATCATTTATAGTTCAAATTTTCTCACACATCGAGCTCCTCTTCTTTTTCTTTTATAGCCTTGGCCACTTTGGGTCTTATATGTTTATTTTTTTTCTTTTCAAGGCTCTTTGTCTATCTTTTTCTTTTCTCATTCATCAATATTTTTCAATAAGCTCATCAGGATATAACAATTTACGTGCATCGAATGGAATTCATTATACTCTCTTAGGGTAAGGATAACTTTTTCATTTAGGCTCAAATAAGGGTAAGTATAATGAGTTTGCCAAGAATGTCGAATGGGGTCTAATTATATGCAATGCATATACCATTCTTTTTTCAATAAAGCTCAAATGGGACACTAGGGATTGATATGAATCATGGTAAGCTTGAAAGGCTCAAACGTTTCAAAGATCGCCTAGATCATTTCCAAGTCAAGTTTGTAACTATAAAATTTCGCCTCAAAGTGTTATCATCAAATAAGTTCTAGGATAACTCTAAGATACTCAAGACAAATCATCATGTTCACAACAATTATCACTATTCAACATGCAATCCACAAGATCATGACTCATTGTGCTCAATATATTCCTCATTCTTGACATGCTAACTCAACTTGGATATTCATGTACAAGTCCAATCACAAATCAAGTTCATATGCATAGTGAGATCAAAATCCTCATTGAATAGTCACTAATATAATTCATTCTTTTCTCAAGTTTGAAAAAAAAAAATTTAGCTCATAATAATCGAACGATTCAAGTGTCATTTAAGCACACAACATGTGGTTAAAACAAGTAAAACATGCAAGCTACTACTCCCCCAAACTTAAATCAAACATTGCCCTCAATGTTTAAAAGAATCAAAAGGGAAAAAGTGAACTCCCCTGATCAAGACGCTTGCATGAGGGTTGAGGAAGATTTACTTTTGAAAGCTCCACTGTTGTAGGGGTTCATCGCTCCAACCAAGTACCTAGCAAGAGAAGAATGCAAATGGTAAAATATTCGACTCGAGAGATAAACAAAACTAAAACAAAAACTGAAAATCAAATAACAAAACTAAATAACAAAATGATACGCTTGGGTTGCCTCCCAAGAAGCGCTGATTTTTGGTCTTCGGCTTGACCATCAGAAGCAACCATCAAAGAGCGGCTGCCGCCCATAGTAAGTATCGTATGATACCACTAATGGGTCTTCATTCAATATGCCCTCAAGATTGGCAAGATTGTAGCAGTGTAAGCTCGTCGCTCCAACAACATTCATCTTGAAGTGGTAGGTATGGGAGAATGATTCTTGACTTGGCTTCATATGGAGGATGTAGTGCGGTGAAGTTGGCATCGATGGAAAATATGGATCCACATATGGCATAGAACATGTCTCCATCGATGGGCTCAAATCAGAATCTTCGAAAGTATCTTCCTTCTCCAACATCACATTCGATTCATCTTCATATGGGAACTCCTCGGATGACATCTCTGAAGTATGCTCAATCTCTTGAAGAGGCTCAAGTTCCCTCGACTCTTCCACACTAGCAGGATCACTCCCCCAAACTTGGTTGGTTGAATGATCGTAATCATATAACCAAACTCGATTCGTCGTCTCTTGCTTTGTAGCCCTCATCTCTTCCTCTTGGCAACTAGTTGAAATTGTTTCCATGAGGACCGCCATTTGCTGCTCCAGGTGACGCATAGAGTTGGTTTGGCACTCTAAACTGCTCTCAGTTGATGCTATGAATCTTTTTAAGGTATCTTCTAACTGAGTTGTGACATCTGCAGAACTATCTCTCCTCTCTTCGAGATGTTCAAATGGTTGTGGCGTATCAATAGGGTAGCGAGGCTCCGGTGGGTATTGGTGACTCCAACCCTGCAGTGAAGGATTCCAATGCCACTGGTAATCGAAGTCCGCCATATCATTGAGCAGGTGCACCACACCGTCCTCATCTCTTGCAACCAAAGGACTTCCAGTTGCTAGTGCTCCGCTAAATACCCATTCTCGTGTCTGTGCATCCAAACCTTTGAAGAAATATTGTAGAAGAGTATAGTTCGAAAAGTTGTGATACCGGAATGTGTCTGCCAATTCATTGAATCTTCCCCACGCTGCGTAGAACGGCTCGGAACATTGTTGGGCAAAGCTTGTGAAGGCTTGTTGATGTAGCATCTCTAAGTACCTCACAAGACAAACAAAACAAAAACAAAATAAATATATATAAATTTTTTTTTTCGAAATAAATAAACAAAAAATGGTTAAATTACAGTCAAAGAACCTAGTATGATATTACTAAAGTTAGTCCCCGGCAACGGCGCCAAAAACTTGATCGCTTTATTTTAAACAATTATTTCCAATCTAGCGATTTTAGACCGCAAGTGCACGGTGTCAAGTTTTAGTATAGATAGGAAGAATACGGATTGTCGAACCCACAGGGACTAACAAGTAAGTACCAAATAAGATGTCTTTTAACTATATTTAACCTACGATAATAAATTGATAATTAAATTAAGCTAAATTAAACTACTCTAATCCAACCAAGTCAATAAAAGTAAACGAGAAAAATCCACAAGATAAGATTATCGAGACTTTGGCTCACCAATGTAATTCCCTACAATTCTCGAGTGAATATTTAAATATTTCTAAGGTGACGAGTTTTCCTAATTTATCTAATACACTCTCTCGAGCTATATTAAACCTAACACCAAATTGCAGTAAGTAACTCTCGTTCACTTATTTAACAATTCAATGTTGCATAAGATCCATGAAAACTCCTAGCTTTCAATTATAAAAATCTATGGCTATCACGCATGTATTTGACGTCATCTCTCGATCTCGGTCTTAAATCCATGGTATGAATTATTAATTCAGTATCATAAAATCATCTCTCGATCTCAATTACGATACTAACATCATTCAAAGGTGATCAAACCTCCAAAAGCATGAAGAACATAAAACATACGCAAAGAATTATAAGAATTCAATCATTAAATCATCAAATCGAAGGTTCATAACAAAGGTTCGCCTAGCATCGATAAATAAAATTAGTTCCTCATAATAAATCAAAACACAACAAAACTAAGAATTTAAAGACAAAGAAAAACTCCCAGCGTCGACTCCGGTTGTAGATCTTCGCTCCTTCTCTTGCTTCATTCTCGATCGTCTCTTTTTATCGCCTTGTTGGGTTGTTCCAATTCCTAGGGTGAAGTGGTTATGATGGATGATGGTGATGGAAGGATGGAGGTTGATGATGGGGAAGAAAAGGTGGACGTGTGAGAGAAGTCAAGGAAAGAGAGGTTTGGATGGTGAATATGTGTATGATATATGGAAGAAAGGTGGAGGTGAAAGAAGGCACTCATAGTGTCAACAACTCTTCACAATTTTTTCGTACAGTTCGAGAGTACTATATCATAGCTTTTGAATACAATAAGAAAGTCAGAGATTGAATCCAATTAGATTTAAATTTTGAGAAAAAAACAAGAAATAATAGATTTTTATTTTACGAAATTGTCATGTTATGTTTATAATTTTAAATAATTATTAATTTATGATATTAACGAGACTATAGATTTATATAATTGTCTTCCTAAAAATTATTATTTTATTAATTTATCAAAAATACTAATTTTTTAAACCGGCCCAAGTTGGGACCCGAGAAAAAATATTATTTAAAAATATTATTAATTTATCCAGTATTAATTTATAGAGATTTTACTATAGTTATATATATAGAACTAACTCGTAAATATGCTTTCGAACTCAAACTCACAAGAGATAGAAATCTAAGACTTCATATAATTATTAACCAATTCTATATTACGAGTAGAATTAAAACTGCAAACTCACAAATCCTAATTCAAACTAAACTCATTAGAAATTTTAAAAATGTCTAAATTTACTTCACAAGTGAATTTCAGAATTTACGAACGAAACACCTAGTCATGCAAAATAGTTGCCCAATGTCCAACTAAACTGAACACACGGATTTCATTCCACACAGGTCCAAGAAAACTCCCCTACATTCACCTAATTTCGCTCTCACAAATTTAAACCACCTTAAGATTGAAAAAAACACATCTTTTTTGACTTTTCATCTTTCACATTTCTTTATTTCCCAATTTCAATTTCCACATATTATTTTCTACTATATTTTTCAATTTTTATTGAGGCTCTCTTTACATTCACTTGAAGAATCAAGATTTTCTTGGATTTGATCTGATTTTGTTTTAAAACTGTTTGTGAGCTGATCTCGAATCCTGAGCTGTTGGGGAAGGTTGATGTTTTGTTTATTGCTGAGAATTAAGTTAAAGATTGGGTTTTTATGAGGTGGGTTGCTGTGAATAGCTGAGAAAAATGCAGTTTGCGGTAAAGATTTATTAGTAGAGTGGATTGTATGTAGATTTAGTGAGAGATTCTTGAGGTAGGTTTTTTTTTTTTGAGCTGATATGGGGTGTTTTCCATGCTTTGGATCATCAACAAATGAAGGAATTGATAGTAAAAATGGAGTTAAAGAAGAAACAAAGGAGTCTTTTAAAGATAGTTCAGTTGCTCAGTCTAAAAACCATGTAAATAGATTAAGTTCAGGTACATAATTAAGATATTTCCTTTTTTGCGATTTCAAGGATGTTTTTTCTCTACATTTTTGAGATTGATAAGTGTGTTTGGATGTCTTAAATTAGAGTTCTTTCCACTATCTTGATCTGTGGTTTTTGTATATTTTCCTGTGATTTCAAGATTTAAGATACATGGATTTTAATTGGAATATTTGATTCTACTTTTGCTGCAATTCAGTATTAAGTTGACTCATGATTCTGTTTCTTTGATGTTTCGCCGTTTTATTTGTGTGTAGTTAATGTGCTTTATTTATGCTTTAATCGGATGTCTTTCTCGATTATAGTTGGAGTTTTAACTCAGTACTGAATTTTATTTGTGTGTTATTGATTGAATGCTACCGAGAATTTCGTTTTCTTGATCAACAAGTATTTTCCCAAATTGGTTTTTTTTCTAGCTAGGAAAAAAATTGCTGGTCTGAGTAGTCCAAGATGCTGGTTAATTATTATTAGTTAGAATCCTAAAGGACGAGGGTTTTGTATTTTCTTACTCTGTTTATTAGTAAGACGGTAGCAGATTATTTGTAGGCTAGGCTAAAAAGATTGAAGTGAGATAACAATTTGGTTGAATATTCGAAATAATCAAATTCTTTATTTAATTGTATCAGACACTTTGATGTCACTGCTGCAAGATCAGTTTAGTTACATTTTCTTGAAGTACGTTTTTCCTTACCCTTGTATTTGCCTGATGTTTCCCAAGATAAATCAAAATCGCGGGGCGGCAATGATTCTAGAAGGGAAGCCTCTATTCCCAAAGAACCAACGGCCAATATTTCCGCACAAACCTTTACGTTTCGCGAGCTTGCAGCGGCTACAAAGAACTTCAGACCAGAGTGTTTGCTTGGTGAAGGTGGCTTTGGACGTGTTTACAAAGGATGCCTGGAAAGCAGAGGACAGGTGATTTATCTGCCTAATTCACCAAGTTGACGGACTCCATTTTCCCTGCTTTATGTCTAATCTCATATCTTGATCGAGGGAGAAAGTATGGCAATTTTGTTTCCTGTTTTGTCCCTTGATATAGTAACAAGCATAATGGTCTTTGAACTTTATCCGCTGCACTAATTCACAATGGTTACTTAAAATTGTGAAAATGCTTTCTTTTGGTAGGTGGTTGCAGTTAAACAGCTTGATCGGAATGGCCTTCAAGGAAATAGAGAATTTCTAGTGGAGGTTCTCATGCTTAGCCTTTTACACCATCAAAATCTTGTCAGCCTGATTGGATATTGTGCTGATGGAGACCAACGTCTTCTTGTCTATGAGTACATGCCATTAGGATCTCTAGAAGATTATTTACACGGTCAGTTCAGCTGCACAAAACAGCCTTCTGTGATTTCTGCTAGTGAATTAGTATCTATAATCTTTTCGGCAATCCCGTAAATCTATCTAAATTTCCCTAACATCTTGTGTTGCATGCAAGTTGAAAAAAGAATTAATATCATTTTTTATGATATCTGTTGATCTTGTTATGTTTTAAATATATTGGCAATTTGATTTCTTCGGGAAACCGATAGATTCACCTGAGCTAAAGATCAATTCAATCAAAATAAACACAATAATTTTCTGGAATGAACCATGTGTTGATTGAAAGAAGGAACACATGGAAAATACCAGAGAAAATCCCCTATAATTCCCTAGCTAGATATTAGTGATAAGCTCAAAAGCATAGAACTGAATGCCTTCATATTCCACTCCTCACTCTGTTATATTCCCTTCTCTCACGTGCTCTCTATTTTTCTTTCTCCTAACATAAACAAACCGTATTTTGGGCTTTTGAACATTTGGGCCCATATCACTACCCTGTCCCACAAAATTTGTTTTGTCCTCAAGGCAAAAGTCTGGAAATTGAGTCTTCAATACATCAGCATCTTCCCAAGTTGCCTCCTCTGCTTTATGTCCTTTCCAATGCACTAGAAGTTGTACAATCTTCTCCCGTCCTTGCTTTGAATCTCTTCGACTGTATCAACTGAGGCTCATACTTAAAGGCCAAATATGCTTCTAGCTCTTCAGGTAAACGGATCATCCCACGCACTGCATCACCCATTGCTTTCTTGAGACAATAAGCATGAAAGACGGGGTGTACTCTTGAGTCTGCTTGAAGTTGTAGCTTATAAGCTACAGAGCCCACCTTTTTGACAATTTTGAAGGGGTTATAATAATTGGGCTCATCGCTTCTTTCAATTGCTCGAACCCCCTTTGTGCCTCCGGCCCCCACTTAAAATTGTTTTTCTTCAACAATTCAGTTAGCGACTTAGCTATCATTCCATACCCCTTTATAAATTTCCTATAACACCCCTTTAATCCAAGAAATCCCCCGACTCCCTTTACATTTTTGGAATGGGCCAATCTTTTATACTCTCAGTTTGTTTTCATCTATTGCTACCCCCCTTCCCTAATATGACATGACCAAGATGCTCGACTTCATCCACCCCAAATTAAACACTTCTCCCCCCAACCCCCCACCCCCAATCACAGAAACTAGCACAAATTTTCTCAAGTAGGGACGAAGTACCTCATTCATCGTTGCTTTAAACGTGGCTATGACGTTCTTTAATCCAAAAGGCATTACGAGTAACTCATAAGTCATAATGCCCTGAATGTGTTCTGAAAGCTGTTTTGGGTACATCTTCAGTCCTAACTCGAATTTGATGATACCCACAAGTCTAGTTTCGAAAACCTTTGGGCACCATGGAGCTCGTCCTACAATTCATTAACCACTGGAATTGGATATTTATTTGCCACAGTTATTTCATTCAATGCTCTATAATCGACACAAAACCTCCAACTCCCATGGGCTCGAATAGGCGCTATTACTTGGCTGTATTATTCCAGCAGTAAGCATATCTTTAACTAATTTTTCCATCTTATTTTTTCTGACAATGTGCATGTCTATATGGCCTGACCATCATCGGCCCACACCCCTCTCTTATTTGTATGGAATGGTCCTCCTTTCTCTCAGGTGGTAGCCCCCGTGGATCATCAAATAACCTGCTGTACCGTGCCAATAGTTCAGAAATTCCTGCAGATTGTGCAAACTCATCCCCACTTGAATTCGGTTGTTCCTCCTTGTTCCCACTAGCCCATATCGCCCTACAAAAGACCAAATCCGTTGTTTTGATGAGATAGCGAAGAGATACAAGGGACCTATGGAGGGAAGGATCCCCTTGAATCACTGCCTCTTTTGAATCTTTCACAAATTTCATTACCATTCTTCCCCAGTCAACCCTTACCTCACCTAATATGCTCAGCCACTCCACTCCTAAAATCAGACCTACTCCCCCAAGCTCGAATAGGTACCCCGTACCCATCTATCTTCATCTCACAAACTCCCAAATCCACCTGCAATTCCCTGCACACGCCTTGGCATTGGACCTGGAATAGTCACTCTTATAGGTTTATTTGTGCACCTATGCATCGGAGTATACGGTTCACCGCACTTAAAACAAAGGCCCTTCTCCTTTCTCCACAAAAACTTCTGATACGATACTTTCCTATCTGTTTCAACTCTCCCGTCGAATAGGCACTAGAAGAAGGATCCATTGTTTCCCCAAGTACTACCTCCTCAATACTTCGAGCACAATCCACTGAGAAAATACCCCAAGGTATGATTCTGGGGTTAATCCCCCACATGAGCCCCGATCGCTTCAAATTGAGCTATGTATCCCTCAATAAACTTCTGGCCTTGCTGCAAAGGCGCCAGCATTTCAAATGGTTTCATGGCTTTTCTTCCCCCATACTTTTTTATGAGTTCGTGGGTAAATTGATCCTAATCCATAGTGGGTATTTTGTTCTTAATCCATTTATACCAATGTACTACCATCCCTTCCATGCACATGTACGCGATCTTCATGCGGTTACCCATTGGTGTATCATGAAATTCGAAGTATTGGTCAGTCTTGCCCAACCATATAAAAGGATCCCCACCACCGAAACATGGTAGTCGATCCTTCGGAGAAAGTGCCTGAGCTCGTCAGTTTCCTCAGGCCTATCAATTTTGCGTAAATTTCCATCTCCCATGCTATCACCCGCGGACATCTCTCGGTTCTCCTGATTCTCAGGAATTTGTTTCTTTCTCAAGCAACCTGGATCACTTTCCTTGCTCCAGCTAGCCATTAACGCCTTGATCTCAGTTATATCATATTTCATGTTATTCAACGTCGCGAGATTTCCCTGAATTCTGGTGACCTCCTCCTTCAATCCTAGAACCAAGCTTTCCATAGCATCGTATCTCGCCTCTGAACGAGTTGATGCCATTGTTGTTGCTCAGGTAATCTGGCGGGTCAGACCAAATGATAGATTCACCTGAGCTAAATATCAAGTTAATAAAAAACAATAATTTTCTGGAATGAACTATGTATTGATTGAAAGGAGGAACAAATTCAAAATCTCAGAGGAAATCCCCTGTAATTCCCTAGCTAGATAGATGCTAGTAACAAACTCAAAAACATATAACTGAATGCCTTCATATTCCACTCCTCACTCTGTTTTATACCCACCCACCCCCCCTCTCACGGGCTCTCTATTTTTCTCTCTCCTAACATAAGGAAACTGTATATTGGGCTTTTGATCATTTGGGCCCATCAGAAACGATTGCAGAATATATTATAGCTTTATTTGTGTGTTTGTCACATGATCATCATCTTTCTCTTGCTGTTTGTTTATCTGCTATTCTCTTGTGGTATGGGATCTCCAGAAAATTATTTACATGGTCAGTTCATCTGAATGAAACAGCCAGTTCTGCTAACAAATTAGGATATATAATCTCTTCGGCAACCCCATTAATCCATCTAAATTTCCAAACATCTTGGTTTGAAAGTAAAGAGAAAAAGAACTACTATCGTTGTTTATGGATTTCTGTTCATCTGGTTATGTATTAATCACATTGAAGATTAGAATCTTCAGGATACGCTTGCAAATCTATTATAGCTTTATTTGTGTGTTTATCACGTGCATCTGCTTTCTCTTGCTAGTTACCTGTTATTATATTATGGTATGTTGCATGGAACCTAGAGGCATTGAAGCCAAACATACGACAAAAAACCGCTGCATAGAAAAGTAGACTTTCAGAGATATATCTACATGGGGGACGGGTGTCTACTCCAACTTGTGGAATCAGTACATTCTTCTAATCAATAATATAGAAATCGAATTTATAAAGGAAATCGTTCAATGTTAGTTTCAAACTGTTAAAAAAAATTATCCGGATGCTTTCACTAATCAAAAGAAGTTATCTATAAAGTATCAGTTAGGGCTTTGTTGAGCTTAATATGCAACACTATCACCAATTTCAGAATGTGTCTTAACACTTTTAGAATTGTATCAACTAATGTCAAATACTGGAAAGACAATGAATTGCTATCTTGTAGATAGATTAATTATATTTATTTTGACTCTTTTGGTTTCCATTGTAACAATAGAGCGTGAATTTTCAGTTCTGAATATTGTAAGTACGAGATTATGCGATAAAATAGAAATTGAATCTTTCTAGTTATATTAAAAGTGAAATTGTTATGACTTTTAGTAGTGACGTAATAGATTTTTATGGAATAATAATTTCTCAATGACCAATTATTCTGAAAAATTTCTCAACCGAAAAATTCTAGCTACGTCCCACATAATTGATTGTTATGGAATAATAATTTCCTAATAACTAATTATTTTGAAAAATTTCATTTCGCTCCCGCAACCGAAATTTTAGCTATGTCAATGTTTACCTTGGCTGTCTTCTTTTTTTTAATGAGGAGCTCAACTAAAAAAGATGATTAAGTTATAGAACGTTCACATCCAATGCAAAACTAGTCTTTTTGGTGTAGTAAGGGTAGTTTTGAGGTATACGAGGAGTGTCATCATTATTTTGGTGTATTATTTGGAAACATGAATGTTTTAGTGATACTGTACCTTTTCTTGGTTTCGATTGTTTACACTCCTAGAAGTTTAGATTGTTTACACTCCCAGAACTCCTGTTGGTTAATTTCCCTGATCCTTTATCTCTCATAATTTTATGGAGGGTAATTCCATTTGAACTGCTGCAATTTACATGCTAAATATGATGCATGCAGCTATAGTTTAGCACTTTTCCCAGTGCTTGACTGCGGGACATGTGGCATTAAACCAATCAGATCAACCTTCTGATAAGAAAAATGTGATTCTTTTACTAGTTGCCAGTGACGCTGATGCTCCACCACTTTGACTGTGATTAAGAATTCATTGTTATCTTCGAGACTGCAAATAGTCAACCAAGTAAAAAGTAATCTTACTGGCATTTCAAGTACAATAGCTTTGCCGCAGCTTTTCATTTTACAGGGGCCGAGCTAGGATCCTATGGTTAAGAGGGCGAAATTTTATGATTAACTTTTTTTTTTTTTTTTTGTGATTTTGACGGGCAGAAACATACAATACCAAGCCAGAATTGGAATTTTTAAAAAAATCTCGAGAAAATTTTTCTAGCCCAGGGGTGGTAATTACCTACTGTAAGGACCCTAGTTCCTTAAGTGCGGATTAAAGGCATAATTAGAGCTAACATGCATTATCAGAGTTTAATAGTCCGTGTTGAGACTTTGAGCCTTAAGAATTACATGCCAAGTTAAGGACTATCCAATGGATTAATTGCATTCTTAAACAAATGAATGTTGTTCCCTATAGCTTTACACTACTCCTAGAGTAGATACTGTACAAAAATAATCCTGTCCTTCCTATCAAAAGCGTTCTTCATGAGCTCACCGCCTCAACCCGCCTTAGCCCATTTTTCATGCCAAAATGTACCTACAAGGACAACCCCCAAAACATGAGAATATAATAATCCATATTCAACACAATATGAATATAAGGCGTAAATGCATAAACCGTAATAAAACACTTCCTGTTTTTCCCATGCATTTTAAACGCTCCCTTTTTGGTTGTTCCTGTACCATAACTCATGAGTATAATCAATAGATTATTTGATGGTTCACACATGTCATGACATATTTCAATTCCTCAAATCATCAAACCAATCCCTAGTCCGTTTATCACAATGTATTTTAATGCCCCTCGCTTCACATATAAGCGGCATAGAATAACCTCGCTTCAATGGACATGCGGTACTCCCACCCCTCGCTTCACATTTTAGCGGCAAATATTCTTTCCTCGCTTCATATGATAACCTCGCTTCAATGTGACATGCGGTACTACCACCCCTCGCATCACATTTAGCGGCACAAAACCAACAAATAGCGGCAAGCATTAAAATCATCAAGGTGATAACCATGACTCATGGGATGTGCACCAACAATCACCATATGCATATACAATCATCATGCATAATTCAACATGTATTTGCATCCACAATGCACAATTCCATATATACTCGCATCCACAATGCATAATCAATGAGTATAATAGATACATGTACCGTTGGGTGCCCGTACATCTTCTACGTACCTTTCCAAAAGTGGGATTTGGTATGACTTTATTTCCTTGGTTGCGTCGCCACCTGGGATGGTTCAAGAATCACACCAATGGAGTTTTTACAAAGATTTCTCTTCCACCTTAAAGCCAAAATCGAAAATGGGGAAAAGGGGTTAGGGTTGGGAGAGAAATTGGGGATTGAAAAGTGAAGGATAAAGTGAGGTGGGTATAGTGGGGTTATAATTTGTACCCCATTAATTAACATGATGTATAAAATACCCCAACATGGTATTTTAAAAGCATTCTACAAAATGCACCAAACTCCCAATAAATTCATGTTTTCCAAATAATTAACATCCAACATGAATAACCCATGTTAAAACCCAGTTTTCCCAACATGCACAACATGCACCCTGAAATGCACCCCCGGGTTACGCCTACCATGTGACTAAGCATTTCAACATGATAATTAATTCCAACACATAAATCAATTATCACCATAATTAATCATATAAACATAATTAATGCCCAAATTGCAATTAATTATTTCGGGGATGTCACACCTACCCTGAACTGTATGTGGCTCCGCCAGTGGTCATTGGCAGTGTATTGGGAATTTTCACAAATCATGTTTTGTTGTGTGATTTTGGCCTGGCTCTTTTGACGATGTTGTATCAGTGATTTGTTTAAATCAACTTCAAGTAGCTCCATGTAGGCTTTGCTATGTTAAAGAAAATATATTCATTATGTCTAGCTGGTCTAATAGACATCATAGTTGGCAAGGCAACTCAAAGCCTTGTAGATATAATATGAAGTGGTGAAGAGGGTTTTGACAGTCTTGGCATTTTACAATCCTATATGAAGTTATCACTCTATAAAGTACCGTATTTGAGTTGACATGAGAAGAAATTGAATTTTAGGACCTGGAAAACGATAGAGGAGAGGCTCAAGCAGCCAAGAACAAAATAACCATTGTATTTTGATGTCCGGATGGTTAGGGAGATAGGAAGGTTGTTTTACCTCTTTCTTTAATCATATTTTGATTTTTTTTTGGTAAGACAATTTATTGAAGGGAGTGCAAGGGGTACTCCAACCCTTTTACAATACTACGCTAAAAGACTAGATACAACCAAGACAAACAAAAGGTAAACAGCTAGAGAACCAATAAAAGGCCATAGCCTGAAGATTACACCCACAACACATTCCAAACTTGCTAATAGTGAGACCAACTGTACAACCCAGCAATTTGTTCACTGCCAATACACTTGCAAATTGCCAAAGCAAAACAGAACCAAGAACCCACCCAATCTCCAACAAAACCAAGGAATTCAGAAACCAGCCGAATGCCCAAAACTCAAAGTCGCAGAAACTATACAAGCCAAGTCTAATCAACTGCAAAATACATGCTGAATGAAAAATCACTATCTCTGTTTCCCTTCCGAGATGCACCGGAAAACAAACACAGTGTTCACAAACCAAACTGTCAAAGTATAATTACGAACCCGAACAGAAGAAAAAACCCATGACCAAAAACGAACTTTTATTTCCTCTACCACTTTATCCATACATGGTTCCATTCCTTTTAATAAAGTTTCATTCCTTGCTTTCCACAAGCTCCACCACTATACAATGTCACAACCCTTTCCACAAGTTACAACCCCTTCGGAAAGGATTCAAATCTTGATGTTGGATCATGTGATGCTCAATAATATTATGCCCCCACCGTAGAAACTCCAAACCATTCATAACAATTCTTCCAAACACAATTAGCAAAAGAACAAACCAGAAATAAATGATTTGCATCCTCATCGTCAGTATGACAGAATACACATTCAAGACCATTCTCAACATTCAAAATATTCCTTCTGAGTACCTTTCAATTTAGTAGGCACTCTATTAAAGATTAATTTTCACACAAAACAATTAATCTTATTAGGTACTCCTTTAATCCAGATGAGCTTAGTCACAGACGAAGGTGCAATCAACAAAAACCGGGTCGATCTCACCAAGTTATAAGCTGAATTTTTTGAGAAAAAACCATCAATTTCCTCTTTCCACTTCCAAGCATCTGCTACTCCCACTTTAAGAGTAAACCTGTTCAACAAAGATGTTAGTGCATATAATAAATTAACCTCCCACTCAAATAACTCTTGTCTCCATCTCCACTCCCAAAACCACTTAATAGTGTTATGCTTAACACTAGAAATGTTATATAACCTTGGAAATTTACTAGCCGATGGTTCACCCACCCAAGGATCATGCCAAAAAGAAGTATGATTTCCGTCTCCAACCTCCCTCACCAACCCCGAATCAAACCAATTAACCCCTTCCACTACAGAAGCCTTCAACACCTCACTCCACCAACTCGAAACTCGATTCCTACTTTCGTCCCCACCCAACCCCCTCCTAAAGATACAATACGCCCCATATTTGGACTCTAGAATCTTAACCCACAACATTTCATGTCCACTAGCGCTCTCCACTTCCACTGTAAGCAAAGCCAAATTAAAAGAACCCAACTCTCAAACTCCAAGCCCCCCTTGATCTTTACTCTTACAAACAACCTCCCACTTAACCCACGCCACCTTCCTACTATCTACTCCCCCACCCCAAAGGAATTTTCTTTGGAGTTTAGCAATGGTTTTAAGGACACTCAAAGCCAGTTTAAAAAAGGAAAGGTAGTAAGTAGGTAGGGAACTGAGAACAACTTTGATTAGAACAAGACGGCCACCAAGCGAAAGATGCTTATATTCCCACCTAGACAATCTCTGCTTCACTCTGTCAATCAACGGTTTCCAAGTAGACACTTTCCTCGGATTAACACCAATTGGCAGCCCTAAATATTTGGACAAAAGTGAACTTTTCTTACAATTCAGCAATGAACACATACTAGCAAGCCACTTAGATGCCACATTTAAACCCATCAATTGACTCTTGTGAAAATTAATCTTTAAACCAGACACCAATTCGAAATTTCTGAGTAAACATTTGACTGTCCACATATTCTGCTCAGTAGCTTAGCCCAGCACAACCGTATCATCTGCAAATTGCAGCAAAGAAAGAGGGATATTATTCCTACCCACAGTAATCGGTAAGAACAATCTCACCTCAATAGCTTTAGCCATAAGACCGCTGAGGCCTTCAGTCGCTACTAGAAACGAGAAAGGTGATAAATGATCGCCCTGTTTAAGCCCTCTACCCAACTTGAATTTCTCGGTTGGGGACCCATTAATCAAAATCGAAGCACTAGCAGTTCTAATGCATTCTTTAATCCACCCACGCCATTTAACACTGAAATTCATAATAGTCAACATGTTATCAATGAATTCCCATATGCTTTCTCAAAATCCAACTTAAATAGCACAGACGACTTCCTTCACAATTTTAAATCATCGATTGCCTCATTTAAAATCACGACAGTGTCCAGAATTTTCCGGTTACCCACAAAATCCAACTGGTTCTCCGAAATAATATGATCCATCACCTTACTCAGACGATTAGCCAACAATTTGGATAAAACCTTGTACACACAAATTCCTCATGGTACATAAATTGAGGTCAGCCTGTCAGTATTGAACTAGATGAATCGGTACCATGTCTTATCCACGGTGGATAGAGTGGATGCCCTTAACATGAAATTGCTTGGATGTCAGCCTGTCAGTATTGAACTAGATGAATCGGTACCATGTATTATACTCATGGTACATAAATTTAGGTCATGTTGCACAAGCTCATGGTTAGGCAACCTTCGATATCTCTTGTACATGATAACTTTCTTTGCTCAAATTCTGGGATTATTAATGAAATTGCTTTTTGAAGGGTTAATTCTTGGTGCTCAGCTTATCGTTTAACTACTGTGATTGAATGCCTTCTCTATTTGCTTAGCTCATAATGCTAACATCTCTATACACAGATGCTCATCCAGATAAAGAACCTTTAGACTGGAATACAAGAATGAAGATTGCTGCTGGTGCAGCCAAAGGCTTAGAATATTTGCATGACAAAGCCAATCCACCAGTCATATACAGAGACTTAAAATCGTCAAACATCCTTCTTGACAACGGATATTTCCCCAAATTATCAGATTTTGGACTTGCAAAACTTGGCCCCGTCGGGGATAAAACTCACGTTTCAACAAGAGTGATGGGCACGTACGGTTATTGTGCTCCTGAATATGCCATGACCGGCCAACTTACATTGAAATCCGATGTTTATAGTTTTGGAGTCGTTTTTCTTGAGATCATCACTGGCCGAAAGGCTATTGACAACACAAAGGGTGCAGGGGAGCATAATCTTGTTGCGTGGGTAAGTTTTTTTCCTTTAAATTTCAAATTAAGCTTGTATGTTGTTCTGCTTCGTCATGGTTCTTGGACATAATACGTGGCCAACCAATTCGCTCAATGGTGGATTGGTTGGTTTTTAAGAACTTAAATATTAGAGTTACGTGGGTGTTTATGACCAAATGCAATGAACTATGGTGGCTTAGTCCGAGGGTGAGCCAGGGGATGTAGGGGCAGTTGCCTTCCTCGGTCTTAAGTTTTCTCTATGTAATTATATGTTTTTGTATATTATATATTTACAAAAGTATAATCGCCCTTCCCTAAATTTTTCTAGCTCTAGCTTTGCTCTCCCTTACACTTAGCTTTTGTCTCTGCCATTATGTAGTATATTGTAATGGCAGAAACTTGCATTTTCTTCAACTTTTAGGCTAGACCACTTTTCAAAGATCGAAGAAAGTTTCCGAAGATGGCCGATCCTCTATTGCAAGGTCGATATCCGATCCGTGGACTTTATCAAGCATTGGCAGTTGCGGCTATGTGCTTGCAAGAGCAAGCTGCCACAAGACCTCTAATTGGCGATGTGGTGACTGCTTTAACATATTTAGCATCCCAACCCTATGACCCTAATGCACCTGTCTCACAGAGTAATGGAGTTGGTCCATCTACTCCACGGCACCGGGTCGAGTGGAGGCACACATCTGATGGAATCGACGACTTATACGATCCGAACCACCAGGGTTCCCCCTCCACTCATAAACATTCGCCAGACTATTGGAAGAGAGATCAGGTCAGGGCTGGTGTAGACTTACGAAGGATTGAAATTGGAAGCGGATCCGGCTGTAAATTGGGTATGGATGACTCGGACCGCCCCGGTTCTAAAAAAGACAGCCCTATCAGTGGTGGCAGAGCAAGAGAAACGCCAAGAAATCGAGACTTGGACAGAGAACGTGCGGTTGCTGAGGCCAAAGTGTGGGGCGAGAATTGGAGGGAGAGAAAGCATGCAAATTCCATGTATAGTTTCGATGGCACGAACGAAAGACATGGCTGAGAAGCGGCATATGATCAAGTGTAGGGAATAATGTACATTTTTTCATAAGGTGCTGGGCTTTGAGGTTCAACCTGGAATAATGAAGACTCATTTTAACCATCTTGCGTGTCATTTTGGAGCAAGATGTTGTAATTACATTGCAGAACGATGTATAAATCTATCTATTTAGGGAATTTTTATGAGATTTGTTGTGTTTTGGGAGAAGAGGTCAAAAATTTGTGCTCCTTGTGTTGTCTGTGCATGAGGTTGCTTGGTTTGGTTTTGGTACTATGTGGTGTTGTACAGTAACAGTATATATGGGATATATGAATCAATGAGTCACTTGTGCATTCGGCTTACAGAAAGATATTTGAATCCTCATGTGAGACTCAAACTCTGGCTACTGAAAATTAATCAAGCTTGAGCACATATACCTCCCAACTTAAAAAATGTATTATTAAAAACATTAAGGGAAAATTGCAAAATTGATCATGTAAGTTGACCTTGTGATATTAGTCCTCCAAGTAGTCATATTGCAATTTTAATGTAATGATTTTTTTTCCGTAATTTTAGTCCTTAATGTTACATGGCATGGACACATCATCAATATTCAGTGACACGTCAACAATGATTGTGTCTTGTCCGGATTGTTCGGCTACACATCAGTACTCCGATGAAAAATGACTAGTATTGTCCAAAAACAAAATTATTGAATTAAAATTGCAATATGACTAATTAGACTACTAACTTTTCAAGCCCAAATACTAACGATCTGATACACAAAACTATATCTTGATCAAAAGAGCCTGTTATGCCAAGTCATAGATGCGTTTGAATGCAATGACAGAAATCGAAAAGTATGAGCAATTAAGAAAACGAATTACGAAGAAATGAAGATTACAATACAATAAACACAAGATTTATAGTGGTTTGGATTTGAATATCCTACTCTACTTGACCTTAATATAGATTTTCCACTATAACCAAGAAATGAAGATTACAATACAATGCATCGATGA
This sequence comes from Haberlea rhodopensis, assembly GCA_907163345.1. NCBI lineage: Eukaryota > Viridiplantae > Streptophyta > Magnoliopsida > Lamiales > Gesneriaceae > Haberlea > Haberlea rhodopensis. Next base: position 337,796 of record CAJQUN010000514.1, on the reverse strand, counting down.
ACACCTCACGAAGCTCTCAAGAGTAAAAGAAGATTTCCGGAAAATGATACAACAGAATACAAGTGTTTTTGCCTTGAGTCCATCATCCACCCCATATACATACACGGTTGGATAAGCCTTGAATCAGTCATCCCTTCAGTTATGACGCGGAATAGAATGAGAAATAATTAAGAATATGAATATACAAAATTGGCTATATTGCATGGACACAAACATTAAAACACGTTTACAGATAGGGCCGGATCCTAATCAAGTGTTTAATTATCACACAATGATTATTTTAATGTAAACAATGTAAGAATATTGAAATTTACCAACACGTGGACTTAAAATTTTTCGCATGACCTTGATGCACGAGGAACATACTGTTAGAAATCCATCACGCAATACGCAGCGGAAAATAAAATTTTGGATTCCTACCATAGGACCTATACAAAGTGATCATACCGAGATAGTTAAGAATCATACCATTGTAGCGTGTTTGTAGCAGAATCCTCGTTGCAAGACCGCGAGTCACGAACAAAGATTTGCACATTCGTCTCTACGGTATCCACACGATCAAATCGAAAAGGGTGTTCAAGAACAAGTTGCTAGACTCGTTCTTAAACCGGAACTAAACTCACGGTTCAAAACCGATCAACGGCGGCCGATCAAATCCCTATTCACGGCGGCGCGGCGGCGTGAGGTTGGGAGGAAGATGCGGCGACTGAGAGGTTGAATTTGGTGTCTATTAGGTTTGATAAAATTAACTCTTAATCTTCTCAACCTTGTTAGCATAATATAATATATATTAGATTTAATTAAAGGCTTTCTAAAAGCCTCATTGGCCCATACCCAATGTATTAATTAAATCCATACATCTAATACTTAAAATTAAGACTCTTCTTAATTAATTAATTCATCCAATGAATTATATCTCCCTTTATCGATTTAATCTTTTGTGTGACCCGATAGGATCTTGCAATGTTGGCAGCGACATAAAATCTAATTTTATGTCACAAGCTATGAGCGGTATCTAGCAACACATCAAGGCTACCCAAATTACAAGAATGTCATTGACTCGACATAACCTACGGACTGTGATAATATTAACCATGTAACTTAATCCCTTTGTCCAATGTGTTTAGATTGAACACGAGTCATGGAATAGTCATACTCATATATTCAATCTTTTATTTCTTGATCCCCAAGTAGAACTAGAATAAACGAATAAGCTCGATATCACATATCAACTCATTCGAGCACGGCCATGCATTTTAGTCTTACTTGATCAAGGGCCCAAACACTTCTCCTGTTATATAGGAGGGACAAATCCTTTCTTGATCACTCAACATCCCTCTACATAATTCGTGGTGTATCCAATGATTGTCTTTATCGTTTACCCTGTTACAGGTAACGTTTGACAATATCAAGATACATGACTCCTTATATTGGGATCTCTGGTGATCTCAAGTCGTAAGGATTACATACATTATTATCACTATGAGAATTGCTTATGACGTTCATATAACTATCCGTGTAGCATTCTCATGGTGGGTCTGTCCAGTACATCGTTCTCTAACATGTACCCATGTGTTGATTTGATATCTCATATCTATGAACAATTCATCAATCAAAACATACTAGTCAATGCATTATCATTATCCCGATTCATGATAACACTTGACTAGGGACAATCTTTAAGAACAATACAAATATTATTTTAAGGACATTAACTTATATATTAATTCATATTACACAGATGCTCGAATAATATATAATAATGAATTGCCATTAATAAAACCATAATACATTGTATGTCATAAACAATCATCTAATGAGTTATCTTAGGGATTATCCCAACAAATCTCCCACTTGCACTAAGACCAATCGGACATATACTTAATGCCTAAAGATTTAGTATGACGATCATGCTTCTGCTGTGATAATGGCTTCGACAGTGGGTCAGATACATTATCATCAGTTGGTACTTTGCATATTTTTACATCTCCTCTTTCAACGATTTCTCGAATGAAATGAAAACGCCGAAGTATGTGCTTGGATCTTTGGTGAGATCTAGGTTCCTTAGCCAATGCGATGGATCCATTGATGTCACAATAGAGTTCAATCGGATCTAGTGTGCTAGGAATCACCCCAAGTTCAGAAATGAACTTCTTGATCCAAACAGCTTCCTTTGCTACATCTGAGGCAGCAATGTATTCAGGTTCAGTTGTAGAATCAGCTACTGTCTCTTGCTTTGAACTCTTCCAGCTCACAACACCTCCATTTAGGCAAAACACATATCCTGATTGCGATCGAAAATCATCTTTGTCGGTTTGGAAGCTTGCATCAGTGTAACCTATTACATTGAGCTCTTCCTCACCTCCATAAATCAAGAATGTATCCTTAGTTCTTCTCAAGTACTTGAGGATATTCTTGACTGCAATCCAGTGACATTCACCTGGATCAACCTGATATCTGCTCGTCATGCTCAAAGCATACGAGACATCGGGACGAGTACATATCATGTCATATATGATAGATCCAATAGCTGACGCATATGGAATCTTACTCATGCGTTGTCTCTCATCTGGTGTTGAAGGACACTGATTCTTCGAGAGATGTATCCCATGTGTTATAGGCACGAATCCTTTCTTTGATTCTTGCATGCTAAACCGTTTTAGCACTTTGTCTATGTATGTACTTTGACTTAGGCCAAGCAATCTTCTTGATCTATCTCTATAGATCTTGATACCTAATACATAGGTGGCTTCACCCAAGTCTTTCATAGAAAAGCAATTCCCTAACCATATCTTTACATATTGTAAGGCATGGATATCATTCTCAATGAGAAGTATGTCATCTACATACAATATTAGGAAGATAATTATGCTTCCACTGACCTTCTTGTAGACACAAGGTTCATCTACGTTTTTGATGAAACCAAACTCTTTGACTGCATCATCAAAACAAAGATTCCAACTCCGAGAAGCTTGCTTCAGTCCATAAATGGATCGTTGTAGCTTGCATATCTTTCCAGCATCCTTTGGATCGACAAAACCCTCAGGTTGTGTCATGTACACATCCTCAAGTAAATTTCCATTAAGGAAAGCTGTTTTGACATCCATCTGCTAGATTTCATAGTCATGAAATGCAGCTATTGCAAGTAAGATCCTTATGGATTTAACCATGGCAACTGGCGAAAAAGTTTCATCATAGTCAATACCATGAATTTGTTTGAAACCTTTTGCAACCAGTCGACCTTTAATGGTTTGTACATTACCATCCATGTCGGTCTTTTTCTTGAAAATCCATTTGCACCCTATGGGTCTTACCCCTTCAGGCGGGTCAACCAAAGTCCATACTTGGTTTGCATACATGGATTCCATCTCAGATTTCATGGCCTCTTGCCATTTCTCAGAATCAGGGCCCATTATAGCTTCTTGATAAGATGACGGTTCATCCTCATCAATAAGTAGTAAGTCACCTTGTTGAGTCACAAGAAATCCATATCTCTGTGGCTCACAGTGTTCTCTTACAGACCTACGCTGGGCTTGTGTCTCTTGAGCAGGCATTTCATCCACAACAGCTTCTGGTGTCTGCTCTGTTTCCATCTCAATATCATGTTCAATGTTTTCTTGTGTTGAACTTCACTAAGTTCTATTTGTCTCCCACTGGTTCTTCTCGAAATAAATTCTCTTTCAAGAAAGACACCAGTCCGAGCAACAACTACTTTGTTCTCGGTGGGATAATAGAAATAGTATCCTTTCATTTCCTTAGGATACCCCACAAATAAACACTTATCAGATTTGGGTCCAAGTTTATTGGAGGCGTGACGTCTTACGTAAGCCTCACAACCCCAAATCTTAATAAAAGACATACTAGGACGCTTCTTAGTCCATATCTCATATGGTGTCTTTTCTACTGATTTAGATGGAACACGGTTCAGTATAAATATTGCTATTTCTAAAGCATGTCCCCAAAAGAAAGTCGGAAGATCTGCATGACTCATCATTGATCGAACCATGTCCAACAAAGTTCGATTCCTTCTTTCAGATACACCATTCCATTGTGGAGTATACGGAGGTGTGAGTTGTGGGACTATCACACACTCCTTTAGTTAGTCATGAAACTCTTGGCTTATGTATTCTCCTCCTCGATCTGATCGGAGGGTTTTGATACTTTTGCCAAGTTGGTTTTGTACTTCATTCTTGAAATCTTTGAACTTTTCAAAGGTTTCATGTTTATGTTTCATTAGGTACACATACCCATATCTACTGAAGTCGTCAGTAAATGTAACAAAGTATTGAAAACCACCTCTAGCTTGTGTGCTTATTGGTCCACATACATCACTATGTATGAGACTCAATAAATCATTCGTCCTTTCAACATGTCCCTTGAAAGGAGCTTTAGTCATCTTGCCCATTAAACAAGATTCACATGTTTCATATGATTCAAAATCAAATGAATCTAGTACTCCATCCTTATGAAGTTTTGATATGCGATTCTCGTTTATATGGCCCAAGCGACAATGCCAGAGATAAGTTGGATTTAAATCATTATTCTTAATCCTTTTAGTATTTATGTTATAGACAGGCATATCTAGATTTAAAACATAAAGACCATTAATCAATTGTGCACTAGCATAAAACATCTCATTCAAATAAATGGAGCAACATTTGTCCTTTATAATAAATGAAAAACCAAGCTTGTCCAAACAAGAAATTGAAATTATGTTTCTAGTAATCGACGGCACAAAATAACAGTCTTTTAAATCTAATATTAAACCAGAAGGTAAAGTTAATGAATAATCTCCAATAGCTAATGCAACAACTCTTGCTCCATTTCCCACTCGGAGATCAACCTCGCCTTTCGCCAACATCATACTCCTTTTGAGATCCTGCACATTAACACAAATGTGAGAACCACATCCAGTATCTAATACCCATGATGAAGAAGTAGATAAATTGACTTCTATAACAAAAATACCTGAAGTGGAAGTCACACTTCCCTTTGTCTTCTTAAGATCTTCCAGATATAATTTACAGTTCCTCTTCCAATGTCCGGTCTCACCGCAATGGAAGCAGTTTCCTTCCTTAGCCACTCCTCCCTTTGGCTTGAGTGCAGAAGCATGAGGCTTAGACTTAACAAAGACTTTCTTGTTCTTCTTAAAACCTTTTGCTTTAGCCTTTTCCTTGCTCTTATTCACAATAAGAACATTAGTGGGCTTAGACTTCTTTGAGTTTGCTTCATATGTTCTCAACATACCAAGCAATTGCGGTAGAGTCTTTTCGATTTCAATCATATTGTAATTCAAGACAAATTGACTGTAGCTATCAGGCAACGATTGCAAGATTACGTCAGTGGCCAACTCTTGGTCCAATGGAAAACCCAGCTTCTCAATATTCTCAATATACCCAATCATCTTTAGTACATGAGTTCCAACAAGGCTTCCTTCTACCATTCTGCACTGGAATAACGCTCTAGAGACGTCATACCTCTCTTGTCTAGCTTGTTGTTGGTAGAGTTGCTTTAAGTGCTCGATCATACCGAACGCCTCCATTTCCTCATGTTGCTTCTGAAGCTCAGAGTTCATGGTGGCAAGCATAAGACAACCAACATCAAGTGCGTCATTTTGATGCTTCTTGTAAGCATCCTTATCGGTTTTAGCGGCCGTTATGGGTGGTTCCTCAGCAGGTAAGGGTTCCTCTAGGACATATTGCTTTTTCTCTTGTTTGAGGACAATCCTCAAATTCCTATACCAGTCTAGGAAATTAGTCCCATTCAGTTTGTCCTTCTCAAGGACCGATCTCAATGATAGTGTACTAGTTACGTTGTTTGATGCCATGGATATCTACAATATAAATATGCAAAATAAGTTTATGATTTTATCATTTAATAAGATCTTATATTAAATGACACTCCCACTATTTTGTTTAAAATATCAACCCTCGAAAACTTAGTGGGCCAAGATCCATATTTCACCTAATCCTGAGTTAGCTTTGGCTAATCTCCCAAGACTCGGTTATTTAGGTAGAAAACACTTTGTCAATTACATCACATGTAATTTTTGGATGGTTGGACGAACAACACTTTGTTCAAATTCATCTAATGAATTATTATCCAACCCCATGCCTCTAGGTTCCCAATCCTATTGAGATAACCTAGTTAAGTCGAACCCAATTTTAAAATAACACGGATATCACATTTATCCTTTCGCGCCTTACTAAGATTGTCACTGTGCTTTGCTTTGGCAAACCCACACATGTTCAATCGAAGTCTTGACGAGTATTTTTAATTGGAAGGCATCTTGATTGACTTAATATTATAAGAGGGATTTATTGATCTCATGATTTTATTAATATTGAAAATATGTCTGGTACATATATGAATATATACATATCTACATATATGTATATCAAGCATCAATATTAAATAAAACGATAAACATGCATCTCATACATCAACATAAAGTAAACGTGACATGGTTATAGTCCTACTAAAAGATTTTCTCAAGCCAATGAGAAAATCCTAAAAGGTCAACCTAAGGTTACTTCTCCAAGCACCTCTTTTGCTCCCTTTTGTGAATGGCCTCCTCATCCCGACTCCTTGGTCCATCTTCATTGATCTCCATCAACAAAATAAACTATACTATATAACAATTACATGATATAGAGAATTTCTCGAGTTACATTCGAGGGGAACATAGGGGAGGGATAACATTTAGGAAAAATAGAGAAGGCACGACTCGCAGGCCATATTAAATTACAAACATTCAATAAATCCTATCTAATAGGTCATAGGGCTATAACCATGCACCATGCTCAAACAACACATAAAACATGCTATAACAATTAATGAATTAAATTCTAAACATTTTAAAATTTAATTCCAATTAAAACTGTAAAATAAAATTTTATGAAATTATCGTACGCTCGGGACATCACATGCCACGGATACTTGGCGCGCCTCAAGCCATGGACTTGCTAACCCTAGCAAGCCCACGGTTGCAGCCATGTCTCGGTCCAAGGTTCGAAAACCTAGCCTAACCCACGACCCAACCATGCACGAGACTAGGGTTCGAAACCCTAGCCATGTCGGCGGCGGCTTGAGCTCCTCGAACCAAAAAGGGTTCGAAACCATAGTTACACGGCGGCGGCGGCCGAGAGCCATGGTGCCAAGGGTTCGAAACCCTAGCCCTTTCTCGGCGGCTCAGCCCATGCTTGAGCCAAGGGTCCGAGACCCTAGCTCCATGCGGCGGCCGTGAGGATCATGTGAGCCAATGGCTCGGTTTTGATCACGAATTATCATATACTTCGATCCGTCAATTATATCACATATAATATTGCGATAATTCCCACAAAATCGATTAATACATATGAATTAAACAGTTTTAAAGCATGCAAAAGATTCAAAACATGATTAAACAATTAATCACATAAATCCGATATGAGCTTTGAACCAAGCTCTGATACCACTGTTAGGAATCCATCATGCAATACGCAGCGGAAAATAAAATTTTGGATTCCTACCATAGGACCTATACAAAGTGATCATACCGAGATAGTTAAGAATCATACCCTTGTAGCGTGTTTGTAGCAGAATCCTCGTTGCAAGACCACGAGTCACGAACAAAGATTTGCACCTTCGTCTCTACGGTATCCACACGATCAAATCGAAAAGGGTGTTCAAGAACAAGTTGCTAGACTCGTTCTTAAACCGGAACTAAACTCACGGTTCAAAACCGATCAACGGCGACCGATCAAATCCCTATTCACGACGGCGCGGCGGCGTGAGGTTGTGAGGAAGAGGCGGCGGCCGAGAGGTTGAGTTTGGTGTCTATTAGGTTTGATAAAATTAACTCTTAATCTTCTCAACCTTGTTAGCATAATATAATATATATTAGATTTAATTAAAGGCTTTCTAAAAGCCTCATTGGCCCATACCCAATATATTAATTAAATCCATACATCTAATACTTATAATTAAGACTCTTCTTAATTAATTAATTCATCCAATAAATTATATCTCCCTTTATCGATTTAATCTTTTGTGTGACCCGATATGATCTTGCAATGTTGGCAGCGACATAAAATCTAATTTTATGTCAAAAGCTATGAGCGGTATCTAGCAACACATCAACGCTACCCAAATTACAAGAATGTCATTGACTCGACATAACCTACGGACTGTGATAATATTAACCATGTAACTTAATCCCTTTGTCCAATGTGTTTAGATTGAACACGAGTCATGGAATAGTCATACTCATATATTCAATCTTTTATTTCTTGATCCCCAAGTAGAACTAGAATAAACGAATAAGCTCGATATCACATATCGACTCATTCGAGCACGGCCATGCATTTTAGTCTTACTTGATCAAGGGCCCAAACACTTCTCCTGTTATATAGGAGGGACAAATCCTTTCTTGATCACTCAACATCCCTCTACATAATTCGTGGTGTATCCAATGATTGTCTTTATAGTTTACCCTGTTACAGGTAACGTTTGACAATATCAAGATACATGACTCCTTATGTTGGGATCTCTGGTGATCTCAAGTAGTAAGGATTACATACATTATTATCACAATGAGAATTGCTTATGATGTTCATATAACTATCCATGTAGCATTCTCATGGTGGGTCTGTCCAGTACATCGTTCTCTAACATATACCCATGTGTTGATTTGATATCTCATATCTATGAACAATTCATCAATCAAAACATACTAGTCTCAATGCATTATCATTATCCCGTTTCATGATAACACTTGACAAGGGACAATCTTTAAGAACAATACAATATTATTCTAAGGACATTAACTTATTATTACTTCATATTACACAGATGCTCGAATAATATATAATAATGAATTGCCATTAATAAAACCATAATACATTGTATGTCATAAACATTCATCTAATGAGTTGTCTTAGGGCATATCCCAACACATACCACATGTTTTACATATAACAATATGCTCATTATGAAATACTGAAAATAAATAATCCCAATTTCATGTCATACACAGTTCAACAGTCAAGTACTAAATCATATATAAATTCTCAGTTACTCTAGTACTTAAAATACAGCTACCCGGGGCATACCCTGATGAGTAAAATATTATTAAACTCTCTGACATAATACTGGGACACAAAACTCAACAAAATAACCTGAACTCGCTCTCACAGAGCTTTGGCACTCGGTGATGCTTCCTCATGAGCATCTGAAGGTTGTCCACATGTAATACCTAACATGCCCACACACGAAGACATGTCAGCTCCCACAATAGGGGTAAGTAACCCCAGTACGTAAAACCAATATAAATCACTATATAAGACAAAATACCATGCGATGCATGTGAAGACCCAAATCTGCACTAGGAATCAGCTCAGTAGATGCCCTTTAATCAGCTCAGCTGATGTTCTTTAATCAGCTCAGCATATGTTTCAAATCTGCTCAACCTATGAGAATCTACTCTATTGACCCAAATACACTACCGATTCATAGACTCTACTGATCCGTAGACTCAACCGATGCTTAAATAAGCTTTACTTACACAATGTCCAGCTCAACCTGTGAAGATAACTATCAGCTATACTTATCTAAATCAGCCCAAGAGACTTAGTCAACCCCACTAACCCCTCATTTACAAAGAATGATAATGGAGGCTACGGTTACAGAATTTCAGGGGTTTGGCATTGAAGTGGAATTATAGCAGAATTAATGGAGATCATGGATAATAACACCCGAACTTTTAACCCTACAAATACCCGAGCATTCCCAATGTTAGGATCGCTGCGGAGTGTTTAGAGGGGGGGGGGGGGGGGGTGAATGAACACTCCTTCTAAAATTTAATCCCTTGTGATTTCTTTCGGATTAGTGAAAGAAATCTGTTTCTTAATCAACTCCTTTATAGAACAGACCACTGAATGTATAAGTGCGGAACGGTCTGTTTATATTTGTAAGAGCGGCTCGATGGCTTGAATGAAAGAACAAGTGCAGAAAGATAAGAACACAGAATATGTTTCTGGAAGTTCGAAGATGGTGTAATCCTTCTACGTCTCCCCTTCTTCCAATTAAGGAAGGTTTATACTAGAAGACTTTGATTTATACAATCCTGTTGTACAAACCCGATTCAGGCTGGATTTACCTCACTACCAGTCTGAAACTCCTAGTCACTCAATCTGTTCAGACACTTTTTGTCTGACAGTTACAATCTGTTTCTCACTTTTGTTTTTCAGTACAAAATACACAAGATGCGCACAGTGATCCTAAATGATCGAATATTACAAAGTAATCGTGCTTAAGACTAATTTCAGCTCGAGAGCTTCTGAGCTTGTGCTGTTTTGCTTTCTTGTGCGTTTTTCAATTTTTCAGACTCTGTCTTGAGCTCTTACGTTGCATCCTTTTATAGTTGCATGTACCAACGACATTATTTCCTTTAATGTGCAACTCTTGACTCTGCTTAATCTCTGAGTAAGCTACAGTCTTCTTCTTCAGGATACTTACCGTTCTGGTTCATGCTTCGGCGACTGTCAGGTAAGCTCTTCTTTGTCTTCTTACCTTTTATGGCAATTTTCAGTCTTTGGTCCTTTGTAGCATTAATTACGACATTAAATGCTACAATAAATAGCCGTTAATGATTCGGACTGAAGAGCCAATCTTTATGCATCCTTGACTGCTCTGATCTGATAAAGATTGAGATCGATCTGAAGCTTCGATCTAGTCAGTCTGATATCCATCCATCTGGTCTGATATGTGATATGCCTTATCAGCTTGTTCTGTTTGAGCTATCGATCTGGTCAGTCTGATTTCCCTCGATCCGGTCTGATATGCTTTGTCATCATATCAGCTTGATCTGTTTTGGGCGATAGATCTGGTCAGTCTGATTTCCCTCGATCCGGTCTGATATGTTTTGTCATCTTTAAAATCTCATCGATAAGGTTCGGAACTAACAAATTCCCCCTTTTTGATGATGACAAAACCTAGCTTCCAAGTCTTTTTAACCAGTCTGATAAGAACTCTGAAGCGTATACTTTTGGATCGATTACTTCTTCTTGTTCAAAATAAATGAACATTATTAAGTTGGATCGATTTCCTTTTATTATTAAGCCTTTTAGTTTAGTTCAAAATAAATGATCAAGGACTTAACAAAGAAAGATTTTCTTTATTGATCAACAGTCTTGCATACAGACAGTCTGAATATATAAACAATCTATTTTCTTGAAGACTGAGACTGATGCGGCTTGAAGTCTTTTTTCTTTTCCCCCTTTTTGTCAGCAGCAATCTCTTGGAGAAAATCTACAACTTGTGCTAGCTGAGCGCTGATAGCGTCAAGACGAGTATCTTGAGCGCGAAGGGAGTTGGCGACGGATGCTCTGACTTCAGTGGCCAGCTCGATCTGCTCTTTTCCCAGGCTGTTCTTATAAGTGGCTTGCTGAGAGAACAAATCGTTCAGTCCTCGCTGAAGGCTGCCAATACTGCCTGTCATCTTCTCTTTGAATGAATCAAAGTCCAAAGTTGTAAGCCTCTGACCTTGATGAACTTCTAGAACACGTTGAGAGAGTGACATGCAGTTGTCAGATAAGTGCTGAAGGGTCCTTGCCAGAAATGGAGGTGCATCAGATTGTCGGCTTGGAGAGTGATCTGATGAGGACAATGCATGATCATCTTCTTCAGCAATCGGTACAAGTGAAGATACAGCAGCTTGGTGACTTTCGGACCGGATCAAGGTGACCAGATCCGAAGAGAATGCTTGTATGAAAGCCATATCTTCATCTGATTGGACGGGAGGAGTGCTGGGTCTGGAGGGCTCCTCAATTTGTAGAGCTGCAACAACTATGGAGACCACCAGATCCGGATCAACGAACTCAGGTGCGCCAACTGTTGCAAGTTCTGCGGTTGGACTGATTTGAACGTGGGAGTCTGACGATCCCAAAGGAATAGATGTTGTTGGAGAGTCCAACAAGACATTTAATGGTTCATCTTCTGTAGCAGACGGAGCATTAGGCAATGGCTGCTCCACTGTCTGATCTGCTACTAGGTCTGCAGTCTGATCTGGTGCACGATCTGCGGTCTGATCTGCTGCTCCAGAGGGAATAACCTCAATGAAAGGTTCTGCTAGAGTTTTGCTTGCAGAGGGATGATCCGGGCTGGTTACTGGAGTGGATATGCTGATTTTCTGTCGTTGAAAGCGGACAGCTAAATGTAGAGCATGAATATCCATCTCTAATTGAGCAATAACAGCCCCATCATCTCTGGCAGTTGGAACATTCGGATCGAAGTTCGCTTTCTTAGCAGTTAAGAGCAGAGACGCCAGTTTGAATCTTTGATTGGCCTTAAAGAGCTCTTTGCGCTGCACAGCAATCCGAACATCATCGGTCTCTGTCCCCTTCAGAACTTCTTCTTCCATTTTCTGAAGGCGTCTGAGTTTGCTGAAGAACTACTCAATGTGGTTGATCGTTCTGTATTCGACGTACTCATCAAAAACCACAATGAGCTCCTTCACTTTTTCTTCAACGTCCTCCATAGCAATGTCAATTGCTGTCTGTGCTGCAGAGTTGGGCTTAGAGGAGAGTGGTTCGGAGAGAATGGTTTTGCCCTTGCCGGTGGAGGGAGGGGACTTGATCCCTGATTGGGTATAGTCGCCCAACTCAGTGATAACAATCCCTTTGACCACGGGAATGGTAGAGGGGACTCGGATGGTTACATTGGGTGCAGTGGTTGAAGTGGTTGAAATTTGGGTTGTAGGTTGGGGTGCAGGGGTGGCTTTTGTTGGAGGCAATATGGGTAAGGCTTTGAGAGGTAAGGTTTTGCTGGGCTTGGTAATCTGGGTTCTTGGCTTCTTGGGAAGAGGCTTGGCTGGTGGCGAGGGAGCAGACTGAGTTTCTTCAGAATCAGTCTGGATGGTTAACTTTCGCTTGACTCGTGGTTTGCGAGCAGCAGCCTGTTCTTCTCCCTTCTCAATCTTGACTGCCACCAGATCTGTAGGGGTAGGTGGAGCACTCTTGGATTTCAGCAGTGCTAGCCCTTTGGAGTTGAGAATCTTGAAGGGACTCAGAGCAGACTGCTTCCCCAGCTCAATGTCCAAAGTTTCCAGTAGCTTGCTGAGAGGAACAGCGAAGCAGACGGCCTGTTTGGAGGCGATCACTGTTTCCATCAGAACTCCAAAAAGAATCACGGACCAGTTCATCTTCTGTCTGGAAATAATAGCAGCCATAGCCCTGAACTTCTCGGTAGTGACGGCGTCAAAACTTCCAGCTTTGCCCAATAATGGCTTGCCCACACTTTCGCACAGTACCTGAAAATGAAAGAGCATTTCCTTCTTTTTGAATGAGGGCTGCAAGCGATGGCCAAAAATAGAAATCTTCCCCTGAAGAGCTGTGAGAGAGGCTTGAGGAATCTGTCCAAACTCAGTCAGTCCGGAGTTGGGTAGACCAAAGGTCTTGGCCAGCGTCATCGGCGAGATTTCAACTGTTTTGCCCTTGACAGATGTGGAGATGAATGACTTCTGGGATACAGCATTGGAAAACAGTTCACGAATCTCCGACTTGTAAACCACTGTGCCACACTCCAAAAAGTTTCTCAATCCAGACGATTCCAAAGCTCGGAAAATGGAGACCATCTCTGCATCTTCAGCCCTGTAAATATCATTGAACTCAACGGAGAGAGAGTTGTGAGTTATGGTAGCCATTGGAGTAAAATGAAAAACAATATACGAAGAGTTTTGAGAGAATATGAGAGAGTAGAACGCAGACAGGCGGTAAATGGTAAAAAGTGAATGAAAATGAAATGTTCAGCCCGCTAAATAAGAGAGAGAAGACACGTGTCTTTATCTCGAAGACTGATGAATAAATAATTCAAAATAAACGGTCAGGATAAAAGAAAGATAAGGCGGTTAAAATGCAATCAGTCCGGGCTGTTTTTTGTTTTAAATAAAAACAAAATAAAAGATTTATTGTCCAGACAGATCATAGGATAACATCAGATTGACATAGATTGGTCTGAAAGTTCGTACCGGTCTGTGTCTTTCTGAATATTGTATTATCGATCTGTGCCAACAGAAATCTTTAAACGCGAAAAGACGAAAACATCTAAACTATGAAGATAAGTCAATTAAACCAAGAATTTGATGGAAATAATTAAACTTAGCCTCAGGGAGCGGTTTGGTGAAGATGTCTGCTGCTTGCTGCTCTGTTGAGATGTGCTCGATTCGAATCTCCTTTTTGCCAACATGATCTCGAATAAAATGATGTCTTATATCAATATGCTTTGTTCGAGAGTGCAGAACTGGATTATATGTTATAGCGATTGCACTTGTGTTGTCGCAAAATATCGGAGAGTCAACAGCTTGGATGCCATAGTCTTTGAGCTGGTGTTGAATCCAGAGCATTTGAGCGCAACAGCTTCCAGCGACAAGATATTCTGCTTCAGCTGTAGATGTGGCAATTGATGTTTGCTTCTTACTAAACCAAGAGATCAATCTTTCACCTAGAAATTGACACGTTCCACTGGTGCTTTTACGATCAATCTTACAGTCAGCGTAGTCTGCGTCTGAATATCCGATCAGGCTGAAGTTAGAATCTTTGGAGTACCAAAGACCAACGTTCTGAGATCCTTTCAAGTATTTCAGAATACGCTTAGCAGCAATAAAATGTGATTGCTTTGGTTCTGACTGAAATCTGGCGCACATACAGACTGAGAACATAATATCAGGCCGGCTCGTTGTAAGATATAAGAGCGATCCGATTAGTCCTATACATAGTCACTTCGACTGCCGTTCCCCCTTCGTCTTTGTCTAACTTGATTGTAGGACTCATTGGAGTGGATGCAGTTGAGCATGTTTCCATTCCGAATCTCTTAAGCATCTCTTTGGTATACTTGGTTTGGTTGATGAAAATTCCATTGCTGAGCTGTTTGACTTGGAGACCCAAAAAGAATGAGAGTTCTCCCATCATGCACATCTCAAACTGTCCCTGCATCAACTTGGAAAATTTCTTGCATAATTTGGGGTTA
Organism: Haberlea rhodopensis; assembly: GCA_907163345.1. NCBI lineage: Eukaryota > Viridiplantae > Streptophyta > Magnoliopsida > Lamiales > Gesneriaceae > Haberlea > Haberlea rhodopensis. Next base: position 322,793 of record CAJQUN010000514.1, on the reverse strand, counting down.
GTTGACCCAAAGATTATATCATCAACATAAATCTGAACTAACAGGGTTTGTTCCCCCTTAATAAATTTAAAGAGAGTTTTATCTACTCAGCCGATCTGAAAATTGTGGTTCAGCAGAAATTGAGATAGAGTGTCATACCAGGCCCTTGGTGCTTGTTTCAGACCATATACTGCTTTATTCAGTAGGTATACATGATTAGGGAATGAGTGGTTCTGAAATCCAGGAGGTTGCTCGATGTAAACTTCCTCCTGAAGCTTACCATTAAGAAAGGCGCTTTTGACGTCCATCTGATATACCTTGAAGTCTTTAAAGGCAGCATATGCAAGAAAGATTCTGATTGCTTCAAGTCTGGCGACTGGTGCAAAAGATTCATCGAAGTCAATTCCTTCTTCATGTCGGAATCCTTGTGCCACCAGTCTGGCCTTGTTTCTAACCACATTTCCATCTGCGTCCATCTTGTTTCTGAAAACCCATCTGGTTCCAATAACAGGCAGATAGCTTGGTCTGGGGGTTAGATTCCAAACTTGATTTTGTTCGAATTGATTAAGTTCTTCTTGCATGGCCTTAATCCAGTTGAAATCAGTCAGAGCTTCATCGATCTTCTTAGGTTCCAGAGTTGAGATGAAGGCAGCATGAGTGAACTCATCCATCATCTGTCCTCTGGTTCTAATCGGTGCAGAGGGACTTCCAATCACTAGATTAGGTGGATGCCTCTTAGTCCATCGATAGCTTGACTCTGGATTGTCTGGTCCAGCCGGATGAGTAGTAGTAGTAGAGGTATGATCAGCATCTGCTTTGATATGAGAGTTTGGATAATCCGGATCGGCTCGATCTGGAGAAGCTTCATTGCCTTGATCCGATCTGGCTGGTACTTCAGGTTCTGGTGGATTGTCTCTTGACCTGTTAGCTACAATCTCATCATCACTGTTAGCTTCGAGATGGATGTTTTCCATCTGATTTTGAATTGATTCTTTGTTACTCTCAACACACAAAGATTCATCAAAAATTACATGAACTGATTCTTCTACAGTTAAGGTTCGATTATTAAAAACTCGATAAGCTTTGCCAGTTGATGAATATCCTAAGAATATTCCATTATCTGACTTAGCTTCAAATGCTGTAAGATGATTCTTACCATCGTTGTGAACGAAGCATTTACAGCCAAATACATGAAGGTGAGAAATAGACGGTCTGTTACCAGTCCATATTTCATATGGGGTGAGATTCAGCTTCTTGTTAATCATAGACCGATTTTGAGTGTAGCACGCAGTATTCACAGCTTCTGGCCAGAACTTTTGTGAAATTCCAGAATCAGCAAGCATTGTTCTTGCTGCTTCTTTGAGCGTTCTGTTTCTTCGTTCTGCAACTCCATTCTGTTGAGGAGTTCGAGCGGCTGACAACTCATGCTTGATTCCATGATCTTCTAGAAAGGATTCAAGATTCTGATTTGAAAACTCAATGCCTTTGTCACTTCGTATCCTGTCTATGCTGGATGATTTCTCGTTCTGAGTGCGTTTCAGCAGCTTGATCAACTTCGGATCGGTCTGATCTTTACTGCTCAAAAATATAGTCCATGTAAAGCGTGAGTAATCATCAATAACAACGAGAGTATACCGCATTCCCCCTAAACTTGTTATTGGTATGGGACCAAACAAGTCCATATGCAATAGTTCTAAACAACGAGAGGAGGATTGACATTCTTGTTTTTCAAGGATGATCTGATCTGTTTGCCCATTTGGCAAGCTTCGCAGATCTTATCCTTAGCAAAATCGATCTTGGGCAGACCGATAACTAAATCATGTTTACACAGGCTAGAAATAGTCTTAAAATTGATATGATTCAAGCGTTTATGCCATAGCCAGTGTTTATTATCATTGTTAGCGATGAAGCAAGTAGGATTATCAGGTTGAGCATGATTCCAGTTAATCTTATATGTATTTCCATTCCTGATTCCTACAAGCATGGTTATACCGTCTGATGATTTAACAGTGCAAGTGTGTTTGTGAAATTCTACAGCATAACCATTATCACAAAGTTGACTTATACTAATCAGATTATAGCATAGATTTTCAACTAACAGCACATCATTGATAATAATGTTACCATGGACAATCTTACCCTTGCCCACGGTCTTACCCTTTGAGTTATCCCCGAAAATGATCTTGGGTCCAGTACATTCTGTAACTTCAGATAGCAGCTCGATGTTTCCAATCATGTGACGAGAACACCCGCTGTCCAAGTACCAGTCTGATGCAAGTTTCTTTGGTACCTGTCATCAACCATATTTATTGTTGGTACACAATCTTATTTGGGTCCAGAACGGATTAGCCCTTTGGGAACCCACACCTGTATCAGCTTTAATGGCTTGTGTGTGTGTGGTGTGCTGTGAGCTGGTCTGTTTCGATGTTGTGTGTGATAATGTGTGCGATATGGAACCCTTTGATTCTCATGGGGTAGTCTATATCTTTGTTGAACTTGTTTTGAATTATAGTAATTGTATTGTCTTCCTTGCCTTCGATCTTGCACCCTTAGATTTGGTCTGAAAGACGCAAAGCTTGCTGGTACCTTTTCTTTGACTTGGTTGACATATCCAATTCCTTTTCTCAAACCTTGATTCACGAAAGAGACTCCCGTTTGAATCGTAGGTGCTTCAGTCTCATATACTGTGCTGGATTTAACAAATGTCATTTGTTTGATTTTGTTCTTTACCAGCAACAGTTCAGATTCATCTTTGGTGGATTCTTTGGTGTCAAAGCCTATGCCGGTGAAATCACCAATGTTTCTTTGTACCTCTTGTAATTCTTCCAAAGATGTTCTGGACTTTGTCCATGTTTTGAATATATGAGAAAGCTTAGCATTTTGTGTGCTAATTCTCTTATTTTCTTCATGGAGCTGATCATAGGAGATTTTCAGCTTATTCAGCTCGATCTGGAGATTGTTGCACTCACCCTGCTCAGAGCAGCTTGGTTTGTTGTGCTCATCCATTTGATCATTGAATTTAGCTTTATTTATCTCAAATGATTCAGCTAAGATCCTATAATCATTAGCCATGTCTTGCAGTGCGGACATGAGCTCTTCACGTGTAAATTCATTTGAGTCAAAATCAAATACATCGTCTGTCTGACTCATCTCTTCGTCTGCCATTAGACATTGAATATCTTCTTCGCTTTCGCTGGAAGAATATTCGGAGCTGTCTGAATCGGAGTAAGTCTGAGCCCACTTGTTGTTTCCTTCTTCAGCTACTAGGACTTTTTGGGACTTTCCATGATTTTTGCGATCTTTGTAGTGCTTCTTTTTCCTGTCATCGCGATGCTTCTCCTTCCATTCTTCTTTCTTCGGTCTGGTGCAATCTGCAATGAAATGTCCGGTCTTACCACAATTGTAGCAAGCCTGATCATTAACAGCATCGTCCTTTCTTGGCTTATAATGATGAGAGGGTTTAAAGTTCCTCTTATTTTTAGACACGAATTTACCAAATTTCTTGATAAATAATGACATAGCATCATTACTTATCTGTTCGATAGATCGATCTGATGTGGAGGCGATCTGGTCTGGAATAGCTGCCAGTGCTTTGTTTGGTTGAGAGATGAATGGCTCTGCTTCACCTCTGCTTATCAGTTCGAACTCATATGCTTTAAGATCTGCGAACAGATCATGAAGTTCAACCTTGTTCAGATCTTTGGACTCCCTCATAGCAATGGTCTTTACATCCCATTCTTTTGGCAGAGCTCTCATAACTTTCAGAGCGATCTCTCTGTTTGAGTATTCATTGCCCAGACCATTCAGTTCATTAATGATGCCAGTGACTCTTTCATCAAACTCGTTTAGAGTTTCTCCATTCTTCATCTTTATGCTCTCAAATCTTTGAAGAGCAACAGTCAGCTTGTTTTCTTTGGTCTGGTCGTTGCCTTCACATAGCTGTGCTATCTTCTCCCAAATTTCTTTGGCAGTAGAGCACATTTTGATTTTGCTGAACATGTTCTTGTCCAATGTCTTGAACAAGATGTCTTTGGCAACGTTGTCAAGATTTGCTTTCTTTCTTTCCTCATTCGTCCAGAGGGATCTGTCCTTCTCTACCATTTGTGGTTCTCCACCAGTAATGGCGACTGCTGTATTGATTTTCATAATCTTCATTGGTCCATCAGTGATGACGAACCACATATCGTCATCCTGAGCTGCCAGATGAGCTTGCATTCTGATTCTCCAGTCATCATAGTCTTCTTTTGAGAACATAGGAATTTTGTTGAATGATGCCATCAGCTCAAGTGTCTTTGTGCTGATTAAGATGACCTGCTCTGATACCACTTGTTAGGATCGGTCCGGAGTGTTTAGAGGGGGGGGGGGGGGGGGGGTGAATGAACACTCCTTCTAAAATTTAATGCCTTGTGATTTCTTTCGGATTAGTGAAAGAAATTTGTTTCTTAATCAACTCCTTTATAGAACAGACCACTGAATGTATAAGTGCGGAACGGTCTGTTTATATTTGTAAGAGCGGCTCGATGGCTTGAATGAAAGAACAAGTGCATAAAGATAAGAACACAGAATATGTTTCTGGAAGTTCGAAGGTGGTGTAATCCTTCTACGTCTCCCCTTCTTCCAATTAAGGAAGGTTTATACTAGAAGACTTTGATTTATACAATCCTGTTGTACAAACCCGATTCAGGCTGGATTTACCTCACTACCAGTCTGAAACTCCTAGTCACTCAATCTGTTCAGACACTTTCTGTCTGACAGTTACAATTAGTTTCACTTTTGTTTTTCAGTACAGAATACACAAGATGCGCACAGTGATCCTAAATGATCAAATATTACAAAGTAATCGTGCTTAAGAATAATTTCAGCTCGAGAGCTTCTGAGCTTGTGCTGTTTTGCTTTCTTGTGCGTTTTTCAAATTTTCAGACTCTATCTTGAGCTCTTCTGTTGCATCCTTTTATAGTTGCATGTACCAACGACATTATTTCCTTTAATGTGCAACTCTTGACTCTGCTTAATCTCTGAGTAAGCTACAGTCTTCTTCTTCAGGATACTTGCCGTTCTGGTTCATGCTTTCGGCGACTGTCAGGTAAGCTCTTCTTTGTCTTCTTATCTTTTATGGCAATTTTCAGTCTTTGGTCATTTGTAGCATTAATTACGATATTAAATGCTACAATAAATAGCCGTTAATGATTCGGACTGAAGAGCCAATCTTTATGCATCCTTGACTGCTCGGATCTGATAAAGATTGAGATCGATCTGAAGCTTCGATCTAGTCAGTCTGATAACCATCGATCTGGTCTGATATGTGATATGCCTTATCAGCTTGTTCTGTTTGAGCTATCGATCTGGTCAGTCTGATTTCCCTCGATCCGGTCTGATATGCTTTGTCATCATATCAGCTTGATCTGTTTTGGGCGATAGATCTGGTCAGTCTGATTTCCCTCGATCCGGTCTGATATGTTTTGTCATCTGTAAAATCTCATCGATAAGGTTCGGAACTAACACCCAAGCAAGAATTACACAAAACTCTCCACATTTTCGCATAATTGGTAGCGTTTATCGTGTACGCCCAAATTAACCATTCTTCAGTTAATGACAAAAATATGTAGTAGTGGAAGTAGGGATCGATCTCACAGGGAAGGTAAATTTATTTTGTGCCAAAAGCGAATAGTAAAAAAGGGGGTTTTAGGATGAATGATTACTACTAAGCAAATTCTAAAATTAAACTAATTAACGAGATTACTAAGATGAGTAAACTTATGAGAGTGAAGCGATTCTTGGTTTCCAGGTAACCGTACTTTTGGAAAATTATCTTTTAATCATCAAATCAAAACATTCGAATCCTTTCAATTATCTATCGATTGGAAATTCAATTCCTACTCATCTTATTCGTAGTCAAAGAGAAAACAACATTCAATTCAACCCTTACCAAATCTCTAATCACCACTACAGCCGTTAATGATTAAATCAATGATAGTTTCAAAACTAATGAGTTCGATAAATCTAATCAATGAAAACTACAGCCGTTAAAATTGATTACTCAACCGTTTCTCCTAAGAATTCAACAACACCTACAGCCGGTTAATTATTGATCTTAGTTGTTTCTTAACAAACTATCGATTATGCAATTGAATATTAGGTGATCGGTCTAATACACAAACACAACAATCATGGAATTCGAAATTTAAGAAACAAATTGAAATTGAAATCTAATTCAACAATCAAACCAAATTTTCATAAAGGGTTCAATTCCAAAAGCAGGTATCCCTTCAACCAAGAATCGAAGAGTTTTAGCCTAGCATAATTGAATCTAAAATCAACAACATATTATTCGAAAACATTAAAATAACAAAGGAAAAGAAATTACTAAGAATAGTCACGATTCCGGCTTGTCGATTCCGTTCTCGTTCTTCAAGCGTTCTTCACAAAATTCAAAGAAGAAATATCTAAAATCTAAAAAATATTCTAAGGTATGATTATGCTTAATATGAGGTAAAAATCGTGTATATGAAGTATGGAGGCTGATGGAGTAGGGTAAAATCCATGTGGAAAGGAAAGAAATCAAGAATTTTAACTTTCCAAAATCATATTGGCGTAATTACGCCTAAAATGGCGTAACTACGCCTAAATTCCCGTAGCACTGGCGTAGGTACGCCTAGAAATGACGTCTTTACGCCTGATTTTCTATTTTTCTGGCGAGTTTTGTATTTTGGCCATAACGTTCACATACGAACTCCGAATTCGACGAGTCAGCTGTCCACGCGAAGATAACTCAAAGTTCTACAACTTTTATATGGACCACATTTCCAAAACATGGCTGGAACATATAGAAAGTTGAGGAGAAAGGAGCAACATGTGTCTTGGATTCCGGTTTTTTCCTCTTTTCTTTAACTTTATTGCTTCTTTCATCATTTTAGCTTGATTTCTTCACATTTCCCTACATTTACACAAATATATGATTAGGTAGTATATATATCAATTTATCCATCAAAATATACCAAATCGTAGACAATTAAGCGTAATAGATGTGTCTATTTCTAGTCACATCAAACTCCCCCATACTTACTCTTTACTCGACCTCGAGTAAACAAGCAAAACTACAATATTTTTGGTTGGCTCATAGGTTCATAACAAAGCAACTTGTCCTCACTTTACTGCCTCAACAATTTTAACATGCATAATAATGAACGGCGGTGAAAAGTTAACAGTGGAACAAGTTCAATCCCTAAACATTTCGTACCCAACGAAGTAGTGAACGTGTGTGTGGTCATAAACAAGTGTTGTGTACAAATTATAGATTCAAAATATGCAAAGCCATAATAGTTCAAGTCATACACTAACACAAGTATAAGCTCACTTGCACACTCTTCTCCACTATCTTAGCTACTTTGCAAACATAAATCAAGTAGGTCTTTATTAGCTTGTAGCTTGGCCTAGGTATTGGCTTATGAAAGAAAGGGTAAGGATATTCAAACAAGAGAGTATGATGAAATGCACACTAAAAGCTTCTCTTCTTGTATGAATTTTTCAACTTCGTTGTTTTTCACAAGGTTTATTTCAACACTTTTCTTCTTTTGTGCCTTGGCTCCCCTTGGAGTCATATTTTTATCTATTTTTTTTCAAGGCATCCCTTTTTCTTTCATGCATTCCATTCTTTTGACAATCAAGCTCACAAATATACTTCAATGATTTCCAAGTGCATTTGAATGAAATACATCATACTCCCTTAAAAGGTATGGATTACAATCACATTTAGGCTTAAAGGGTAGGATGATAAGCTAGTCAAGAAATGTTGAATGGGGGTCTTTAGTATGCTTAGCATACTACCATTCTTTTACATTTAAAGCTCAAAATAGGTACTAGAGAATGATTTTGTTTACATGGTAGGCTTGAAAGGCTCAAACGCATCAAAGATTGCCTATATCACTTTCATGTTTGCAAGTAGTCTAGACATACGCCTCAAAGAGCATGTAGTTAAGTTCTAGCATGTATTAGAGACTTCTTAAGACTATCACAAAGTTTACACAATCTTCACTAAGCTATGCACACTTCACAAGCCATGACAATAATGTGCTCAAAATATTCAACTTACTAAGTTAAAGTACACTTTGCATTAGAGTTCAAAGTGTTCCAAGGTTAACAATTCACCTATGTTCAAAGCATGCATGCCATCAATTAGGTTTCATCATGGGCTAGTGATTCTAAGCATGTGTTCATTACTAACTATGAGCTCAAAATTTTAAATTTTTCGATTTTTTTTGTATTTTTGCAATAAGAAAAACAATAACACACTACTAATCCCTCCCCCATACTTAAATCTTACATTGTCCCCAATGTAAGACAAAAATATAAGAAAAGAGAAAAGTTTAAACTAAAAAGCAATAAAAATAAAAGGGTAAAAGGGAAACTAACTCCCCTTGGGTTGCCTCCCAAGCAGCGCCTCTGTTTAACGTCGGTGGCCCGACGCCAGTCCTCTATCAAGGTGGTTGATGCAGTGTTGCTCTATCCTTCCTTAACCACCTCAATATCTTCTTCACTCCTCGGTATCTTGGCTTGTTGTTCTTTGAGTGGTCGTTCCCAATCTTTGTTACTCCTCCAGCATTTGTTGCTTGCTTTGGTCGATCCGGAGGGTGCTTCTTTCTAATGGTACGATCCTGCAATTGAGAAATAAGAGGGTCAGCAGTATCATGAGTAGATAAAGCAGCAATAGTATGAACAGTATGCATATGAGGAGAATTCATACCTCTCTTCTCGTCATGGCCATCACTAGCCTTTCCCATTTCCCACAACTCATCATTATCAAAACCAGAATCATAATCATCATGTACATCAATAGCGTAACTAGAATGCTCAAGAGGTTTAATGGGTTCATACATGTTGAATTTTTCAATTTCACCATTAGATTCCATGGTTATCAAACCGCTATTCATATTGATTACTGAATTTGATGATTTCAAGAATGGTCTTCCTAAAATAATTAGACTAGAAGGATCACCATTTCTCATGTCTAAGACATAGAAATCGGCTGTGAAGACCAAATTCTTTACATGCACAACTACGTCCTCTATTATCCCCTTAGGTATGACCATGGATTTATCATGAATAACTGCTCTATTTCTTTTTAAAGGTCCCATCTTCAGTTGAGAGTACATTGAGTAAGGCAAGACATTTATGGACGACCCTAAATCGAGCATAGCCTTCTCAATCTTAATACCTCTAATCTCACATGGGATAAAGAACATACCTGGGTCCTTGCATTTAATGGGGATGCTTCTTTGGTTATCCGCCGAAACATTGTCATTGAGCTCGACCTTGGGCTGCCCCTTGTGTTCCTTGCTTCGATCCTCTTTCACGGTTTCATGCAATGGGACTTGCTCTTTGCAGCGTGGACTCATCTCGTAGAGGCCTTTTAGTCCCTTGTCCTTCAAATTCATCCTCAGTGCAAGGGGGAATGGGGGTTCACTTTTGTACTCAGAAAAGTTGGGGAACTTACCTCGTGGTTCCTCCTCTTGCATGGGTTCTTCAACTTTTGTCTCTGTCTCCTCCATCTCTTCCTTTGGGGGTGGCATCAGTACCACCTTCTCTTCAGCTGCATCTTCATTCATATTCACTGTGATAGCACTAATATTTTCACGGGGGTTCATCTCTGGTTGTGATGGCAGTCCATTTGAAATCCTTGCTTCGATCTTGCTGATTGAAGTTGCCAATTGTCCCATATGCGTCGTCAAGCTCTGGATGCTTGCCCTCGTCTCCTGTTGAAATTGTAAGCTATTTTCAGCAATAATTTGGATGCTATGTTCTAACCTGTCAGAAGGAGGGTGCACTGGAGGTGGTGGAGGTCGCTGATATGGCGGTCTGTAGGGTGGAGGTTGGTTCATCTGTTGGTTACCATAGCCTTGGTTCGGATGATCTCTCCACCCTTGATTGTAGTTGTTTGGTGGATGGTCATAACTCCTTTGTGGGGGGCCAGGGAATCCTCCTGCAGCATTCACGTTCTCCGTGGTTGTCTCTTGTAGTGAGGGGCATGCGTCTGTGGAATGGTTCGCAGCCAAACAGATTCCACACGGCTTTGTCTTTCCTATATTTCCACCTGCCATACCACGCACAAGAAAAGTGAGGTCTATCATTTGTTGTTCTAAATTTGATACGTTTACCTCTTTTCTTTGCGGTTGTCCATGGCGCACAGATCCGAATTGTTGGGAGTTGGCCGCCATGTTAGCTATCAACCTTCTAGCTTCCTCCGCTGTTTTATCTATAAATGCTCCTCCGCTTGCCGCATCCACTAAATTCCTGTCAGAAGAAAGTAAACCTTCATAAAAATATTGGATGAGAAGGTGTTCACTTATCTGGTGTTGTGGACAACTTGCGCACAACTTCTTGAACCTCTCCCAGTACTCGTGTAGTGATTCCTCGTAGAGCTGCTTCACACCATATATCTCTTTCCTCAAATTCGTCGCCCTTGAAGCTGGGAAGTACTTTTCTAGGAATACTCTTTGTAAGTCAGTCCACGTGGTGATCGATCCGGATGGTAAGTAGAAGAGCCAGTCTTTTGCAGCGTCCTTTAGAGAAAACGGGAACGCTCTTAGCTTTATTTGATCCTCAGTGATTCTGATCGGCTTCATGGTAGTGCACACCACATGGAACTCCATCAGATGCTTATGCGGGTTTTCACCTGCAAGACCATGAAAAGCTGGCAATAAGTGAATTAAACCAGATTTAAGTTCGACGTTTACGTTATTGGCCAGAGCAGGGAAACTGATGCAGAGCGGTTGCTGATCCAAGTTAGGATTTGCGAGCTGCCTCAAGCTTTGATTTGCAGCCATGTTGTTCCTTTCTTCCTCTTCAAGCATCCTTGCTTCTCTCCTTCTCTGATGTAGCGTCCTCTCAATCTCAGGATCGTAGTGAAAGTTATCTTCGTGATTGAACGATCCACCTGTACTCATTAACAAACCAAAGTAGTAATGCGGGATAAAAAAATAAAAAAATCGACACAAATAAATGTTGCCCTCCCCGGCAACGGCGCCAAAATTTGGTAGCGTTTATCGTGTACGCCCAAATTAACCCTTCTTCAGTTAATGACAAAAATATGTGGTAGTGGAAGTAGGGATCGATCTCACAGGGAAGGTAAATTTATTTTGTGCCAAAAGCGAATAGTAACAAATGGGGTTTTAGGATGAATGATTACTACTAAGCAAATTCTAAAATTAAACTAATTAACGAGATTACTAAGATGAGTAAACTTATGAGAGTGAAGCGATTCTAGGTTTCCAGGTAACCGTACTTTTGGAAAATTATCTTTTAATCATCAAATCAAAACATTCGAATCCTTTCAATTATCTATCGATTGGAAATTCAATTCCTACTCATCTTATTCGTAGTCAAAGAGAAAACAGCATTCAATTCAACCCTTACCAAATCTCTAATCACCACTACAGCCGTTAATTATTAAATCAATGATAGTTTCAAAACTAATGAGTTCGATAAATCTAATCAATGAAAACTACAGCCGTTAAAATTGATTACTCAACAGTTTCTCCTAAGAATTCAACAACACCTACAGCCGGTTAATTATTGATCTTAGTTGTTTCTTAACAAACTATCGATTATGCAATTGAATATTAGGTGATCGGTCTAATACACAAACACAACAATCATGGAATTCGAAATTTAAGAAACAAATTGAAATTGAAATCTAATTCAACAATCAAACCAAATTTTCATAAAGGGTTCAATTCCAAAAGCAGGTATCCCTTCAACCAAGAATCGAAGAGTTTTAGCCTAGCATAATTGAATCTAAAATCAACAACATATTATTCGAAAACATTAAAATAACAAAGGAAAAGAAATTACTAAGAATAGTCACGATTCCGGCTTGTCGATTCCGTTCTCGTTCTTCAAGCGTTCTTCACAAAAATTCAAAGAAGAAATATCTAAATCTAAAAAATATTCTAAGGTATGAAATTATGCTTAATATGAGGTAAAAATCGTGTATATGAAGTATGGAGGCTGATGGAGTAGGGTAAAATCCATGTGGAAAGGAAAGAAATCAAGAATTTTAACTTTCCAAAATCATATTGGCGTAATTACGCCTAAAATGGCGTAACTACGCCTAAATTCCCGTAGCACTGGCGTAGGTACGCCTAGAAATGGCGTCTTTACGCCTGATTTTCCATTTTTCTGGCGAGTTGTGTATTTTGGCCATAACTTTCACATACGAACTCCGAATTCGACGAGTCAGCTGTCCACGCGAAGATAACTCAAAGTTCTACAACTTTTATATGGACCACATTTCCAAAACATGGCTGGAACATATAGAAATTTGAGGAGAAAGGAGCAACATGTGTCTTAGATTTCGGTTTTTTCCTCTTTTCTTCAACTTTATTGCTTCTTTCATCATTTTAGCTTGATTTCTTCACCTTTCCCTACATTTACACAAATATATGATTAGGTAGTATATGTATCAATTTATCCATCAAAATATACCAAATCGTAGACAATTAAGCGTAATAGATGTGTCTATTTCTAGTCACATCAATAATACTAGCAGCCATTTTCAAGTTAGGAAGAAAACCCAATTTCGAAACTTTTGCATCAATTTCTGAGATAATTTCTATAAGTGGGTTTTTGTATACTATTATCCGTTTGGGTTTTGAAACTTGTATATATGTGTTAAAAGTTCAATCGAATACAAGCTATGAGTTTCCGGAAAAGTTAAGACATCAAGGAAATAAGTGTTTAGGAGCAAACTGCTACGTGTATGGGGGCCACATCTTAAATCGACAGAGCAAAGTGCCACATATACGGGAGCCACCACTTGAGTCCATATAAACATCTCTGAATTCTTGATGTTATTGGATTCATGTTTAAGTTCTGTGCATTTCAAATATGTTATACATGTTCTGTTATGATCTGAAATCTGTTCTGTTATGAAGTTATGAATATATGTATGTTTTTTATATTAGATTGACCCCTACTTGTTGGGTGTTTATCCGAACACTCACCACTTATGCCCCTCCCTAGATAAGAATGAGTCAGAGGTAGAAGACGATGAACAATATTAATTTTGACATGAAGTCTACCGCTACTGATGATTAAATTAGTTTTATTAGTTTACGCTTTCACACAGTTTTATATTTTCAATCAGTTGTAAATCAGTATTATTTTAATATCAGTTTAGTTGAAAATACGATTAAAGCTTGTTTATGGAATGAAAGACTGGTTTATTTGATATCTTATCCAAGGCTTGTTGTTTTGAATGTTTAATATGGGAACAACGCCGGTGTCATCAGTCCCGATCTCGGGGCGTGACAATGCATGCCATGCATGAATGCAATGTGTGTACTGGTAAAATAATCTTTGATGTCAAAATCTCAGCAGTCCAAGGAATGATCATCAACAATATAGCTCAAGCTAGGATGGCGACACACTCGGCGCTACGACGGCTCCCTTCGTCGAGTCATCGATATGCCCACCATCCTCTCATGTCTGAGCGATGACGACACACTCGGCGTTATAGTTACTACCTAAACTAAGCCATCGATGCACCCATCATCCCCACGACCACATACCATGAATATCAATATGAATCATACAGGTATCAAAGAATCTGTAGGATCAACATGATATGTCTAGTGGTATTGATGTGACTAACTGAATCTTTCTGTGAACAAAATATCATATCATTTTATTTTGCACATCGATATCCAACTGGTAAATGCATTTCATTGTCATCAAGTATATAAGTCAAGTAATGTCAAATAAATCATACACCCGGATCATCACATGTCTTTGTCAGACATCGTGATATAACTGGTTTCTACGTACCTCAACCGAGCTAATAAATACCAAGAACTTTTGTGTTCCTAAAATCGAGCTCGATGTCCCAATCAATAATTATCACCTGGTCATTTAAACCCCACATATGTATCATAAGATTATTCAAATATCTCATAAGCATCAAACTAATCATCCACACTGATGTGACTAGAAATAGATACATCTATTGCGATTAATTGTCTATGATTTGGTATGTTTTGATGGATAATTTAATACATATGCTACCTAATCGTATAATTGTGTACATGTAGGTGGAATAACAGAAATCGAGCTAAAAAGGCGAATAAGGATCAAGAAATGCATTGGAGTTGACAAGGTATCAAAGTAGACCAAGAAAAATGCACAAAAATGATATGAGGTGCTCGATCGATCGCCCAGAAGAGCTCGATCGATTGAGCAAGGCAGAAAATTTAAGCAACAAAATATGCGAGTGCTCGATCGATCGAGTCGATCGATGAGAAGAGCTCGATCGATCGAGAAAGACAGAAAAATTTCGATCGATCGAGAGACCAGAATCCTCAAAAATTAGGAAACTCGATTTTTACCATCTTTGATTACCTACTATATCCTATTCCCACCCTATTTAATCGAATTTGGGGACTTAAATCAGGGATCCTTCATTATAATTCAGATTATTCATAATTTGGACTTAGAACAATAAAAGACGGATTGAAGGCTCGATAGAAAGGCAGGATTGCAACCTCGACGCGTGGTGATTCTTCTAGTTTGTCTTAGTTTTGTTTATGTTTTTCATACATTATTTTGTCATTTTTGCATTGATTATGAGTAGCTAAACTCATCTCTCGGTTGAGAAGACAACCATTGGAGTTTAATTTATTCAAGAGATTATTGTTTTGAATTAGTGTTTTTTTTTATTGAATATCATAAGTTTTTCTTGTGTTCTTGCCATGATTGTATTGTTGGTTGTTAGATTAGCTAGCTAGTAAGTTTTCATACAATCTAATGCTATGTTTGATATCAAATCCGTAATTATTTGATTAATTGAATTTGAGAAGCAACTAGGATTGATAATTCTCTGCTGTTGAGGTTATTAAATTCCTAGGGAAATTTTTGACTAGATTAAACATAACTGTTGTTGCTTATGTTGTTTAGCTTTACCAATCCTACTTGTTCATATGCTATCATTAGTTTAAATCTTAACTGTTGTTGTTAGGGTTGATTAATCGATAAGGGTTAAATTTGGATGTTGTTTTCGATTTAACTAAACTTAAGGTGGGATATGAGTTAAATCTTCAATGGTGAATATCCATGCATAAAAATTACATATGTGAGAAAATCGATGAATGAATAATCGAATTCCAGTGGTAGCGTCGACCGAAACCGAGATCTCTCTTTAACTGATTTATTACTATTTTATTTCAATATTTCATCCTACATAATTTTAGATAATTACTAAACTCAAATCTCCCCCTATTTTGACACTTGTTACGACAAAGATTCGTCCTTCCTTGTGGGATCGATCCCTACTTACACTGCTACATTAATTTGTTGTTAACTGAGAAGGGTTAATTTTGGCGTACACGATAAGCGCGACCAAATTTGGCGCCGTTTCCGGGGAAGGCATTGTTATTTTTGTGCTAACTTTTGACTACTAGATATTACTATTTGTCTTCCTATATTACTCTTGTTTGTTCATGCACACATGGTATCATTCGGAGGAGGACAAATATTAATACGATTCTGAGATTGAAAGAACCCTACATCGACTGTGATGTCCGGGGATTTATGGTGTTAATCCCGGTGTGGTATTAATCCTTGATGGATTTTAAATTGTGGCAATTAGGAATTAATTGCGGTTTGGCATTCCCCGAGGTTGTTTAATCGGGCATTTGGGATCGTTGGATCCAAAGGTTGAGATTGCATTCTCATTTTGATGGAAAACCTATGAGTTGGGTTTTTAGTGGGACTTGGTGTCCGGGGTACCTTATGTTGGGGCCAGTCTGGGGATTTGATGTTGGAGAGAGAGTTTTTGAAAACAGATGATTTTTAATGAATCATGATGTATTTGTGGAGGTATTGGTATTTTGGGGCATTTTTGATATATATACCAGTTGGACTCGGGATTCCGTCATTTGGAATCCATTTCTCTCATCTCCTCTCCCTCTCACGCCACTCTCTAACCCCTAACCCTTCCCCCTTTTCCTTTGATGAGCAAATCGACGGAGGCTCATCCTAGGAGCCGGATTTCTCGAAGATAAATATGTATTATTCATCCCCTCGCATTTATCTTCGTTTTGATGGTGGTTTTGTGGTGTTTGGGAAGGTTTCGTGTTGGATTTAAAGAAATGGATTTTTTAAAGAATTTTGGGTTGATTGGTTTGAGGAGTTTTTATGGTATTTATTTTGAGGTTTAATGTTGTAAGGGCTGTGAGGATTGTTGTTGGGCAAAATTTTGCAAGAAAATGCCATTTTTGGCTTTTACAGGTCGAGACCATCGATCCCTAGGGCAGGGCGATCGATCGCCGCGATGTTGTTGGAAATTTCAGGAAGATGAACAGTGAGGCGATCGACCGCCTCAAATGAAGCGATCGATCGCCATGAGGCAGTGGCCATTTACGCTAAGAGGCGACCGATCGCCTGAAAAGGAACGATCGATCGCCTGTTCCTGTTTTCGCGAGGCGACCAATCGCCTGAAATCATGCGATCGATCGCCAATGCCTTATTTTGGGGAATTATTTCGTGTTGAGTTTTCGATGCATGCTTCGCCCGGGGCCTTTTAAAATGGTTAATCGTCATGGATGACGATATATTTGGGGTTTGTGAACGTGCTTGGGCACGTGATTGCATGCTTGAGATTAATTGTGGATTATTATCGTGTTTAGCATTTAATTCTTCGGTCAAGGGACCAAGGCAAGGTTTGGACTTGAACTACGGAAAATATAAGGTACGTATGACGTACGAGCATAGCGCTTTAGTATAATTGCAATTGTTGAGTGCTTGGTACACTGTATTGCAATGAATGTGTGGAAATGCATGACACATGGTATTAGCAATAAACGGAGATTGAAATGCATGGTTTATGGTACTTGCTTCAAATGTCTATATATGCATTGAGAATTGCATGGTGCCGCTTTTGAGCAAGCAATGATTGGGATGTTGTCGCCTGTGAGCGAACATCGATTATGACGCCGCTGCTGTTGAGTATGCGTGGAAATGGAACGCCGCTATTGTAGAGCGAGCTATGAAATAGAATTATGGAACCATAAGTGAAATATATGGGGAATTTGTAATCATTGTTTAATGATTTGATAGTGTTGATTATGATACCGGTATACGGCTAGTAAATTCGTTAATCAATGTAATGATTAACTGGCATTTGAGAATTTGATGGTTTCAGTTATTTTGAGAACAGGGACAGTACAGGGATCCCGGATGAGGATGATGCCATCCAGGGAGTATCTTTTATATTTCATAGCATTTACATATCGTAAATTATGAATTGCATTATTGTGATCATGGGATTTGGGATATTGGTATGCTCACCCCGTGTGGGGGCTGTCTCTGTTGGGGCAGGTGGTACAGGTGTAGCAGCAGCTTTGGAGTTGAGCTAGGGCTGTTGATTGAAGTACTTCCAGGATTGAGGTACCAGAGCTGGATGGATAGGCGCTCAGATCCAGAGTCGAGATCGAGTTGCGCTTGAGAGGTGCTTCCAGGATCGAAGCACTAGTAACGGTATCCAGTAGAGTGTTTTATACATTAGATACACGCTTATTCATTGGGTGCTCTTATGTGAGTACATATTACATGTATATGGAATGTATAAATGGGCTACGGCTTTTCTCTATTCATTTACGGTTAGCATGCAATTAAATGTGGAATTGCTAAATGAATTGAGAGCATATTAGTGTATGTTGAAAGGTGCATGACATGTTTTATGGAATATGTTGGGAAAGTATAGACATTATACGATAATGTAAAGGAATTTTATAGATGGCATTTATGCTAGAGTTGCATGTAATTACTTTCCCCTTGTTAACATGATAGTATGCACTAAGCACGGTGGTTAATACACTAATATCGGGTTAAGGGCACGGGGGTCCTTACATTAGTGGTATCAGAGCAGTGGTTAGCTCTTTGTGGCTGTTGAAGGCCTGGAACATGCTGATAGGGATGGGTAGCACATATTTATGCATGACAGTAGTTAGTGTTGTGTGACACAACTATTTTGCTTATGTGCATTTGTGATATGTGATCATAGTGAAACGATTATATGTCATGACATCTATAGAATCATAATATAACCTGTTGATTATGATTGTGAGTTGTGACACAGGGACAACCAAACGGAGCATTTTGAAATGCATTGGGATACAGGAAGTGCTTTGTACTCATAGTTTATGCATTTACTCATTATAATCATATTGTGGTGAATATGGATTATAGTATGCTCATGGTTTGAGATTGTTCCTGTAGGAGCACTATGACGCGAAAGGCTAAGGCCAGGGTTGAAAGACACGAAACGGCAACCTGCATTTTATATACATCATGGAATTATGCATTGTGGTTCCATGTGTACAATAGAGTGATGGTTTTAATGCTCTGCCGCCAAATGTTGAAGCGAGGGGTGGGAGTGCCGCATGTCGCATTTGAGCCAGGTGCATTAAAATACACTCGTGATGATGTATGTTGGAATATGGATTATGCTTTGTGATGCAGGTATGGATGAAATACTTGGTGAATATCCCATGAGTCATTGTTATGGATGAGTGATGATTTTAAATGCTTGCCGCTATTTAATTGTTTTGTGCCGCTGAAATGTGAAGTGAGGGGTGGGAGCGCCGCATGTCCATTTAAGCGAGGTTATTCTATGCCGCCTATATGTGAAGCGAGGGGTGGGAGTACCGCATGTTTTATTTGAGCGAGGGGCATTAAAATACACTACCGTGACAATGACTAGGGACCGGCTATTCTATTGGCGATGGTTTATGCCGCCAGATATATTGATAGCGACGGTTCATTCCGCTATATTGATTGGCGATGGTTCATTCCGCCAGATGTATTGATTAGCGATGGTTTATGCCGCCAGATATATTGATAGCGACGGTTCATTCCGCTATATTGATTGGCGATGGTTCATTCCGCCAGATGTATTGATTGGCGATGGTTTATGCCGCCAGATATATTGATAGCGACGGTTCATTCCGCTATATTGATGGCGATGGTTCTTGCCGCCAGATATATTGATAGCGACGGTTTATTCCGCTATATTGATTGGCGATGGTTCATTCCGCCAGATGTATTGATTGGCGATGGTTTATGCCGCCAGATATATTGATAGCGACAGTTCATTCCGCTATATTGATTGACAATGGTTCTTGCCGCCAGATATATTGATAGCGACGGTTCATTCCGCTATATTGATTGGCGATGGTTCTTGCCGCCAGATATATTGATAGCGACGGTTCATTCCGCTATATTGATTGGCGATGGTTCATGCCGCCGGGAATTCTATTGGTGATGATTCGTGCCACCGGATATTACATAGCGATGGGTCATTCCGCTACACCTATGGCGATGGTTTATACCGCCGGATATCTATAGCGATGTTTTATGCCGCTGACTCTATAACGAGGGATCATGCCGCTGATTCTATAGCGATGGGTTATACCGCTATGTGCGTAGCGCTGGATTATGTCACCTACGAGCGATTGGTGCTGCTTGTGTACCGCGGGTGGACGATGGATACAGGTATTCCGCTATCTTGATAACGACAAGGTATGGCATATTACTTTTGTTAGCAATATTTTGGATACTACGTGTTGTTATATATGTCATGTGTTTGACGATGAGATTATGGATGTCGTGTATTGACATGTACCGTCATATGTTTGACGATGTTAATTGGATGTCATATGTTGACATATGCCGTCACCGGATGACGATGACATAGCGGGTGTTCTATGTAGACGTGTAGCGTCGTTTTGATGATTAATACATTTATGTTAATGTATTTGGTTGTATGGCTCGAGTGCCTTTGGTGAGCACATGGTAATGTCTGGGTCACTAGTTGACGAGACCACTACGCCGAGCAGGTTACTCGAAGAATTATTGGGTGCACCGTACAGGGATTGTGCCGCAGCACATATTTGGTGTATATATTGTTCGAGTAATGATATCCTTGGGTATACTCGCTGGTTTGGCTTAGGTCAAGTGATTGGTGGTAAGAGTAGTCATTGAGGAAACTACTCGCTTGTTGTTGTGATCTGCGGTAGGCGTGATCACACCCACCCTGAGGGTGTGGGATAAGTCCTAATGGATTAGGATTGCTTCGTGGTTGAGCAAGGACACCGGGATGTCCATTATGCTTTGGATTTAGAGAAATATTGGGTGATGACCCACTACTCTAAATGGATGATACGGTATGGTATACCGGGTGGAACGTATGAGACGTTGGTAGGCTTGATATGAGCCTTTGGAGGCAGCGCTTGTTAGCCAGATATCGTGGCAATGTTATAGCGTGCTTTTGACTCGTTGGATTCGAGTTCAGTGAATCGTATGGTGGTACGATGAGGACTTTTGGTAGACTCTTGTAGTCTCTTTGTGGCATGATAATTGAGGCAGGGAATACCTCGAGGAGACGTTTATACGTCAAATGTTTTAAGAGACTTGTTTTGGGACAACTCAATTTTGTTGGAAATACCAACGTGAGCGTCGACAAGTCGTTGTTAGCTCTGGTTGAGCATCTTTGCATATGGTATGCAACGGAAGTCACAATTGGAATTGTGTGGTATAGTTAGTGGAGTGACACTACTATATTGACTTTATCTCTTGGAGAGATTTGGATTGTACTGTCATGGAGACAGCTAGTATTGGTTGAGGGTTGATCGTGAATCAACCAGGGTAAGCCCTACTAGTGTTGGACTAGGTGATGGCTTCGTACTTCCAGTGAGACGTTCGAGGAGACGTCTCCGGGGGATGCTCGAGTTGTGTGGTACTATGACAATAGTACAGGGCATCGTTGGTTGAGTATACCTGGCGTGTACGAGTTTCGATTTGATGATAGTGGCTTCGATGCACTATTCTGAACCAATTACATATTTTGGTTCCGGGATATATGTTGGTATGTGTATATCCACTTTTCCGGACGGTGGTTCGAGGTTGGAAGGTCATGGATTCATGACACTATCCTTGTGGGAAAGGCGGTATTGATATACCTGCCGGTTGAATCTTTGGGAGATTCGTTGCTTTGGTTGTGTGGTGTCGATGTTGAAATCACACCCTTTGGCTTTGGTCTGTCGACCACTATTCTCCGTGGAGTGAGAATAATCGAGGTTTGACAGTAGGCTTTGGAACTTTGGGTATGCTTGGAGATACCCGAGTCTATTGCTTTGAGTGTGCCTGTTGTGTTGGTGCTTGGACATGTATAACCGTGTGTGTATACGAATGCCAACTCTATTTCGTTCCTTGCTGAACGTCGGATTTGTGTGCTTGGTTTAATGAATCTCCGGTGGGAGATTGTGGCAATTCGAGATCGGTAATCTCGATGACACGATGCATTCTGATGAACGATCGTGAGGGTTGTTGACTTCCCCTGGGGAGGGATTGTCGTGTTTTGGAACCATGGTAATTTTTGTTGGATAATTCGATAGCCTTCCTGTTTTAGGATTGTTGAATCCCAGGATAAATGAGGGATGGCCAGGATTCGGATTTGTTTAGTGTCACGGTCGACACGTGTTTGGGAATGCAATTGTTTGTCTTGCATGTCCCCTGTGGAACTTGAGACCTTGTAGAGTCTCGATAGTGTGTTTTGGACCAAGATGGGACTTCTTGGAACACATGGTTGTAGACATCTGTAGTGATGTGTTTTGTGTAGATTAGTGACTATGGTTTACCCGATCCGGGTTACAAGTGGTGCAACTACTCCTTTGGAGGAGATGATCGGGAAAGCGAAACCGGAATTTTCCCGGGAGTATACTGATTGTATACTAGTGGTTCCCATCTTAACGATGTGTGTTAAGCATCGTGGACGAGTAGTGGATATCATGGAGAGATATCTATATTAGAACCAATGGGGTTTTGATTGATTTGCAGTCATGATGGACTGACTTCCGGGACGATTCACATCGAGGTATGTTGTTATCTTTCGGGTTTATATTGGTTTTGGCGTTTGCTTTATTGTAGAGCTTGGTGCGAGATTGGTGTTCTCGCAGTTGATGATTCGATTCTAGTGTGGTCCAGAATCGGGGTTGTGGCTTTACTTTGGTTGTGTAGTCCTGGTGTTACGTAGAGTACGCCGGTGCAAATTTCGAGGACGAAATTTTATTAGTGGGGGATAATTGTGATGTCCGGGGATTTATGGTGTTAATCCCGATGTGGTAAATCCTTGATGGATTTTAAATTGTGGCAATTAGGAATTAATTGCGGTTTGGCATTCCCCGAGGTTGTTTAATCGGGCATTTGGGATCGTTGGATCCAAATGTTGAGATTGCATTCTCATTTTGATGGAAAACCTATGAGTTGGGTTTTTAGTGGGACTTGGTGCCCGGGGTACCTTATGTTGGGGCCAGTCTGGGGATTTGATGTTGGAGAGAGAGTTTTTGAAAACAGATGATTTTTAATGAATCATGATGTATTTGTGGAGGTATTGGTATTTTGGGGCATTTTTGCTATATATACCAGTTGGACTCGGGATTCCGTCATTTGGAATCCATTTCTCTCCCCTCCTCTCCCTCTCACGCCACTCTCTAACCCCTAACCCTTCCCCCTTTTCCTTTGATGAGCAAATCGACGGAGGCTCATCGTAGGAGCCGGATTTCTCGAAGATAATAAGGTATTATTCATCCCCTCGCATTTATCTTCGTTTTGATGGTGGTTTTGTGGTGTTTGGGAAGGTTTTGTGTTGGATTTAAAGAAATGGATTTTTTAAAGAATTTTGGGTTGGTTGGTTTGAGGAGTTTTTATGGTATTTATTTTGAGGTTTAATGTTGTAAGGGGTGTGAGGATTGTTGTTGGGCAAAATTTTGCAAGAAAACGCCATTTTTGGCTTTTACAGGTTGAGGCGATCGATCCCTAGGGCAGGGCGATCGATCGCCGCGACGTTGTTGGAAATTTCAGGAAGATGAATAGTGAGGCGATCGACCTCCTCAAATGAAGCGATCGATCGCCATGAGGCAGTGGCCATTTACGCTAAGAGGCGGCCGATCGCCTGAAAAGGAGCGATCGATCGCCTGTTCCTGTCGCGAGGCGATCGATCGCCTGAAATCATGCGATCGATCGCCAATGCCTTATTTTGGGGAATTATTTCGTGTTGAGTTTTCGATGCATGTTTCGCCCGGGGCCTTTTAAAATGGTTAATCGTCATGGATGACGATATATTTGGGGTTTGTGAACGTGCTTGGGCACGTGATTGCATGCTTGAGATTAATTGTGGATTATTATCGTGTTTAGCATTTAATTCTTCGGTCAAGGGACCAAGGCAAGGTTTGGACTTGAACTACGGAAAATATAAGGTACGTATGACGTACGAGCATAACCCTTTAATATAATTGCAATTGTTGAGTGCTTGGTACACTGTATTGCAATGAATGTGTGTGGAAATGCATGACACATGGTGTGATGTCCCCGAAATGATTAATTGTGTTTAAGGCATTAATTGTGTTCATATGTTTAAATATGATTAATTATGGTGGTAATTGCCTTATGTGTTAGAATTAATTGCCATGTGGAAATGCTTGGTCATGTGGGCTGGTAGAGCATTTCAGGGTGCATGTTATGCATGTTGGGTAATTGGGTGTTCTAATGGCTTACATGTGTTGGTAGTCATTTATTTTGTGAAATATGCATTTAATTGATATTTTGGTGCATTTTGGATTAATGCTTTTAAAAATATCATGTTGGGGTGTTTTATACACCATGGGATTGTGGAATGCATTTTAATTAAACTCAAACCCTTATACCCCAACCCCCACCTTTACCAAATCACTTTACCTTTACCAAACCACCACCCAAACCCTTCCTTTCTCTTCATTTTCGTTTTTGAGCTTAAGGGTGAAGAGAAATTCTTGCAAAAAGTTGATTTGTGGAGTTTATTGGGAGATTTGAGGTCCCCAAGAGAACCACCCCAGGTGCCAACAACATCGAGGAGATAAAGTTCTCCAACTTCTCCACTTTTGGGAATTAAGGTACGTAGTGAGACGTACGAGCATCGGACGGTAAAATGTGTTACGCTTTCGATTATGTATTGTGTATACCGTGGATAGTGAATCCTTATATGTGGTGATTTATGTGAAATGATAATGATATATCGTGATAATGGAATCAACTATTGTGTTTGATTATTGTGGTAGAATTGATGAATGTTCCGGTAGCCTTTATCTCCGAGCGAGGGAGGTACTTGCCGCTGTCATATGAAGCGATGGTAGTATGATATTTGCCGCTGTCATGTCTAAGCGAGGTAACATGCCGCTGTCATTGTCGAAGCGAGGGATATCATATGATGCCGCTATATGTCGAAGCGAGGGGTCCTAAAATTCCGCTGTTGTATTGGGACCGGAACAGTCACAATTCTAGTGATTAATGTGGAATATTGTGATTAAAGTGGAATATAGTGATTAATGTGGAATATTGTGATTAAAGTGGAATATTGTGATTATCGTGGAATATTGTGGTCATAACTGAAAAGTGATATCGATCATTACATTGTGAACTATTGATTTGTGCATGAGTTGTAAAACAGGAACGACAATGGAAATGTGCCGATGTGTTGAATCAGGGAGCATATATACATATATATTTCTCATGCAACTATTTATCTCATTATGCTTAATTGTGTTGAATAGTGATGTATATGCTCATGGTGAGTTGTTCCTGTAGGTACACCTTTGGATTTGGAGGACTATGGGCCGGGTTGAGGCAGTGAGCTTCGAGGAGCCTTGTGAATTAGGATACAGGATTTGGTATAGTCTCTACTCTAGGAGTAGTGTAAATCTATAGTGTTAACATACATTTGGGAATGTAATTATTAGCTTCGAAGTTTTATTTTGGCCTGTAATCCTATTAGCTCACGTTTAACCGGAACCATAAACTGTCTGTGATGCATGTTTAGCCCTATTTATATCTTGATTTCACCGTTAAGGAACTAGGGTCCTTACATTAGTGGTATCAGAGCAGTGGTTAGAGAACCCGGGAATGAGTGAAGGGTAGCCTTAGCAATAAGTTGGCTAGGTGCTTACTTCTAAACGTGTTTTGTACATATGTTGCTTATGAAGTATATTGTTGTTGTACTAACATGTTATGTTTTTCTAACAATGCATTATGTGAACTGCTTTTGGGTATTGCTGTTAACCCTTGTGTTGCAGTGTGGCAACAAATGTGGAAGTAGGAGACGCCGTGAGTATTAATGCAAGTGTTGGGCGTACAAATCCCCTACTCCCGCCAGCTTTCGACGAAGAACCGTTTGAGTAACAGTTACTACCTGCGGAGCTTAATTTAGCTCAATTTCTGATATACCGACCCCCGATGTTCGAGGGAACTGAGACAGGGGAAAATGGTTGAGGAATGATTAGAGAGGGTAGAACAGCTGTTTGTGACAGCTCCTTGTGCTAAGACAGCCTGGATAGGACTAACGGAGTCCCATTTGGCCGAGATTTAGCCGAGAAGGCGCTGATGTGGTGGAAGACCACGGTGATAGAGCAAGAGGCTCAGGGTCAGGAGATGAATTGGAGGCTATTCAGAGCTCGGTTTCTGACCCGCTACTTCTCAGCTGCTGCACGGCAGGCTAAGCAAGATGAATTTACTAACCACAAGCAAGGCAAAGATGGGGAACTTCATGAGGGGCCGAGAATCGTTGGAAAGGAAGCCGTATGAATGATGCCCCATCAGAAAGAGGACAATCTCAGGGAGACAGTTTTGGAAAGGTCCAGTGCCCTCTTTGTGGGCAACCACATGTGACAAAAGACTATGTATGATGTTATGTTTGTGGCAATAAGGGCCCTTTGCTCGGCCATGTCCCAATCGAGAGGGACAATAGAACTCTACGGGGAGGCCTGTAGACAGAACAGTAGAGCACAGGCCACCGTTGGTACCGAGGCAGTATGGAGCTCAGCCTATGGGCCACCTCAGGGGCAGGTTTATGCGTTGGAGAGGGAGCAGGTTATAGCGGCTCCGGAGGAAGTGATAGCGGGTATGTGTCTCTTGTTTATGCACCATGCCTCTTGTAGTCTTAACACCCGCTGGAAGAAGTTTGATTACTGATCAAATTGTCTATGAATGTCTCATTTATTTTGAGGGCAATGAGCTAAGATCAGACTCGATTGTTTTGGGAATGTCGGACGTCGATTGCATTGTGGGCATCGATGTGCTGAACAGATATCAGGTAGTGGTGGACTGCAGACAGAGAACAGTGCGGTTCAGATCTGATCTGGGAGTCCAGTGGACATCCTATGGGGATGGTTCTTGTCCCAAGATCTCGTTGTTATCTGTTGTCAAGATGGCACAGTTGTTGGAACGGGGCCTTTCGGGATATCTCATCTATGCTGTTGATATTACTGAAAGGAAAGATGAATTAAAAGTCGAGGATGTGCCCGTAGTGGCGGAGTTTCCTGATGTTTTCCGGAAGGGATTCCCGGATTCCCACCGACGAGAGAGGTCGAGTTTGGGATTGAGTTACTACCGAGGACGTCTGCCATTTCTCGTGCCCTGTATAGGATGGCACCAGCAGAGCAAAGAGAATTAAAGGTCCAGTTACGAGAGCCCCTTGATAAGGGTCACATACGTTCAAGCGTATCGCCCAGGGGTACGAGGCTCTACAGTTCTGAGGTCGGGATGTCATCAGATCCGGGTAAGGGAAGATGATGTACAGAAGACAGCTTTCAGGACTAGATTTGGGTGCTATGGATTCTCAATCATGCCTTTTGGGGTGACGAATGCCCCAGCTGTTTTTAGGAGCCTGATGAACAGGGTGTTTCAACCGTATTTGGATCAGTTCGCCATTGTTTTATTGACGATACACTCATCTATTTCCGGACTGGAGAGGAACACGAGAAGCACTTTGAGAACGGTGTTCCAGATCCTTAGGGACAATCAGTTGTACGCCAAGCTCAGCAAGTATGAATTTTGGTTGAGCGGCGTGGTGTTCTTGGGGCATGTGATCTCTAGTAATGGGATATCTGTGGATTCCATGAAGGTAGAGGCAGTAATGGTTTGGTCTACGCCTACATCTGTGCCCGAGATCCGGAGCTCCCTTGGTTTAGCGGGTTATTACCGACGTTTTTCTCTAAGATCGCTAAACCATTGACGTAGTTGACGTAGAAAGGAGTTCCGTTTTTGTGGTCTGAGACTTGTGAGAAGAGCTTCCAAGAGTTGAGGCACCGGTTGACTACAGCACCTGTATTGGTGATTCCTTCGGGGAAACAAGAGGTTTGCTTTGCACGCGGATGCATCACTGCAGAGTTTGGGATATGTGTTGATGCGAGATAAGCATGTGGTAGCTTATACTTCGAGGCAGTTGAAACCACATGAGGCTAAGTACCCAGTCCATGATTTGGAGCTGGCAACTATTATATTTGCCTTGAAGATTTGGAGGAATTAATTGTATGGTACGTCGTTTACCATCTACACGGACCATAAGAGCCTGAAGTTTTGTTCACATAGGCTGAGTTGATTGTGCGACAAGGAAGATGGATGGACTTACTCAAAGATTTTGATTGTGAAATTGAGTACCATCCAGGTGAAGCGAACTTGATAACAGACGCCTTAAGTCGGAAGGTGAAGAATTCTGCTAAGGATAGCATGAGTTTAACAACTATGATGACTTCTTATTGCCATCTGGGCTATGATTTCGATGTGGACACGTCGTCAGTGCGAGTGTCAACCTTTTTGGCTGAGCCAGACATATTTGGGGGCTATCGGGAGAGCCCAGAGGTCGGATGATGAGGTTCAGAGATGGTCATCGATAGTACTTCGAGGTCAGCCATCAAAGTTTAGAGTAGCTGAGGATGATTCCTTGAGATTGGACAACCATTGAGTAGCTCCAGATACGCCGGAGTTGCGTAAAGGAATCTAGGAGCGAGCTCTCGGTAGTCGGTTCAGTATCCACCCAGGAGGAAGAAAAATGTATAAGGACCTAAGTGGTCAGATCTAGTGGAGACGCATGAAGCGTGGTGTTATGATCTTTGTCAAAGGATGATTGATCTACCAGCAGGTAAAGGCAGAAAGGCAGAGGCCTGGTGTGGCGATCTGAAGAACTTGTGAATATCTAAGTGGAAGTGGGAGCACGTATCTATGGGATTAGTGACCCACTTGCCAGGGACGGCCTCATTAATTGATGCGATTTAGGTGATCGTAGATGGGTGGACGAAGGTGGCGCACTTCATTCCATATTGTATGTCTTTCACATACCTAAAGATGGCCCGATCATATGTGTGGGCATTGGTGAGATTGCATGGTATTCCAGTCTCGATTGTGTCTGGCAGAGACCCACGGTTCGGATCGCATTTTCTGAGAGGGTCTTCAGTCAGCCTTGGGTGCAGAGGTGAGATTGAGTACATCTTATCATCCTCAGACTGATGGTCAGACAGAGCGGTCGGACAGAGCGTACCATACAGACGCTTGAGGACATGTTGAGGACATGTGTTTTGGAGTTGATACTCCGTGGCAAGATTCAGTGCCACTAGTGGAGTTCTCTTATGATGACAGTTATCAGGTGAGCATTTAGATGGCTCCATTCGGGGCTCTTTGCAGTCGACGTTGTAGATCACCGTTGTACTGGGAGGACTTGACTAGTAAGACGGTCGGAGGACCGGAATTGATTCGTGAAATGGAAGAGAAAATCAAAGTGATCCGTCAGAAAATGAAAGCGGCTCAAGATAGGCCAGCGGCCTATGCTAATAAGCGACGGCGACCATTGGAATTCCAAGTGGGAGACAGAGTCTTTCTGAAAATCTCACCTTTCAGAGGTGTAGTTCGTCTCGGTATGCGCGGGAAGTTGTCTCCGAGATATGTTGGGCAGTGCGAGGTATTGCAGCGCATCGGCACTTTGGCTTACCGTTTGGCCCTACCACCGTCCTTGTCTGGTATACATGATGTCTTCCATGTATCTATGTTGAGGAAGTATGAACCAGACCCGTCTCATGTGTTGCAGCCTTCAGAGGTTCAGTTGAGTTCAGATGTATCCTATGTTGAACGGCCAGTCAGAATTCTGGATCGAGAAGATCGCAGACTTCGAAGCAAGGTGATACCGATGTTCAAGGTTCAGTGGGATCGTCGGGGTGTCGAAGAGGTCACGTGGGAGACGGAACGGCATATGGTACAGCACTACCCGGAACTATTCTCTGGTATGTATTTATGTTTAGTTTCTTTTGGGGTAAGTGCATGCGATTTCGAGGACGAAATCTTCTAAGTAGGGGAGTATTGTGATGTCCCCGAAATGATTAATTGTGTTTAAGGCATTAATTGTGTTCATATGTTTAAATATGATTAATTATGGTGGTAATTGCCTTATGTGTTAGAATTAATTGCCATGTGGAAATGCTTGGTCATGTGGGCTGGTAGAGCATTTCAGGGTGCATGTTATGCATGTTGGGTAATTGGGTGTTCTAATGGCTTACATGTGTTGGTAGTCATTTATTTTTTGAAATGTGCATTTAATTGATATTTTGGTGCATTTTGGATTAATGCTTTTAAAAATATCATGTTGGGGTGTTTTATACACCATGGGATTGTGGAATGCATTTTAATTAAACTCAAACCCTTATACCCCAACCCCCACCTTTACCAAATCACTTTACCTTTACCAAACCACCACCCAAACCCTTCCTTTCTCTTCATTTTCGTTTTTGAGCTTAAGGGTGAAGAGAAATTCTTGCAAAAAGTTGATTTGTGGAGTTTATTGGGAGATTTGAGGTTCCCAAGAGAACCACCCAGGTGCCAACAACATCGAGGAGATAAAGTTCTCCAACTTCTCCACTTTTGGGAATTAAGGTACGTAGTGAGACGTACGAGCATCGGACGGTAAAATGTGTTACGCTTTCGATTATGTATTGTGTATACCGTGGATAGTGAATCCTTATATGTGGTGATTTATGTGAAATGGTAATGATATATCGTGATAATGGAATCAACTATTGTGTTTGATTATTGTGGTAGAATTGATGTATGTTCCGGTAGCCTTTATCTCCGAGTGAGGGAGGTACTTGCCGCTGTCATATGAAGCGATGGTAGTATGATATTTGCCGCTGTCATGTCTAAGCGAGGTAACATGCCGCTGTCATTGTCGAAGCGAGGGATATCATATGATGCCGCTATATGTCGAAGCGAGGGGTCCTAAAATTCCGCTGTTGTATTGGGACCGGAACAGTCACAATTCTAGTGATTAATGTGGAATATTGTGATTAAAGTGGAATATAGTGATTAATGTGGAATTTGTAATTAAAGTGGAATATTGTGATTATCGTGGAATATTGTGGTCATAACTGAAAAGTGATATCGATCATTACATTGTGAACTAATGATTTGTGCATGAGTTGTAAAACAGGAACGACAATGGAAATGTGCCGATGTGGTGAATCAGGGAGCATATATACATATATATTTCTCATGCAACTATTTATCTCATTATGCTTAATTGTGTTGAATAGTGATGTATATGCTCATGGTGAGTTGTTCCTGTAGGTACACCTTTGGATTTGGAGGACTATGGGCCGGGGAGGCAGTGAGCTTCGAGGAGCCTTGTGAATTAGGATACAGGATTTGGTATAGTCTCTACTCTAGGAGTAGTGTAAATCTATAGTGTTAACATACATTTGGGAATGTAATTATTAGCTTCGAAGTTTTATTTTGGCCTGTAATCCTATTAGCTCACGTAATAACCGGAACCATAAACTGTCTGTGATGCATGTTTAGCCCTATTTATATCTTGATTTCACCGTTAAGGAACTAGGGTCCTTACACATGGTATTAGCAATAAACGGAGATTGAAATGCATGGTTTATGATACTTGCTTCAAATGTCTATATATGCGTTGAGAATTGCATGGTGCCGCTTTTGAGCGAGCAATGATTGGGATGTTGTCGCCTGTGAGCGAACATCGATTATGACGCCGCTGCTGTTGAGTATGCGTGGAAATGGAACGCCGCTATTGTAGAGCGAGCTATGAAATAGAATTATGGAACCATAAGTGAAATATATGGGGAATTTGTAATCATTGTTTAATGATTTGATAGTGTTGATTATGATACCGGTATACGGCTAGTAAATTTGTTAATCAATGTAATGATTAACTGGCATTTGAGAATTTGATGGTTTCAGTTATTTTGAGAACAGGGACAGTACAGGGGATCCCGGATGAGGAAGATGCCATCCAGGGAGTATCTTTTATATTTCATAGCATTTACATATCGTAAATTATGAATTGCATTATTGTGATCATGGTATTTGGGATATTGGTATGCTCACCCCGTGTGGGGGCTGTCTCTGTTGGGGCAGGTGGTACAGGTGTAGCAGCAGCTTTGGAGTTGAGCTCGGGCTGTTGATTGAAGTACTTCCAGGATTGAGGTACCAGAGATGGATGGATAGGCGCTCAGATCCAGAGTCGAGATCGAGTTGCGCTTGAGAGGTGCTTCCAGGATCGAAGCACCAGTAACGGTATCCAGTAGAGTGTTTTATACATTAGATACACACTTATTCATTGGGTGCTCTTATGTGAGTACATATTACGTGTATATGGAATGTATAAATGGGCTACGACTTTTCTCTATTCATTTACGGTTAGCATGCAATTAAATGTGGAATTGCTAAATGAATTGAGAGCATATTAGTGTATGTTGAAAGGTGCATGACATGTTTTATGGAATATGTTGGGAAAGTATAGACATTATACGATAATGTAAAGGAATTTTATAGATGGCATTTATGCTAGAGTTGCATGTAATTACTTTCCCCTTGTTAACATGATAGTATGCACTAAGCACGGTGGTTAATACACTAATATCGGGTTAAGGGTACGGGGGTCCTTACATCGACGTATGAGAGAAACTCGTAGGAGACAAGAAGAAGAAGAAAAGATTAATATAGCGGAAAACCAGAGTCTAAGACAGCTGGCGAATCCTACCTTGGATCAGCAGCCCCTCTGCATTATTTTTCCTACTCTTACTACTAATATCAATTTTGAATTAAAATCTGGTTTAATACATCTTTTACCCTCGTTTCATGGTCTTGCAGGTGAAGATCCTCACAAACACTTAATGGAATTTCATGTGGTTTGCACCACCATGAAACCAACTGGATCACTGAGGAGCAAATCAAGCTGATAGCCTTTCCTTTCTCATTAAAGGATGCTGCAAAGGATTGGCTATTCTATCTACCATCCGACTCAATCACTACATGGAACAAGTTGAAGAGGATTTTCCTTGAAAAGTACTTTCCAGCATCAAGAGCTGCCAACATAAGGAAAGAGATCTACAACATTAAGCAATCCTGGAGAAACACTTCACGAGTAATGGGAACGCTTCAAAAAGTTATGTGCAAGCTGCCCACAACATCAGATGTTGGTTACGGATTTTAAAGATGACAAAACAGACCAGATCAATTAAGTTAATGACAAAACAGACCAGATCGATATCAACCAGATTGATACAGACCAGATCGATGTCAACCAGATCAGAACAGACCAGATCGACGCAGATCAATGCAGACCAGATCAGAACTTATCATTTCAGACTGAGTTAGCAAACTTCGTTCATCAGTCCGAATAACCAACGCTATTTATGGAAGCATTTAATGTTGCATTTAATGCTGAAATATACCAAAGACTGAAGATTACCTTAAATGGTAAATAGACAAAGGAGATCTTATCTGACAAGCGCCGAAAGAACAGACCAGAAGGGAAAGTGTCTAAATAGAAGACTGCAGTTTGTTCAGAGGTTGACCAAAGTAAAGAATTGCACACAAAATGAAATATTGTCATTGACGGAAATGCTTATATATAGGTGCAACTTAAATGCTCAATATACAATACGATACACGACGATAAGAGACATACAAGAGCAACAATTTTATTGAGCATCCACTTGAGCAGAACACTCATCGAAAGACTTCATCTTATCGATATACTTTTAGTTAAAAGCATGTCTTATTGTTATATTTGATCGTTTAAGGATCATTTGTGCTTATAATAATCCACTCTATCAATTGTACTTGTTCTAAGATAGAAGAGTGAGTTCTTTGTAACTGTCAGATGGATTGTGTCTGAACAGATTGAGAGACTAGGAGTTTTAGTCTGGTAGTGTGGTAAATCCAGCTGAATCGGGGTTGTACAACAGGATTGTATTACTCAAAGTCTTCTAGTGAATCCTTCCTATTTTGGAAGAAGGGGAGACGTAGAAGGGATTGCCTTCGAACTTCCAGAAACACATCTTGTCTATTTACATATTGCACTACTTCGTGTTTCAAGCCATCAGACCGGTCTCACTAACCAATAACAGACCGATTCCGCACTCACACTATTAGTGGTCT
Organism: Haberlea rhodopensis; assembly: GCA_907163345.1. NCBI lineage: Eukaryota > Viridiplantae > Streptophyta > Magnoliopsida > Lamiales > Gesneriaceae > Haberlea > Haberlea rhodopensis. Next base: position 289,511 of record CAJQUN010000514.1, on the reverse strand, counting down.
GTTAACTTTGGAATTGATTAAGAAATAGATTTAATTTGCTAACCCAAGTGAAATCAAAAGAATACTTGGACTGATGGCATCAAAAGTGGTATCAGAGCGGGTGTTCTTAATCAAAAGAATACTTGGCCTGATGGCATCATTAAACAAGATTCCCATGTTCTCAAAAGAAGATTACGATGATTGGAGAATCCGCATGCAAGCTCACCTAGCATCTCAAGATGATGACATGTGGTACGTCGTCACAGAAGGACCAATGAAGATTCTAAAGGCTAACCCTGCCCTGGGAGGGTAAAGTGTTGAACCTCAGATGATTGAAAAAGAAAGAGCTGTCTGGACCAATGAAGAAAGAAAAGACTAATCTTACAATGTAGCCAAGGATATTCTGTTCAAAACCTTGGACAAGAATATGATCAGCAAGATCAAGATGTGCTCCACTGCCAAAGAAATTTGGGAGAAGATTGCACAGCTCTGTGAAGGTAATAACCAGACCAAAGATAATAAGCTGACTGAGGCTCTACAAAAGTTTGAAAGCGTAAAGATGAGACATGGAGAAACTCTAAACGAGTTTGATGAATGAGTTTCGGGCATTGTCATTGAACTGAACAGTCTTGGCAAGGACTATACCAACAGATCTGAAAGTTATGAGAGCTTTACCAAAGGAATGGGACGTCAAGACCATTGCAATGAGATAATCTAAAGATCTGAACAAAACCGAACTCCATGATCTTTTCGTTGATCTCAAGGCCTATGAATTCGAGCTGATCACTAGAGGGGAAGCAGAGCCATCCACCTCTCAGCCAACCAAGGCACTTGTAGTCTACCCCCACATACCGATCTGTCGAACAGATGAGTAATGATGCTATGTCATTATTTATTAAGAAATTTGGTAAATTCATGTCTACAAATAAAAAGAACTTTAAACCTTCTCATCAATATAAGTTAAGAAAATATGCTTCTGTTAATGATCAGGCTTGCTACAATTGTGGTAAGACCGGACACTTCATTGCAGATTGCACCAGACCAAAGAAAGACGACAGGAAGGAAAGACACAGAGATGACAAGAAGAAGAAGCACTACAAAGATGGTAAAGGGCATCATGGAAAGGCTCAAAAAGTTCTGGTAGCAGAAGAAGGCAACAGTAAGTGGGCTCAGACTGATTCAGAATCAGAGAGCTCAGAAGAATCCTCCAGTGAAAGTGAAGAGGAGATCCAATGCCTAATGGCAGACGTGGAGACTAGTCAGAACGATGAGGTATTCGATTTTGACTCAGATGAATTTACACGAGAAGAACTTGTACTTGCACTACAAGATATGGCCAATGACTACAGAACACTAGCTGAATCATTTCATAAATTTAAGGCTGAAAGCAAAGATCAAATAGATGAGCACATCTTACCAAGCTGTGCTAAGCTAGGTGAATGTGACAGTCTGAAGATCGAGCTGGATAAGCTAAAAATTTCCTCTGAACAGCTCAATGTAGAAAATCAGAAAATTAGCGCACATAATGCTAAACTTTCTCATATTTTCAAAACATGGACAAAATCAAGAGCTTCATTAGATGGGTTGCAAGAGGTACAAAGAAATGTCGGTGATATCACTGGCATAGACTTTGGTATCAATGAAAGCACTAAAAATGAAACTAAATTGTTGCTGGAAAAGAACAAAGTCAAATAAATGAAATTTGTTAGATCCAGCACAATATATGAATCAGAAGTGCCTATAATTCAAACAGGGATCTCATTCAAGAATAAAGGTTTGAGAAAGGGGATTGGGTATGTTAACCAAGCCACGTAAAAGGCACCAACGAGTTTTGAGTCTATCAGACCAAACTCAAGAGTGCAAAATCTAAGGAAAGGAAAACCATCCAATTATCACAACTCACAACCAGTCCAAAGAAGATATAGATTGCCTGACAATAATCAAAGGCCACCATTTCACAAAACACACTACACACAACAAACTCAGCATACTTGTTATCTCACAGCACACACCACACCACACACACAAACCAATAAAGTTGATTAAGGTGTGGGTCCCCAAAGGATTAACGTTCCGGACCCAAGTAGGATTGGGTACCAACAATAATTCTTGTTTTGACAGGAACCCAAGAAGAAACTATCAGACTGGTATTTAGACAGTGGATGTTCTCGACAAATGACTGGAAACATCGAGCTGTTGTCTGATATTACTCAATATACTGGTCCTAAGATCACCTTCGGTGATAATTCAAAAGGTAAGACCGTGGGCAATGGTAAGATTGTCCATGGCAACATTATCATAAATGATGTGTTATTAGTTGAGAATTTATGCTATAATCTGATTAGTATAAGTCAATTATAGTTATACTGTAGAATTTCACAAACACACTTGCACTGTTAAATCATCTAATGGTAAAACCATGATGGTAGGAATCAGGAATGAAAATACTTATAAGATTAACTGGAATCATGATCAACCTGATAATCCTACTTGTTTCATCGCTCATAACGACAATAAACATTGGCTATGGCATAAACTCTTGAATCATCTTAATTTCAAGACTATTTCTAGCCTATGTAAAAATGATTTAGTTATCGGTCTGCCCAAGATCAACTTTTCTAAGGATAAGATCTGTCAAGCTTGTCAAATGGGCAAGCAAGTCAGATCATCCTTTAAGAACAAGAATGTCAAATCCTCCTCACGCTGCTTAGAATTATTGCACATGGACTTGTTTGGTCCCATACCAATAACAAGTTTAGGGGGAATGCGGTATACTCTTGTTGTTATTGATGATTACTCACGTTTTACATGGACTATATTTTTGAGCAGTAAAGAACAGACCGGCCCGAAATTGATCAAGCTATTGAAGCGCATTCATAAGAGAAATCCTCTGGGATAGACAGGATTCGAACCGACAAAGGCACTGAATTCTCAAACCAAAATCTTGAATCCTTTCTAGATGACCAAGGGATCAGACATGAATACTCAGTAGCTCGCACTCCTCAACAAAATGGAGTTGCAGAACGACGCAACAGAACGCTCAAGGAAGCATCAAGAACAATGCTTGCTGACTCTGGAATCTCTCAAAAGTTCTGGGCAGAGGCTGTCAGTACTGCATGTTATACACAGAATCGGTCCATGATTAATAAGAAATTAAATGCAACACCGTATGAAGTATGGACAAATAACAGACCGACTATTCATATTTCCATATCTTCGGCTGCAAATGTTATGCCCATAACAACGGTAAGAATCATCTAACAGCTTTTGAATATAAATCAGATGATGTAATATTCTTAGGATATTCATCTGTTAGCAAAGCATTTAGCTTCTTCAATAATCGAACTCTAACTATGGAAGAGTCAATTCATGTAGTTTTTGATGAATTTCTTGATATTGAGAACCACAAGGAAATAATTCAAAATCAGATGGAAAATATCCATCTCGAAGCTAACAGTGATGATGAGAATGCAGTTAACAGGTTAAGAGACAATCCACCAGAACCTGAAGTACCAGACAGACCGGTAGAAGCCACTGAAGTTCTACCAGATCTAGCTGATGTTGCTGATCCGAAAGTGACGAATACCAACGTGAAGACCAATACTGACGATATCAACATTCTGCCTCCATCAGGACCAGATGTTCTTGAACCAAACTATCGCTGGACTAAGAGGCATCCACCTGATCTGGTGATTGGAAGTCCATCTGCACCCATAAGAACTAGAGGACATTGATGGATGAATTCACCTACGCTGCATTCATATCCAACCTGGAACCAAAACAGACTGACGAAGCTTTAGCTGACTATAACTTGATAGAGGCTATGCAAGAAGAGCTCAACCAATTTGAACAGAATCAGGTGTGGAGTTTAACTCCCAAACCGAGTGATCAGCCTGTTATTGGAACCAGATGGGTTTTCAAAAACAAGCTAGATGCAAATGGCGTGGTAGTTAGAAACGACCAGACTTGTTTCACAAGGCTTCAGACAAGAAGAAGAAATCGAGTTTGATGAATCCTTTGCACCAGTTGCCAGACCTGAAGCCATTCGAATCTTTCTTGCCTCTGTTGCTTTTAAAGATTTCAAAGTATATCAGATGGACGTGAAGAGTGCGTTTCTTAATGGCAAACTTCAGGAGGAAGTCTACATCGAGTAACCTCCTGAATTTCTTAATCACTCGTTTCCAGATCACGTATACTTACTAAATAAAGCAGTGTATGGGCTTAAACAAGCCCCCAGAGCCTGGTATGACACTCTGTCTCAATTTCTTCTGGATCATGATTTCCAGATCGACTCAGTAGATAAAACTTTATTTAAATTTATTAAGGGGGAATATACTCTATTAATTCAAATATATGTTGATGATATCATTTTGGGTCAACTAGCTATGCGAGAAATTTTCTAAGTTAATGCAGGAGATGAGCATGATGAGAGAATTGTCATTCTTCCTGGGTCTAAGTCAAACAGCTCGATAATTGAATCTTCATTAAATCAAACCAAGTACACCAATGAGCTACTCAAACGGTTTGGTATGGAGACTTGCTCAACTGCTTCAACTCCGATGAGTCCATCAATTAAGCTAGATAAAGACGAAGGGGGAACATCAGTTGAGGTAACCATATATCGAGGTCTAATCGGATTGCTGTTATATCTTACAGCGAGCCGGCCTGATATTATGTTTTCTGTTTGTATGTGTGCTAGATTTCAATCTGACCCTAAACAATCCCACTTCATTGCCGCTAAACACATTTTAAAATACTTAAAAGGTTCTGAATGTTGGTCTCTGGTATCCAAAGATTCTAACTTCAATTTGACTGGATATTCGACGCTGACTATGCAAGATGTAAGATCGATCGTAAAAGAACCAGTGGAACTTGTCAAGTCTTAGGTGAAAGATTGATCTCATGGTTTAGCAAGAAGCAAACGTCGATTGCCACATCCACAGCTGAGGCATAATATCTCACTGCGGAAGCTGTTGCGCTCAAATGCTCTGGGTTCAACATCAGCTCAGAGACTATGGCATTCAAGCTACTGAGTCACCAATCTTTTACGACAACACAAGTTCAATTGCTATCGCATATAATCCAGTCTTGCACTCTCGAGCGAAACATATTGATATCATACATCATTTTATTTGAGATCATGTTGTCAAAAAGGAGATTCGGATCGAGTACATTTCAACAGACCAGCAAGCTTCAGACATCTTCACTAAACCACTCCCCGAGGCTAAGTTTAATTATTTTCGTCAAATTCTTGGTTTAATAGATCTATCGTAATATATTTGATGCTTGCTTAACTTTGTTTTTTTAAATATTTATTGTTAGCACAGATCGTTAATACAACGGTCAGTAAGATACAGACCGGTCCTGAATATCAGACCGATCTCTATCGATCTGATGTTATCATATGATCTGACTAAAAACACTATCAATCTTTAACATAGTAATATTTTACAGCCGCCTTACTATACTCTCATCCAGTCCGTTAAAATTTGAATTTTTAAAATATCAGTCATCACACGTGTCTAAAACTCTTTATTTAACAGGCTGTACATCTCACTCACCATTTTACTTTCTCCAGTTTACCGTCGTCTTCTTATATCTTCCTAAACTCCTCTTAATTCAATATTCGAATCCTAATATTTCTAATGGCAACCATTACTCACAATTCATTATTTGTTGAGTTTGATGCTATATACAGGATGGAAGATACAAAAATGGTGTCTACATTCAAGAATCTGGAGTCTTTCGGACTACAGTAATTCTTGGAATGCGGAACGGTGGTCTATGAATCGGCGATCAAAGAACTATTTTCCAACGTCGTATCTCACAAGAATTCAATCTCTTATTCAGTGAATGGCCAGATTGTTGAAATCTCTCAGGAGCTGTTTACGGAGACGTCTGGACTTCCCACCTCTGGCATGTCCGACTTCGCACAGTTGTCCAAAGCTACTCTGGAAGAATTTCAACGCAGAGTATCAATCTTCGGCCTTACACTTAGGCCTTCATTCAAGAAGAAGGAGATGTCTTTCCACTTTCAAGTGCTCCGCGACATCGTCGGAAAGCCGCTGCTGATCAAGGCTGGGAGTTTTGACGCTGTGACGTCTGAGAAGTTTGGGTCCATGGCAGCTATTCATTTTGGACAGAGAGTGAACTGTTCCTCCATCTTATTTGGTGTTTTGCTGGAGACCATCACGTCCGCAAAGCAGACTGTTTGTTTTGCCGTTCCAATGAGCAAGCTGTTGGAATCCATGAATATTGAGCTGGGGAAATCTTCAACACTCAGCCCGTTTAAATCATCAATCCTAAAGGACTGGCTCTGTTAAGATCCAAGAGTGCTCCCCCAACTCCCACGGATTTATTGACTGTCAAAATAGAGGTTGGTGCAGAACAGGCTGCAGAGAAGAAGACAACAAGGGCTAAGCGAAAACTGGTGGTGGTCCAGACTGACTCGGATGAAACCCAGTCTGCCTCTAATACTTCATCCCTAACCAAACCCCTACCAAAGAAGCCTCGAACCCAACTCACCAAACCCCTGACAACCTTAAACCCCCAAACCCATATCTACCTTTCCTCCAACCCAAGCAGCCCCTGTACTCCAAGCTCCACTCCCAAAATCCCAAGCTCCACTCCTAAAATCCCAAGCTCCACCTCAAACATCCAAAGCTCCACCCAAAATAGCCATAGTGGTGCCCCGAGTCCCATCCAACATCCCAGCTGTCAAGGGGATTTCAATCAAAGAATTGGGCGATTATACCCAATCAAGGGTTAAGCCCTCATCTGTTGCTGGGAAGGGCAAAGCCACCATGACAGATTCTGCACCCTCCAAGCCCAAATTAGCTGCTCAAACAACCATTGACATCGCCATGGAAGACGTTGAAGACCAAGTACATGCTTTCATCGTCGTATTCGATGAATGGGTCCAGTACAGAACAATCAATCACTTCAATCTGTTCTTTGGCAAACTCAAGTGGCTGCACAAAATGGAACAGGAGGTTCTGAAAGGCACAGAAACTGATGATGTTCGCTGCTGTGCATCGCAAAGAGTAGTTTTGTTGCAAAACACAGGCTGAGGCTTGCAAACCTCCTTATCCAAGCCAAGAAAGACAATTTTGATGTCACCAGCCCGACTGTCAAGGACGACAGCGTGGTCATAGCTCCGCTGGAGATGGACGTTCTGACTCTTCACATGGCTGTCCGAATGCATCGCCAGCAGCTGAACATTTCAACCCCTCCTCCCAGTCCAGATCACCCAACCCCAAGCCAGACTGTGGCAGGACAAAGTTCTGGGGCAACCATTATTAAGCCAACGGAGCAGCCACTGCCTAATGCTCTGTCTACTGCAGAGGCTGAGGCAATGGACGTACTGCTAGAATCTCCTACTACTTCCATTCCTTTTGCATCCTCAGTCTCAGAAGCTCAGACCAGCATACTAGTCGCACCACAGACTATTGTCACACAAGACATTATCGATGTTGGACTAGTTGTGCCCAGCATCGTTGTAGCTTTACAAATTGAGGAGCCTGTTCAACCAAACTCCCCTCCAGATCAGTCTGCTGCAGATTTGGCATTTTTGAATATATTTTCTACTTATTTGGTGGAACTAGTCCGGTCCGACAATCGCTAATCTGCTGACTCTTTTGTTGTGCCGACTAACAAAGGGAAAGAGCTGGCTGTGTCACCTGCTGAAGAAATTCCAGACTACCTTGATGATGCTCCATCAGTGGCCAAGTCCCTTCGTGGGTTATCTGATAACTTCCTCTTTCTCTCCCAAAGAGTAAGAGAGGTACATCAAAGCCAGTGGACTACTCTATGGATTTTGACTCATTCAAGGAAAAGATGCTGAAAAGCATCAACAGTATCCAGCACGGTCTGGATGATCTGTTTTCTCAACAAGCATCCTATAAGACCAGTCTGAGAAAAGAACAGATCGAGCTAGCTTACGAAGTCAAAACTGCAGTTGCAAAATCCCTCCTTACCCAAGATCATCTCCTGGATGCTATTTGCGCTCAGCTTAAGCAGATCGTAGATTTCCTTCAGGAGATTGCTGATGCCAAAAAGGGGGGAAATAAGAAATAACTGAAGCCAGAACAGCATCCAGAACAGCAGCCCGTAAAGAAGACATAAATAACTGTCTGTAATGAATTACATATGTAAATGTATTCATCAGACAAGTTTATAAAAAGTCTTGCAGTCTGAATTCTCAGTCTCATTCATTTATTTTTAACAGTTCATTTATTTTGAACCAAAAGACTTAATCGATCTGAATGACAATTCTTAGTCTTATTCCTTTATTTTTAATTGTTAATTTATTTTGAACAAAAAGACTTAATCGATATGAACAAAATTTCTACAAGAAAAAAGGACTTAATAAAAGGATAAAGAAGCTAGGTTTTGTCATCATCAAAAAGGGGGAATTTGTCCAGACCAATTAAGTCAATGACAAAACAGACCAGATCGATATCAACCAGATCGATACAGACCAGATCCATGTCAACCAGATCAGAACAGACCAGATCGACGCAGATCAATGCAGACCAGATCAGAACTTATCATTTCGGACTGAGTTAGCAAACTTCGTTCATCAATCCGAATAATGAACGGCTATTTATTGAAGCATTTAATGTTGCATTTAATGCTGAAATAGACCAAAGACTGAAGATTACCTTAAATGGTAAATAGACAAAGGAGATCTTATCTGACAAGCGCCGAAAGAACAGACCAGAAGGGAAAGTGTCTAAAATAAAAGACTGCAGTTTGTTCAGAGGTTGACCAAAGTAAAGAGTTGCACACAAAAGGAAATATTGTCGTTGGCGGAAATGCCTATATATAGGTGCAACTTAAATGCTCAATATACAATACGATACGCGACTATAAGAGACATACAAGATCAACAATTTTATTGGGCATCCACTTGAGCAGAACACTATCATCGAAAGACTTCATCTTATCGATCTGCTCAAAGTTGAAAGCACGTCTTATTGTTATATTTGATCGTTTAAGGATCATTTGTGCTTAGAATAATTCACTCTATCAATTGTACTTATTCTAAGATAGAAGATTGAGTTCTTTGTAACTGTCAGACGGATTATGTCTTAACAGATTGAGAGACTAGGAGTTTCAGTCTGGTAGTGGCCTGTTCAGTTTGGAATTGATTAAGAAATAGATTTCAGTTGCTAACCCAAGTGAAATCAATCCAGGAAAATCTATAAATATAAATTTTAGTAGAGTGTTTATTCACCCCCCTCTAAACACTTCCATTCGATCCTAACATCAGATAAGTGAACATCTCCTCATTCAATACTATTATGAAGACTTGTTGTCTAGTGACATAAATTTAGTAGATGCTGCAAGCGGTGGAGCTTTTGTAGATAAAACACCGGAAGAGGTGAGGAATTTGATAGCAAACATGGCGACTAATTCACAACGATTTGGCAACTTTAGAGACGAACCATCCCAAAGGAAACAAACTGAGGTAAACGTCTCTAACCTTGAATAACAACTAATTCATTTAACCTCTCTTGTTCGACAGATGTCAGGTGGGAATGGGCAAAATGTTAAGCCATGTGGGATTTCCTTAGAGATGAGCCATACAACCGATGAACGTCCCTCACTTCAAGAACCATCCAGTGAGCAAGCGAATGTCGTGGGCGGCTTTTCGGGACAACCACAACGAAGATATGACCCTTTCTCTAGCACTTACAACCCAGGATGGAGAGATCATCCAAACTTGAGATATGGGAACCAAGCGGAACCACAAATGCAGTCTAATCCGCCACCCTATCAACCACCATTCTAGAGACCACAACAAAATTCTCAATTCCCTACTACTACTGATAGACTTGAGAATATTGTTCAAGATCTTGCTCACAATGTTACTAAATTTCAACAGGAAACGCGGGAAAGCATTCAAAGTTTAAACACTCAAGTGGGACAAAATGCAACCAACCTTAACCGTTTGGAAGCTCAAGGATCCCATAAATTACCCTCCCAGCCAGTGATGAATCCACGAGAGAATGCAACCGCCATTAAGCTAAGGAATGGTAAGGAATTGGAAGAACCGGAGAAGTTGGAAATCCCGCATACTACACAAGAGGAGGAACAAGAACTTGAGCACAATGGAAATGAATCTACACAAGAGGAGGAACCTCGAGGTAAGTCTCCTCCACCTTTTGAATATAAAAATGAACCCCTTTTCCTCTTGCTTTGAAGGATAGTAGGAAAGATGAGAACATCAAGGATCTCTACAACACCTTCCGCAGATGCGAAGTGAATATCCCACTGTTGGACGCTATCAAGCAAATACCCCGCTACACAAAGTTCTTGAAGGAGTTATGCACTACAAAGCGGAAACAGAAGTTGAAGGGGTGCCAAAAAGTTGAGCTGGGGGAGAACATCTCAGCTGTTATTCAAAGAAAGATCCCCACCAAGTGCAAGGATCCAGGTATGTTTACCATCTCATGCACGATTGGTAACACACGTCTAGAAAAAGCCATGCTAGATTTAGGAGCATCGATAAATGTCATGTCATATTTATGCTTCATTAAATCTAGGACCTTTTAAGTGAAACTAGGGTTATTGTCCAATTAGCGGATATGTCTAATGCATACCCTAAAGGAATTCTAGATGATGTGTTGGTGCAAGTAAATGCTTTAGTTTTTCCCGCAGATTTTATGTGCTTAGCATGGCAAATGATGACAATAGTAGTCCACTATTGTTGGGAATACCCTTTTTGAAGACTTCTAAGACTAAGATAGACGTTCATAGTGGAACACTCGCTATGGAATTTGATGGTGAAGTCGTTAAATTTAATATACATGACGCCTTGAAATATCTGTGATATCCCCGAAATGATTATGTGTTTTTTAAATATTAATCATGTTATGAAGATTGTGGTAATAATTCTTTGTGTTGAATTATTTATATTGGGGAAATTTATTTTAGGGTGTATGTGAATGTGTAGGGATTTTGGGTTGTAGTATGATTATTTAGGGTGTGTGTTGGTCATCGTGGTATAGCATGTTTATTTGGAAATTTGTAGTATTTTATTGAGTAAATACTATAAAATATCATGTGAGGATATTTTAATACATCGTGCTAAATACCGGGACCAAAACATAACACATCACTTAACCCACCACCCAACCACCCCCCTTGACCCATACCCTGCTGCCAGCTGCTCACCCATACCTCTTTCCCCTTCTCCCACTCCACCTTTCCATGTCTGAAATCCCACACTTTCTCTCCCAAAAATCGTCCAACACTTACTGAGCAAGATAGGAAGGAGTTCAACCATTTTTATTGCTTTGAAGCCTTCCAAAAATCGGAGCAAAGAAGGGTGAGAAACCATGTTCTGGTTTTGAATTTAAGTTGTTTAAGTTCATGCTTTTTGTTGGTGTAAAAATGGCATGTTAGCTTAGGTTTCTTAAAACCTTCGATTTAAATGCTTACATGGTGTTGTTATGAAGCTTCCAGTATTTTTCCTTGAGTATGTTACATGTTTTATGTGAAGGATTTAAGCATGTAAAATTTAGTGTTCGAAAATCTGGGTATAGTGTGTGCCCTGTTTTTCTGGAAAATATGGGATGGGAGTGAAGTTGTGGAGATATTATCATGCATGTTAGCTAGGTTTTTGGTAAACCTTTAATTTGAGTACATGCATGGTAGTTTTGTAAAGCCCTTGGCGTTTTTGTTCGAGCATGTTTTATGTTATATGTTGTAGTTTTAATAGCATGAAATGAGGTACTCGAGAAATCTGGAAATGAAATATGTACCCTGTTTTCAGAAAATCATGGATGGGTACTGATATTGTTGGGTGATTTTCATGCATGTGTGTTTAAGTTTGGGTATAACTTTGATTTGATTACACTCACGGTAGTACCTTGTAGCTACTAACATGTTTGTTCAAGCATGTTGTGTGTCATATATGCTAGATTGAATGGTGTGAAATTGAGTGTTTTGAAATCTGGAAAATATCGCGCACAGAGCATGTGGCGATCGATCGCCGAAGGCCAATAGCCAAAATCAAAGACAAGCGATCGATCGCCATGAATGGCACGATCGATCGCCATGGGCCAGTGAAGTCTGGCGATCGATCGCCTCAAGGTAGCGATCGATCGCCTCTAGCGATCGATCGCCAGAGGCAGAATAATGAAAAATGATATTTTGTTGGATTTTTTGATTTTGGACTATAAATTGGCATCTAATATTGTGTTGTACACTGGTGTAGAGCCTTCACAGATAGCTACACAGCGCAGGGGATAGAGTCCCGCAACACACTACCTTTTGGAATGGTACGTAAGCGACGTACGGGCACCCAACGGTAACATGTACTTTATGTTTGTCTATTTGACACATGATGAATGCAAAGTGATGCATTAAGAGTATGATACATGTTATTATGCATTGTGATTGCATATTGTGCTGTGGAATAATAGAGGTGTATTCCACGAGTCAGGGGTGATCACAGTGAAGATTTTAATGCTTACGCCTTACCGCTAAATATGTGGAGCGGGAGGGGGGAGGCTCGCTTGCACATAGAGGCGGGGTATGCCATACTAAGCGAGGGTGAGATACCGCTTGTATGAAGAAGCGATGATGAGATACCGCTTGTTTTGAGATTAAGGAGCGAAGAAGCATTAAAATAACTGATGATGACTGACTCGAGAAAAAGTAATGATATGTCATGACATTTATTTATGAGGCCATATGTTCATATAGTGATTTGATTATGAATTATTGTACAGGGACAACCAATAGGCGTTGTAAATGCGATGGAAATACAGGAAGTGTTTTGTATTTATGATTTATGCATTTACATTTTACATTCATATTATGTTGAATATGAATTATGATATGCTTATGTTGGGGGTTGTCTTTGTAGGTGCTTTTGCTAAGGAGAACTAGGGTCGGGGTTGATACTTTGAGCTGTAAGGAGTGCCACAACGATGGCAGGACAGAGTTCTTTTGTGTAGTCTCTACAAGTAGTAGAGTAGAACTATAGTGTCACTCCTATTGTTTTGAGGAATGTAACTATTTTGAAATTTTTTATTGGCGCACGTGACCCTTAAGCTCAATATGTCAACACAATTAAATACTTTGATTTGCATGATTAGTTCTCATAATTGCACCTTACATTATGTTTAAGTATCGGGGTCTCACATTTAGTGGTATCAGAGCAGTGGTTAGATAACCAGGGAAGAGTGAAGGGTAGCCTTTAGAGACAAGTTGGTTAGGTATTCATTATTGGGCATGTTATGCATGTGATGCATATTTTTGTATAAGTGTTATACTAACATGCTTTTGAATATGATACTCTTGTTATCTAACGGCTTATACTATGAACTTCTTTTGGTATTGTTGTTAACTTTTGTGTTGCAGCATGTCGGCTATTAACCCGGAGAACCTCAATGAAGAGGTAGGGGATATGGGCAGTATGAATGCTAGTATTGCTCAGATGAATCCTTTACCGCCACCTGCTGTGGGCGTGGAGCCCGGTGCACAGATGTTATTACCAGGGGAGCTCAGTTTGACACAGTTTCTGAACTTCCATCCACCCATGTTTGAGGGGACCGAGTCTGGAGAAGGGGCCGAAGAGTGGCTGGAACGGATAGAACAGATACTTGTGACTGCGCCTTGTGCACGGACCGCATGGTTACGACTAGCAGAGTTTCAAATGGCGAAAAAAGCCTTCTATGTGGTGGAAGCCCACTGTGATGGAGCTGAGGGCTCAAGGTATGGTGGTAGACTGGACTGTATTCAGGACCCGGTTCCTTAATCGGTATTTTTCTGCAGCTGCCAGACAAGTAAAAGAGGACGAGTTCACTAATTTGAAGCAGGGCAGCATGTCAGTTTCAGATTTTGCTTTGCAGTATTCCTCACTGTTGAGGTATGTCCCTCATATTGCTGTGAGCAGCCATGCGAAGATGAGGCATTTCCTGAAGGGACTGAGGCCAGAGCTATTTGATCGGGTTGTCTCCAACAACCCCAGCTCTTTTGATGATGCCCTGACTAGGGCAGAGCTGGCAGAGATTGCAGTGGGCGTGTACAAGGAAGTTGTACCCCCTTTTGTAGCACCACAGAGACCTGTTGTTGATAGCCTGAGGCCGCGAGGTGACTAGTTCAAGCCTCGTGGGGCCACATCATCTTCTAGATATGGTGGGAAGAAGTCTCAAGGTCAGAAGCAAAGCAATTGGGGACCTACACAGGGGAGTAAGGCAGGAGGGGACAGGTGTGAACGCTGTGGAGGATTTCACTCGTCACGTGACTGCCGAGGCTGTTATGTTTGTGGCAAGGTGGGCCACTTAGCTCGGGCTTGCCCCAATCGGGCAGGTCAGGCAGACTCTGGGCCGAATAGGCCAAGATTTGACGCTAGGACGGCACCATCGAGACAGTAGTTTGTGCCTCGACCACAGGGAGGTCAGGCGGCAGGACCGCCGCAGGGACAAGTGTATGCTTTGACGCGAGAGCAGGCAGAGGCAGCCCCGGAGGAGGTGATTGCTGGTACGTGTCACTTACTTACGTACCCTGCATTTATTTTGGTAGATACAGGTGCTTCTCATTCTTTTGTATCTGTTACTTTTGTTGAGAGACACCACTTGTGCTCGTCTCTGTTACCCACGCCTCTCATGGTCTCGACACCCACGGGAAAGCATGTGATTGCGGATCGACTGTTATCTGATTGCCTCATTTATTTTGAGGGCAATGATCTGAGGGCCGATCTGATTTTATTAGAGATGGCAGATTTTGACTGCATTGTCGGCATTGATGTATTGAGCAGATACCAGGCAGTGGTTGATTGCCGACAGCGGATGGTGCACTTCCTATCTGATCAGGGGTTCCAGTGGACCTTTTATGGGGATGGCTCTCGTCCAAAGATTCCAGTGATCTCAGCAGTTAAGATGTCACGGCTATTGGTACGTGGTCATACAGGTTACATCATTTATGCCGTGGATGTATCTGAGGAAAAGGAAGAATTAAGGATCGGGGATATACCAGTGGTTGCAGAATTCATCGATGTGTTCCCGGATGAGATTCCAGGGTTTCCGCCGATCAGGGATGTTGAGTTTGAGATCGAGCTACTGCCAGGGACATCTGCTATTTCCCGTGCTCCTTATAGGATGACACCGGCAGAGCTGAGGGAGCTGAAGGTACAGTTACAGGAACTCCTCGACAAGGGATACATTCGTCCTAGTTTATCGCCTTGGGGTGCACCAGTCTTGTTCGTGAAGAAAAAGGACGGTTCGATGGGCCTGTGTATCGATTACCGTCAATTGAACAAAGTGACTATTAAGAACAAGTACCCCCTTCCGAGGATTGATGATTTATTTGATCAGCTTCAGGGCACAGAGATTTACTCAAAGATTGACTTGAGGTCAGGCTACCACCAGATACGAGTTAGGGCTGATGACATTCAAAAGACAGCCTTTCGAACTCGGTACGGGCACTACGAGTTATTGGTGATGCCATTCGGGGTGACGAATGCCCCGGCTGTCTTTATGAGCCTGATGAACCGAGTATTTCAGGAGTACCTTGATCAGTTTGTGATCGTATTCATAGATGACATCCTTGTCTATTCAAGAAGTGAGGAGGAGCATGCCAATCATTTGAGGACGGTGCTTCAGATCCTCCGAGATCATCAGTTGTACGCCAAGCTCAGCAAGTGTGAGTTCTGGCTGAGTATTGTAGCGTTCTTGGGTCACGTTATCTCTTGAGAAGGGATCTCAGTAGACCTGAGGAAGGTAGATGCAGTTATGGATTGGTCTGCCCCTACTACAGTATCTGAGATTTGGAGTTTTCTTGGTTTGGCTGGGTATTATCGACACTTTGTCGAAGGATTTTCGAAGATTGCCAAGCCACTGACGCAACAAACTCAGAAGGGAGTTCCATTCCTTTGGTCGGAAGCTTGTGAGCAGAGCTTCCAGGAGTTGAAGCACAGATTGACTTCAGCGCCAGTTTTGGTGATTCCCAGGGAGAACAAAGGGTTCGTTCTCTATACCGACGCATCGCTTCAGGGTTTAGGATGCGTGCTGATGCAGGATAAGCACGTTGTGGCTTACGCTTCGAGACAATTGAAGCCACACGAGGCGAGGTATCCAGTCCACGATTTGGAGCTAGCAGCTATAGTGTTTGCCTTGAAGATCTGGCGACACTACTTATATGGTACCTCATTCACCATCTTCACTGATCACAAGAGCCTGAAGTTCTTATTTACGCAGGCTGAGCTGAATATGAGACAGAGGAGATGGATGGACCTGCTGAAGGATTATGACTGTGAAATCGAATACCATCCGGGGAGAGCAAATTTGACAGCCGATGATTTGAGTCGGAAGGTGAAGAGCACAGCAGAGGATGCCATGTGTCTATCAGCTATGATGGGCTCCTACTGCCATTTGGGGTTTGATTACGATGTGTCTGCTTCACCAGTGCAGGTTTTGACCTTATTAGCTGAGCCAGTTATTTATGATCACATCAGGAAGGCTCAGGAGACCGACGAAGAGGTTCATAGATGGTTATTCGTGGTTCGTTTGGGTCAGTCATCGAAGTTCAGGGCGGCTGAGGATGGTTCCTTGAGGTTAGGTGATCGATGGGTGGTTCCGAATACGCCTGAGTTGCGTCAAGGAATATTACAGCGAGCCCATTGCAGCAGGATGAGTATCCACCCGGGCGAAAAGAAAATGTATAAGGATTTATGCAGCCAATTTTGGTGGAGGCGAATGAAACAAGATGTTACTTCATTCGTCAAAAGGTGTTTGATTTGTCAGCAGGTAAAGGTTGAGAGGCAGAGGCCTGGTGGTGAGCTAAGGAGCTTAGAGATACCACAGTGGAAGTGGGAGCACATATCCATGGACTTCGTGACCCACTTACCGAGGACTGTTTTGGGTTTTGATGCCATCTAGGTAGTCGTTAATAGATTGACTAAAGTGGCTCATTTTATTCCCTACAGTATGACTTTCACGTACCTGAGGATGGCTCAGTTATATATCAGAGATGTGGTGAGACTGCACGGGATCCCTGTTTCGATTGTGTCTGATCGAAATCCGCGGTTTACATCTCACTTCTGGGAAGGTCTACAGTCAGCTCTGGGTACAGAATTAAGGTTGAGCACAGCATACCATCTCCAAACGGATGGGCAGACCGAGCGTACCATACAGACGCTCAAAGATATGTTGAGGGCTTGTGTGTTGGAATTCGATACTTCTTGGCAGGACTCGGTGGCCTTAGTAGAGTTCTCTTACAACAACAGCTACCAGGCAAGCATTCAAATGGCTCCTTTTGAGGCCCTCTATGGTAGACGTTGTAGGTCACCTTTGTGTTGGGACGACGTGGATCGCAAATCAGTCGGAGGACCAGATTTGATCCGGGAAATGGAAGAAAAGGTAAAGGTGATAAGACAGAAAATGAAAGCAGCCCAGGACAGACAAGCAGCGTATGCTAATCAACGACGTCGGCCGTTAGAGTTTCAGTTGGGTGACAGAGTCTTTCTGAAGATCTCACCTCTCAGGGGTGTGGTACGGTTTGGTATGCAGGGGAAATTATCCCCGAGATATGTGGGACCGTACGAGATCTTACAGCGTATTGGTACTCTGGCATACCGACTAGCTTTACCGCCCTCTCTGTCCGGCATACATGATGTGTTTCACGTATCTATGTTGCGGAAATACGAGCCAGATCCTTCTCATGTGTTGCAGCCTTCTGAGGTTCAGGTTGAGTCCGATGTTTCCTATGTGGAGCAGCCTATCAGGATTTTGGATCGGGCAGATCGCAGACTGAGAAACAAAGTTATTCCTATGGTCAAAGTTCAGTGGGATCGTAGTGGTGTTGAGGAGGCCACGTGGGAGACGGAGCGACACATGGTGCAGCACTATCCATAACTGTTTTCTGGTATGTGATTTGTGTTTTGTATTACCAGGGTAAGTGCATGCTGATTTCGAGGACGAAATCTTATAAGTAGGGGAGTATTGTGATATCCCCGAAATGATTATGTGTTTTTTAAATATTAATCATGTTATGAAGATTGTGGTAATAATTCTTTGTGTTGAATTATTTATATTGGGGAAATTTATTTTAGGGTGTATGTGAATGTGTAGGGATTTTGGGTTGTAGTATGATTATTTAGGGTGTGTGTTGGTCATCGTGGTATAGCATGTTTATTTGGAAATTTGTAGTATTTTATTGAGTAAATACTATAAAATATCATGTGAGGATATTTTAATACATCGTGCTAAATACCGGGACCAAAACATAACACATCACTTAACCCACCACCCAACCACCCCCCTTGACCCATACCCTGCTGCCAGCTGCTCACCCATACCTCTTTCCTCTTCTCCCACTCCACCTTTCCATGTCTGAAATCCCACCCTTTCTCTCCCAAAAATCGTCCAACACTTACTGAGCAAGATAGGAAGGAGTTCAACCATTTTTATTGCTTTGAAGCCTTCCAAAAATTGGAGCAAAGAAGGGTGAGAAACCATGTTCTGGTTTTGAATTTAAGTTGTTTAAGTTCATGCTTTTTGTTGGTGTAAAAATGGCATGTTAGCTTAGGTTTCTTAAAACCTTCGATTTAAATGCTTACATGGTGTTGTTATGAAGCTTCCAGTATTTTTCCTTGAGCATGTTACATGTTTTATGTGAAGGATTTAAGCATGTAAAATTTAGTGTTCGAAAATCTGGGTAAAGTATGCCCTGTTTTTCTGGAAAATATGGGATGGGAGTGAAGTTGTGGAGATATTATCATGCATGTTAGCTAGGTTTTTGGTAAACCTTTAATTTGAGTACATGCATGGTAGTTTTGTAAAGCCCTTGGCGTTTTTCTTCGAGCATGTTTTATGTTATATGTTGTAGTTTTAATAGCATGAAATGAGGTGCTCGAGAAATCTGGAAATGAAATATGTACCCTGTTTTCAGAAAATCATGGATGGGTACTGATATTGTTGGGTGATTTTCATGCATGTGGGTTTAAGTTTGGGTATAACTTTGATTTGATTACACTCACGGTAGTACCTTGTAGCTACTAACATGTTTGTTCAAGCATGTTGTGTGTCATATATGCTAGATTGAATGGTGTGAAATTGAGTGTTCTGAAATCTGGAAAATATCGCGCACAGAGCATGTGGCGATCGATCACCACAAATGGGGCGATCGATCGCCGAAGGCCAGTAGCCAAAATCAAAGACAAGCGATCGATCGCCATGAATGGCGCGATCGATCGCCATGGGCCAGTGAAGTCTAGCGATCGATCGCCTCAAGGTAGCGATCGATCGCCAGAGGCAGAATAATGAAAAATGATATTTTGTTGGATTTTTTGATTTTGGACTATAAATTGGCATCTAATATTGTGTTGTACACTGGTGTAGAGCCTTCACAGATAGCTACACAGCGCAGGGGATAGAGTCCCGCAACACACTACATTTTGGAAAGGTACGTAAGCGACGTACGGGCACCCAACGGTAACATGTACTTTATGTTTGTCTATTTGACACATGATGAATGCAAAGTGATGCATTAAGAGTATGATACATGTTATTATGCATTGTGATTGCATATTGTGCTGTGGAATAATAGAGGTGTATTCCAAGAGTCAGGGGTGATCACAGTGAAGATTTTAATGCTTACGCTTTACCGCTAAATATGTGGAGCGGGAGGGGGGAGGCTCGCTTGCACATAGAGGCGGGGTATGCCATACTAAGCGAGGGTGAGATACCGCTTGTATGAAGAAGCGATGATGAGATACCGCTTGTTTTGAGATTAAGGAGCGAAGAAGCATTAAAATAACTGATGATGACTGACTCGAGAAAAAGTAATGATATGTCATGACATTTATTTATGAGGCCATATGTTCATATAGTGATTTGATTATGAATTATTGTACAGGGACAACCAATAGGCGTTGTAAATGCGATGGAAATACAGGAAGTGTTTTGTATTTATGATTTATGCATTTACGTTTTACATTCATATTATGTTGAATATGAATTATGATATGCTTATTGGGGGTTGTCTTTGTAGGTGCTTTTGCTAAGGAGAACTAGGGTCGGGGTTGATACTTTGAGCTGTAAGGAGTGCCACAACGATGGCAGGACAGAGTTCTTTTGTGTAGTCTCTACAAGTAGTAGAGTAGAACTATAGTGTCACTCCTATTGTTTTGAGGAATGTAACTATTTTTCTTTTGAAATTTTTTATTGGCGCACGTGACCCTTAAGCTCAAGATGTCAACACAATTAAATACTTTGATTATGCATGATTAGTTCTCATAATTGCACCTTACATTATGTTTAAGTATCGGGGTCTCACAATATCCTTGTGACGATGATGATACTGTTTATTCTATCGATATTATTGGTTACTTGTCCCAAGGTATTTTTGAGCTTGCAGGTAAAGAGGAATTGGAGATAGCCTTAACAACACCACTCACCCATCTTGAGGAAGAGTTGTCATTTGGAGACGAAGTAGAGAAAACCGTCATCACCTTGGATACCACGCCTGAGATACAAGGTAACATTTCATTTGTTTCATTATCCATTTCTAACACTAGGCCACTACCTTCTGTATCGCAGGCACCCATCGTTGAGTTGAAGCAATTACCAAGCCACCTAAAGTATGTATTCCTTGGAGAAGGAGGTACACTACCGGTAATTTTCTCTAGCAAGTTGGGAGACCATTGCGGATATTAAAGGAATAAGCCATGCATGCATAGGATCCTACTTGAAGATGGAAGTAAGCCTACATGCAAACCGCAACAAAAACTTAACCCACCAATGATGGAAGTTGTGAATGAAGAGATCCTCAAACTCCTTGCCGTTGGAGTGATATACCCCATTTCTGACAGTCAATGGGTCAGCCCGATCCAAGTGGTACCAAAGAAGACTAGCATCACAGTGGTGAAAAACAAGGACAATGAATTGGTCACCACTCGCATTCAAAATGGATGGAGAGTTTTCATCCACTATCGGAAGCTGAATGCCGTGACCCGCAAGAATTACTTTCCTTTACCCTTCATTGATCAAATGCTTGAAAGGTTATCATGTCACTCTTATTATTGCTTTTTTGATGGATATTCTGGTTATTTTCAGATTGCTATCGCACCGGAGGATCAAGAAAAGACAATGTTTACATGCCTTTGGAACCTTTGCTTATAGGCGCATGCCCTTTGGACTTTGCAACGCACCGGCCACTTTTCAACGTTGTATGGTTAGTATATTTTCCGAGTACACCGAGCATATATTAGAGGTTTTTATGGATGACTTTACCGTTTGTGGTGACTCCTTCAATGCTTGTTTAACTAACCTTACACTTGTCCTTAAGCGTTGTATTGAAACTAACTTTGTGCTCAATTCTGGTAGAACAAGGTATAGTGTTGGGCAATGTCGTTTCTTTCAAAGGTATGGAGGTAGATAAAGCAAAAATTGACATAATTCAAACTCTACCCTACCCTATTTGTGTGTGGGATGTACGTTCCTTTCTTGGCCATGCACGTTTCTATAGGAGATACATCAAGGACTTCGCCAAGATTGCATCACCATTGTGTAAATTGTTGCAAAAGGAAGTGGTATTCGAGTTTGATGAGGCATGCAAGACGGCATTTGACACATTGAAGACATCTTTGACATCCGCACCCATCATCCAACCACCTGACTGGAACAAGCCATTTGAGATAATGGGCGATGCTAGTGACTATGCTGTGGGAGCTATCTTGGGTCAAAGAATTGGAAAAGTTTCTCATGTTATCTACTACGCATCCAAGACCTTGAACGATGCCCAACTCAACTACACCACTACTGAAAAGGAGTTTTAGCTGTTGTTTTTTCTCTTGAAAAATTTAGATCATATTTGCTTGGTACTAAAGTTGTGTGTTCTGATCATGCAGCACTCAGGTACTTGATGAAGAAGAAAGAAGCAAAGCCATGGCTGATAAGATGGATCTTACTATTAAGCGAGTTTGATTTGGAGATCCAAGACAAGAAGGGACTGAAAACACCATAGCGGACCACTTGAGTCATCTACCACACATCGATGATGAATCGTGCCTAAAAGAAGAATTTCCCGACGAGCATCTTTTCTCCCTTCATGCAAAATTCCCATGGTACGCTGATATTGTTAATTATTTGGCCACTAATCAATTTCCCGCTGATATATCTAGGGCCAAGAAAGTGAAGATCAAAAGCAATGCTAAGTACTATGTATGGTATGATCCATATCTTTGGAAGCACTACGCTGACCAAGTCATTAAACGATGCTTCCCTGACCATGAGGTAATTTCAATGCTTAAATTTTGTCATGCTTATGCATGTGGAGGACACTTTGGAGTCAAGAGGACTTCACGAAAAGTACTTGAATGTGGCTTCTTCTGGCCATCCCTATTTCGAGACACACATAACTTTTGCAAGTCATGCACCAAATGCCAAAGACAGGAAACATCTCTCAACGCAAGGAGATGCCCCAACAACCCATACTCATTTGTGAAATTTCGACGTATGAGCCATCGACTTCATGGGACCTTTTCCTATCTCTTATGGTAATATATATATTTTGCTTGCAGTCGACTATCTATGTTTCAAAATGGGTAGAAGCCATAGCCAACAGGACTAATGAATCTACCGTAGTTGCAGGATTCTTGAAACACAACATTTCTCTAGGTTTGGAATCCCAATGGCAATCATCAGTGACAGAGACACCAATTTTTGCAATAGGACGATGGTAAGTTTATTGAAGAAATATCATGTAACACATAAAGTTTCCACCGCCTACCATCCTCAAACAAATGGGCAAGCCGAGGTGTCTAATCGAGAGGTCAAATCCATCTTAGAGAAGACTGTAAACCCTACAAGGAAAGATTGGAGCTTACGTTTGGACGATGTGCTATGGGCATATCGCACAGCATATAAGACACCCATTGTTATGTCTCCTTTTCGAATAATCTTTGGAAAACCATACCATCTTCCTGTAGAATTGGAGCATAGGGCATATTGGGCTATCAAGAACTTGAACATGAAGTTGGATGCAAGTGGTGAGCATAGGAAGTTGGAGCTGCAAGAATTGGAGGAGATCCGAAATGATGCGTATACAAGTTCAAGAATTCATAAAGAGAAGACAAAGGCATTTCATGATAAGATGATTTCGAGAAGGACGTTCGAAGTTGGTCAAAAAGTCCTACTCTATCACTCACGCCTTAGACTCTTCCCGGGTAAGTTATGTTCTAAATGGAATGGGCCTTATCTAGTTACCAATAGGATCGGGGTAGTGTTTAGAACAGGGGGGGGGGGGGTGTTGAATAAACAATAGATTCAATTTCGATTTTTATTCGGGTTGCTACAGACTGTTAAGTACTGCATTGGCTTCTCAATATATTGCAAGTCAGCAGACACTGATTATAGTGCGGAAGACGTCTGCTGGACTTGTGAGTGATAAAAACTGAATGGTAAATAAGCAGAAAGTAAATGACACAAGTATGTTTCTGGAAATTCGAAGCACAACGCTTCTACGTCTCCCCTTCTTCCTTTGCAGGAAGGTTACACTAGAAGATTTGGTTTACACTTTACAGTATACAACCTTCTTAGGCACTTACACATCTTAGCCTAAACTCCTAGCAATCACAGATTCCTAATTTGATTACAATGATTTCTACGACACTCACACATATACAGACTATTTTACTTCGAGTGTTCTTCGAGCAGCAGACTCAGTTGTAGTTAATCTGTTAAGATTACTGTAGTAGTGCTTGTCTGCTCTTGCTGAACCTTCAGAAAAAATCAATGGAATGATTTGCTTTTTGCGTTGAGGTGTTTCTTTCTGTTTGATCAGATGGTTCAGCTAGCTTCTTCATTCTTTGTTTGAATGTATTTATAGGCTTAGTGGTCCAATGACAGCTTTTATGTATTAGGAAGAGATCAGCTTTCCTAATTCTGATTGTCTTCTTTCCTATTTTGTAAAGCAACGGCTCTTTTATTCTGACGCTAATGGTGGCGGAGATATAGCAGGGTGTGCCGCTCTGTTGTGCCTTTGTCAGAATAGGTTGTACTTATTTTGTCTTGTTGCTTTGTGCTCTTGCTGGATGGTTAGACTTCTGCTGGCTTTCTTCGTTCAACTGCTCGTTCGTTCTTCTGTAACCAGTAGATGTCTTTGTTCAATGTATGACTATCCGGTAGATGTTTGTCCAGTTGGTGTCTATCCAGTAGGTGTCCATCCATTTGGTATCCATCCGGTAGGTGACTGTCCAGTTTGTATCCATCCGGTAGATGACTGTCCAGTTGGTGTCCATTCAGTTGGTGTCCATCCGGTAGGTGTCTGTCCAGTAGGTGTTTGTCACCCGGTAAGTGTATGTCCGGTAGGTGTCTGTCACCGGTAAGTGTCTGTCCGGTAGGTGTCCATCACCCGGTAGGTGTTTGTATCCAGTTGATGTTTGTCACCCGGTAAGTGTTTGTCCGGTAAGTGTCCATCACCCGGTAGGTGTTTGTATCCAGTTTATGTTTGTCACCCGGTAAGTGTTTGTCTGGTAGGTGTCCATCACCCGGTAGGTGTTTGTATCCAGTTGATGTTTGTCACCCGGTAAATGTTTGTCTGGTAGGTGTCCATCACCGGTAGGTGTTTGTATCCAGTTGATGTTTGTCACCACCAAAACTTAAAAATGTTTTCCCAACATCTTCCCCCTTTTTGGTGATGACAAAACTTAGTACTAGAGACTCTTGCTTGATCATATGGACAGCAACTCCTGTTAAGACTTAGAGACAAACATAGACTTTGCAATTTGTTAGAATAAATAAGCAGATATCAAGTAGTAATTAAACTGAGCCAATGAAGGAATATCATTATATAAAATGAATTCTGATTACATGGAACATCATACAAATTACATAGAACATTACATGGAACATCTTACAAGTCATTTAGCAGAACTATTTCTACAATCTATCTAAATGGAGAAACATAGCCAGTATGGAATGATCCGAGCCAGCTAGTTTCAGGGTTATTGACACAGGGATGGGGAGAGAAAGTGCATACAGAGAGGTTTATAACAGAGAAAGGGCTAGAAAGAGTCCATTATCTTCAAAGTAGTCATCTGTTCATTTGGCAAGATCTCTGTCTTCAACGAAAATTCTCTGCCTTCCCCCTTTTTGTCATCAGCACCCAAGCATCTGCTGTTCCAAATTCCAGGCTGGTGAGAAGCACCAGGGCTGGTCCAGAAAGCTTAAGCTAGCAGACGTGGGTTAGATAAGTAATCAACCCATGTAGGGTTGATTTAGATAAGTAATAAACCCATGAATATATATTTGTAGAAACAGTTGCAAGACTAGTAAGAATATTAGTTAAAAGTTGCATGATTGATGATTTGAGTTTGAGAACTAGCATGCTATTTATAGCGAAAAACTAGCAAGTTGTAGTGTGAAGTGTCATATCATTCTTAAAAAAAATGCAGATAAAGATAGAGACAATTTGACAATACTATGAATATTTATGAAAAACAGATAATGATAAATACAAAAAGACTAATAGTTACTATTTGCCCCCTAGCCAATGCTGGGAGTAGTCACGGGTGGAGGGTGGAGTGTCAGCCGGAGTTTGTCGAAAATTGTGGGACCTTTGCTGAGAGGGAGGCCTTGACCGACTGGAAGCTCCAACTGCAGCAGATGAGCGTTGAGCTGGAAGCTGTTCTCTTTGATGTTGAGGAGCAGGTTTGCTGGAGTTGGGCAGTCTTCGAGCAGTTTGAGGTGCAGCTGGTAGGCTGTTGCTCAAGTCTTGAATCTGTGAAGCAAAGGCTGCCTGCATAGTTGCCAGTTGATCTGATAAGGCTTTCTTGGCGTCTTCTATCTTATCTTCAAGGGCCAGTGAGGTGGCAGTATGAAGAGATTCATTCTGCTGAGTGATCTGAAGACGAGCCTGCCCTATCCGTGAGAGTGAGTCCGCAAACGCATCCACAACAAAAGTCTGAAGTCTGGTTACAGTAGTCGTTAGACTAGTGATGTCCCGATAGACGTGCTGGAATTGAGAGCCAGTGTGCTGCTGGTGACTCCCAAGAATAAGAGTCGCAGTGCGTTCTTCCTGTTTGAGCTTGTTGACGTCACTGGCTAATGCAAAGATGGCGTTGGACAGATGCACCAGTTGATCAGCAATGTTAGGTGGCCCGTCCAGAGGAAGATGCGTTGAAAAGTCAAAGAAATCTTCAGGAGGATCTTGGGCCAGAGATTGATCCAGATCATCTGTTTGAGTCTCTGCATTGAGAACTCCGGGAGGACCCTCAATAACAGCAGTGGTCAGCAAAGCAGTGGCTTCAATAACTTGTGTAGCAGGTGCGTTGGTACAATGACATCCATGCTAGTAACAGCTTGTTCCAGCGCAGCTGCAGACTACTGGGTGTGATCAACAGAGTGTGATGAGGACTCGATGGGTTCATTATTACAGAAGAGATGGTAACTTGATGAACCACAGTCTGAATCACTCTGTCAACATTCTCATGATCAACAACCATCAGTTGTAGTGGTTGATCAGTTGCAGGACTTGGAACGGAGGAGATAAGTGGATCAGTGGTAGAAGTGATCGCCATGTCAGTATGAACTATCTCCAAAGTAGGTGAGGCAATCTCCAAGTCAGTTGGAGCAGTTTCGAAAACAGTTGGAGCAGTTGCCAAGTCAGTTGGAGCAGGACTTGCATTTCTTGAAACGGCAGAGCAGGAGTGGAGACCAGTTGATATGCGGAGATCATGAAGAGCATGCTCGGCCATATCCAGCTTTGGTCCTAAAGCATTCAGAACTGCTCGATCATGATTCGTTGTTCCAGAATCAATATTGAATTGCTGAAGGCGGGAATGAACAAGAGCTTGAAGTTCTCCCACATAATTCATCATGCGGAAGAGATCTCGAAGCTTTAAACTCTTTTCAGTGTCCTGGACCTGAAGATAAGCCAAAATGAGGTTCTCATCTTCCCGGGCTTGATCAAAATAGGAGTGAAGTCATCGAAGCGAATGTTGAGGCGCGCCTTCACCCATCGATCAAAAATTTCAAGCTGCAGAGTCAGCTTGGCTTCGACTTCATCCATTACCATTTGAATCTCAAAGGCTACAGGGGTGGTCACCGGTGCCATAAGTCCTTTTCCCTTTCCAGTGGTGGTGTCCTTGGGATGACAGTAAGGACAGTTGGACTTTGGTTGCCTGAAGCTGATTGAGCCAGGTGCTTGTTGAGTGCTCATCAGTTTAGAGGATTGTTCAGGTGGAGCCACTGGTGCAGCATTTACCATGGCCAATGAAGCAGCTGAGGCAGTCGGTTTCTCGGGTGGAGGATTTACGGGACTTGGCGCCCTACTAGTGATGACTGTTGCTAGAACTGCAGAAGATATGGTATCAGAGGCAGTAGCGACAGTCTTTATGAGAGCAGGAGGAGCCCCTTTTCTGGTCCTGGGCTTCTTAGGATGAGGAGGAGGAGGAGGAGATGACTCAACGGATTTAGATATTGTCTGTTCAGAATCGCTTACAACTTGAGTTGTTTGCCGCTTCGTCAGACCAACCTCTCTACCACTCCGTTGCCTGTGAATCTGGAGATACTTGGCAGTGATAAGTCTGCCTGGATGAAGATTGGAGGAGGCCCCTGCCTGAATGTTCTTGCTATCAAACAGACTACTGAGAGGAAGAGCAAAACCAGATTGTCCCTTCCCTGAAGTGATTATTCCGGTGAGGACCTAAAACATAACAACTGACCAGTTGACTTCTAATCCTTTGAAGATGGCGCCCATGACGTGAAACTTCTCAGGGGTGATGATATCAAAAGATCCAGCTTTGCACAATAGCCCTTTGGAAATAACATCAGCCAGTTGACGGAAATGACTCTTCATTAACACCTTTTTAAACGGAGGACGTCGAAGGCGGGCGTCAGAGTCGGATAATATGGAGCGCATTTCTTCCCTAACATCCACTGGAATAGTGGAGAAATCTATAAGTCCAGTAGAGGGAAGACAAAGGTGAGTGGCAAATTCTAGTTGAGTGATGGTAACCACTTGTCCAGAGACGGAGGCCACCACCGAATCATCTACAACTTTAGCAGTGGCAAAGAACTCGTGTAGAGCTTCCTTGTAGAATGTTTGAGCCTGGCTAAGGATCACTAGAAGTCCCGATGTATCCAACTTGTGAAATACTTCCTTTGTATCTTCATCAGAGGTTGTGGAGATTGAATGAAAATCCACATGTACAGCATTTGTGATGAAAGAAAAGCAACAAAAATCCTGTTGAGTAAAATTTCTGGGAGGGAAGTTAACGCAGTAATTTTGGAAAAGATAATAGTAAGAAACAAGAGTAATGGCGGTTAAAGGAAAGAGTAGATGTAACGTCGTACTGTAGATGAGCGGACACATGGGCACGTGGTGATCATCTAACGATTGAAAAAATTTTAACAAATAAATAAAAGGACAGGATTTGGGCGGGATTGAAATAATTTATTTGTATACAAAAGTGAATTTGAATTCCGACGTTCCAAGAGGTTAATAGTTATAGAAGGTTATTTTTGTCAAAGCATACTAGGCAAAGTCTGCTGGTATGTAGGGTCCGACTGGTAAGGTAACTGCTGGTATGTAGGGTCCGACTGGTAAGGTAACATCTACTGGTATGTAGAGTCCTACTGGTACGGAAACACCTACTACAACAGGCTGTTGTTTTACCAGCTGAGCTTAAATAACCAAGATAAAATTCTAACTGAAATTCCCCCTTAATTCATGCGATTTCTACTGAGTAATTCCCCTGAATTCATTATACTTAAACAATATCAATCATGGATTGACTTCAATTAAACCAAGAATATTTCGAAATTAGGAAAACTTAGCGTCCGGTAGGGGTTTTCTGAAGATGTCTGCTGCTTGTTGTTCGGTAGAAATGTACTCTAGCCGAATCTCTTTCTTCATAACGTGATCTCTGATGAAATGATGATGAATGTCAATATGTTTAGTGCGAGTATGAAGAACTGGGTTGTATGTAATGGCTATGGCAGACGTATTATCACAAAATATGGGTGCCTCAGTGGATTCAATTCCATAATCTCTCAGTTGTTGTTGAATTCAGAGCAGTTGAGCACAGCAGCTTCCAGCAGCAAGGTACTCTGCCTCTGCAGTGGACGTTGCTAGGGATGTCTGCTTCTTGCAACCCCATGAGATTAACCGATCACCAAGAAATTGACAATATCCACTGGTGCTTTTTCTGTCAATTTTGCATCCAGCGTAGTCAGCATCTGAATATCCGATCAGATTAAAAGTTGAGTCTCTTGAATACCATAGACCGACATTCTCAGTGCCTTTTAGATATTTGAGGATTCTTTTGACAGCTGTGAAGTGTGACTGCTTGGGATTTGCTTGGAACCGAGCGCACATACAAACTGCAAACATGATGTCTGGTCTACTGACCGTCAAATAAAGTAAAGATCCAATAATGCCTCGATACATTGTTACTTCGACTGGTATTCCTGAATTATCCAAGTCGAGTTTTGCAGATGAACTCATTGGAGTGGCCGCTACTGAACTTGTACTCATCACATACTTCTTCAGCAGTTCCTTGGTATATTTAGATTGAGTTATCAGAATTCCGTCACTGGATTGCTTGACTTGCAATCCTAAGAAAAATGATAATTCTCCCATCATGCTCATCTCAAATTGATCATGTGATCTCCACGAAATGATTAATTGCAATTAAGGCATTGATTATGTTCATATGATTAATTATGTGGATAATTGATTTATGTATTGGAATTAATTATCATGTGGAAATACTTAATCACATGTGGGCTTGACCCGGTATAGCATTTCAGGGTGCATGTTAAGCATGTTGGGTAATTGGACGTTTTAATGGCTTATATGTGTTGGTAATCGATTATTTGGTGAAACATGCATTTAATTGGGATTTTGGCGCATTGTGGTGTAATGCTTTTAAAATACCATGTTGGAGCATATAATACATCATGCTAATTGTGGGAGTACAAGTTTAATTAAAAGGTTTTAACCATTTACCCCACCACCTTTACTTCACTTTATCTCTTCACACTCTAAATCCCCAAATCATTTCCCAAACCCTCATTTTCCCCTTCAATCTCGATTTTGGCTTCAAAGTGGACAAGAAGTTCTTGTAAAAGCTTTATTTTTGTGATTCTTGGTAAGATTTAAGACCTTGGATGTATACATAGCATTCCTTGTTGTTCTTGTAGTGTTTGGTTTGAGTTTTGTAATGGTTTTGAAGGGTTTTGAATTGGGTTTGTTTGGGTTGGTATGATTTTTGGTAAGATGTTAGATTTTTGGTGGTTTAATGATGTTTGGTGAAGGTTTAAAGTGTTTTTATGTTTTTGAGTTGTTGGTGTAAATGTTGTTGAGGTTGGTGAAGGTTTTAATGTACAAAAATGGTGAAAATCGCAACATCTGGTTGTGGCGATCGATCGCTACAAATGCAGTGATCGATCGCCGAGAGACAGTGGGCAAAACGAGTGTAGGCGATTGATCGCCTCAAATGGCGCGATCGATCGCCGAAGGCCAGTAGCCATTTCGCATAGCAGGTGATCGATCGCCTCAAATGGCGCGATCAATCGCCGCAAGGCAAAAAGTGAGGCAATCGATCGCCTCAAGTAGCGATCGATCGCCACTGTTTAAAAAGTGGAAAATGATGATTTTTGTTGAATTTTTGATATTTGGCTATTGTTTAGCTTCTAACAATTTGTATGGTTATGTAGAACCATCCCAGGTACCCACAACTTCGCGGAGATAAAGTTCTACAACTTCTCCATTTTTGGAATTAAGGTACGTAAGAAGCGTACGGGCATCGGACGGTAACACACTCCTAAACTATGACTATGCATTGATTGCATAAGTATTTATGATGTCTATGATGATGATTATGATAAGTAAGTTTATGATGATGATATTATGATAAATGAAGATGATATGACGTTTACGATGGCGATTATGATAAGATGATGATGTCTATATGACGATGATGCTTATAAGATGATGATGTTTACAAGATGATGATGTTTATAAGATGACGATGTTTATGATATGATGATGATGATGTATGTTTAACTATGTTATTAAGAATGGTTGAATGTCCGGTGGTTATTATGGGCAAGCGAGGAAGGTACTTGCCGCTCACATAACTAGCGAGGGGATACATCTGCTATCAAGGCGTAGCGAGGGGTATCATATTCCGCTAAGCGAGGAGATACATCCGCTATCAAGGCGTAGCGAGGGGTATCACAATTCCGCTTTATGTCGAGCGAGGGGGCCAATTGTGCCGCTGTCATAATAGAACCAGGATAGTCTCATTTCTAATTAACATTGTTGATTACGAGCATATATGTGAAGTACGATTTTAATCATTTATGTCAAGAACTAATGATTACATGCATGATTATGAAACAGGGACGACCAAAGAGGGTTAATACAATTAACCAGGAAGTATATGTTACCAACTACTTTCATGCATTTATTTATCTGCCATTACCTTATGATGTTAAGTAACGATGTATATGCTCATGATGGGTTGTTCCTGTAGGTACACTGTTGGACTAAAGGACTAAGGGCCGGGTTGAAGCAGTGAGCTATGAGGAGCATGAAAGAAGTTAGGACACAGGATTTTTGGATAGTCTCTACTCTATGAGTAGTATAATTCTATCGCCTTAACATTCATTTTTGAGAATGTAATTAATTAAGTTTGAAATTTCATTTTTGGCCTGTAATCTTATTAGCTCAAAGCTACAACCGGTGCCCTAAGAGGTTATAAATGCATGTTTAGTCCCTAATATGTTATTAAGATGATGTTAAGGTTGGAAGACCCTACATTAGTGGTATCAGAGCAGTGGTTAGAGAACCCGGGAATGAGTGAAGGGTAGTCTTAGCAATAAGTTATCTAGGTGCTCACTTTTAAACATGTTTTGTGTATAAGTTGCATATGAAGTATATGATGTTACACTAACATGTTGTGTTTCTCTAACGATGTATTATATGAACTGTTTTTGGGTATTGTTGGTAACCCTTGTCTTGTAGTATGGCAGCAAATGTAGAAGTGGGCGATGCTGTGAGTGTTAATGCAAGTGCTGGACGTACGAATCCCCTACCTCCGCCAGCTTTCGGCGAAGAACCGTCTGAACAACAGTTGTTGCCTAGGGAACTGAGCTTGACTCAATTTCTTGCATACCGACCTCCGACATTTGAAGGAACTGAGACAGGGGAACAGGCAGAGGAGTGGTTGGAAAGAATAGAGCAAATATTTGTGGCAGCTCCTTGTGCTAAGACAGCCTGGATCAGACTAGCGGAGTTCCAATTGGCCAAGAAGGCGCTGATGTGGTGGAAGACTGTAGAATCGAGCTCTTACCGCTTTACCAATAACTATAGTTAAGGGTAATGGCGCAACATCAATCTTTTCAACCATACACTGGCACAAGCGCCACGTGTTCGACCGATCACAAAGCAGAGGCAATTGTTGAACCCCAACAATCCCTCCCCCAATAATTGCACTCTCTGCAACTCATGGGAATCGAACACGCGACCTTGGCTCTGATACCAATTGTAGAATCGAGCGCTTACCGCTTTACCAATAACTATAGTTAAGGGTAATGGCGCAACATCAATCTTTTCAACCATACACTGGCACAAGCGCCACGTGTTCGACCGATCACAAAGCAGAGGCAATTGTTGAACCCCAACAAAGACCACAGTAGTAGAGCAAGAGGCTCAAGGTCATGAAATTAATTGGAAGCTGTTCAGAACTCGGTTTCTGACCCGCTATTTCTCAGCTGTTGCACGACAGGCCAAGGAAGATGAATTCACTAACCTCAAGCAAGGTAATATGCATGTATCAGATTATGCTCTCCAGTACTGTTCCTTGCTCAGATATGTACCTCACATTGTTGCAAGCACTCAAGCGAAGATGAGGAACTTCATGAAGGGCTTGAGGCCTAAGCTGTATGACAGGGTGATCACTTATGGCCCTGACGACGCACTTTCTAGGGCTGAACTAGCCGAACTGGGAGTTGGTGCATACCCTGATGCTGTGCCACCTCCAACACCCCCTCAGAAATCCACTTCTAATAATTTGAGGCCGATGGGTGATCAGTTCAAGCCAAGGGGGAATACTTCGGCTTCGAGATTCAGTGGTAAGAGGCCCGAGAATCGTTGGAAAGGAAACCGTAAGAATGACACCCCATCAGGAAGAGGACAGTCTCAGGGAGGCAGGTTTGGGATGGTCCAGTGCTCTCTTTGCGGGCAACCACATATGACAAAAAATTGCGTAGGATGTTATGTTTGTGGCGAAAAAGGTCACTTTGCTCGGCAGTGTCCCAACAGGGGAAGGCAACCGAACTCTGCAGGGAGGCCTGCGGACAGAGCAGCACAGCACATGCCACCTTTTGCACCGAGGCAGTATGGAGGTCAGCCCATGGGGCCACCTCAAGGGCAAGTCTATGCATTGACGAGGGAGCAGGCTACAGCAGCTCCGGAGGAAGTTATAGCGGGTACGTGTCTTTTATTTACGCACCCTGCTTTTATATTGATCGACACAGGTGCATCACACTCTTTCGTGTCGACAAGTTTTGTGGAAAGGCACCACATATGCACTTCTCCGTCGCCCGCGCCTCTTATAGTCTCGACCCCCGCTGGAAGAAGTATGATTACTGATCAGATTGTCTATGATGGCCTCATTTATTTTGAGGATAACGAGCTAAGGTCAGATTTGATTGTTCTGGGGATGTCAGACTTTGACTGCATTGTAGGCATTGACGTTCTGAACAGGTATCAGGCAGTTGTGAACTGCAGGCAAAGGACTGTCCGATTCAGGTCTGATATGGGAGCCCAGTGGACATTCTTTGGGGATGGTTCTCGTTCTAAGATCCCGTTGATATCTGCTGTCAAGATGGCACATTTGTTGGAACGGGGCCATACAGGATATCTCATCTATGCTGTTGATGTTACTGAGAAGAGGGAAGAATTAAAAGTTGAGGATGTTCCCGTAGTGGCGGAGTATCCTGATGTCTTTCCGGAAGAGATTCCCGGATTCCCACCGACGAGAGAGGTCGAGTTTGGGATTGAGTTACTACCGGGGACGTCTGCCATTTCTCGTGCCCCATATAGGATGGCACCAGCGGAGCTAAGGGAGTTAAAGATTCAGTTGCAAGAGTTCCTTGATAAGGGCTATATACGCCCTAGCGTATCGCCCTGGGGTGCGCCAGTTTTGTTTGTTAAGAAGAAAGATGGTTCGATGCGGCTGTGCATCGATTACAGAAAACTGAACAAAGCCACAGTGAAGAATAAGTATCCACTTCCGAGGATCGACGATTTGTTTGATCAGTTACAAGGTACGAGGCTCTACAGTAAGATCGATCTGAGGTCGGGGTACCACCAGATTCGAGTAAGAGAAAATGATGTTCAGAAGACAGCCTTCGGGACTAGATATGGGCACTATGAATTCCTAGTCATGCCTTTTGGAGTGACGAATGCCCCAGCTGTTTTTATGAACCTGATGAACAAGGTGTTCCAACCGCATTTGGATCAGTTCGTCATTGTTTTCATTGACGATATACTCATTTACTCCCGGACCGAAGAAGATCATGTAAGGCACTTGAGGACAGTACTTCAGATCCTTAGGGATCATCAGTTGTATGCAAAGCTCAGCAAGTGCGAGTTCTGGTTGAGCAGTGTAGTGTTCTTGGGTCATGTTATATCTAGCAGCGGGATATCTGTAGACCCTAGGAAGGTTGAAGTTGTGATGGAGTGGGCTGCACCCACTTCTGTACCCGAGATACGGAGCTTCCTTGGCTTAGCAGGTTATTACCGACGTTTTGTCGAGGGATTTTCTAAGATCGCTAAGCCGCTGACACAGCTGACTCAGAAAGGAGTCCCATTCTTTTGGTCCGAAGCTTGTGAGGAAAGCTTCCAAGAATTGAAGCGTCGTTTGACGACAGCGCCAGTGTTGGTGATTCCTTCTGAGAATAAGAGGTTTGCCTTGTACACAGATGCATCATTGCAGGGTTTGGGCTGTGTATTGATGCAGGAGAAGCACGTGGTGGCTTATGCTTCGAGGCAGTTGAAGCCTCATGAGACCAGATACCCAGTTCATGATCTAGAACTGGCGGCCATCATTTTTGCCTTGAAGATTTGGAGGCATTATCTCTATGGTACTTCGTTTACCATCTATACGGACCATAAGAGTTTGAAGTTCTTATTCACCCAAGCGGAACTGAATATGAGGCAAAGAAGATGGATGGATTTACTCAAGGATTATGATTGTGAGATTGAGTACCATCCTGGTAAAGCAAATTTGATAGCAGACGCCTTAAGTCGGAAAGTGAAGAGTACTGCTGAGGATACTATGTGTTTGTCGGCTTTGATGACTTCTTACTGCCATCTGGGCTATGATTTTGTTGTGGACACGTCGCCGGTGCGAGTGTCGACCTTGTTGGCTGAGCCAGACATATTTGAAGCTATCAGGAAAGCCCAGAGGTCGGATGATGAGGTTCAAAGATGGTCATCGATAGTACTTCAAGGACAGCCATCAAAGTTCAGAGTGGCAGAAGATGATTCCTTGAGACTGGGCAACCGATGGGTAGTCCCAGATACACCAGAGTTGAGTAGAGGAATATTAGAGCGAGCTCATAGTAGTCGGTTCAGTATCCACCCAGGAGGAAGGAAGATGTATAAGGACCTATGTGGCCAGTTTTTGTGGAGACGGATGAAGCGCGATGTGATCGCTTTTGTTAAAAGATGTTTGATCTGCCAGCAAGTAAAGGCGGAGAGGCAGAGGCCTGGTGGCGAGCGGAAGAGCCTGGAAGTACCCCAATGGAAGTGGGAACACATATCTATGGACTT
The DNA here is from genome assembly GCA_907163345.1 of Haberlea rhodopensis. Taxonomy (NCBI): domain Eukaryota; kingdom Viridiplantae; phylum Streptophyta; class Magnoliopsida; order Lamiales; family Gesneriaceae; genus Haberlea; species Haberlea rhodopensis. The sequence continues at coordinate 253,724 of CAJQUN010000514.1, read as the reverse complement.
TGTGACCCACCTGCCAAGGACGGCCTCTGGATTTGACGCGATCTGGGTGATCGTGGATAGGCTAACGAAGGTAGCTCACTTCATCCCCTACTGTATGACTTTCACATACCTAAAGATGCCCCAATTATATGTACGGGATGTAGTGAGGTTGCATGGGGTTCCAGTCTCGATTGTGTCTGACAGAGACCCAATGTTACTTCACATTTCTGGGAGGGTCTCCAGGCAGCTTTGGGCACAGAAGTGAGACTGAGTACAGCTTATCACCCTCAGACAGATGGCCAGACAGAGCGTACCATTCAGACGCTCGAAGACATGTTGAGGGCATGTGTTTTGGAGTTTGATACTCCATGGCAGGATGCAGTGCCATTGGTGGAGTTCTCCAATAATAACAGCTATCAGGAGAGCATTCAAATGGCCTCTTTTGAAGCTCTTTACGGACGACGATGTAGGTCACCGCTGTATTGGGAGGACTTGACTAGTAAGGTGGTCGGAGGACCGGATATGATTAAGGATATGGAAGAAAGATTAAGATGATACGCCAAAAGATGAAAGCGGCCCAGGATAGGCAAGCAGCCTATGCCAATAAGCGACGGCGACCGCTAGAATTCCAAGTAGGAGACAGGGTCTTCTTGAAAATCTCACCTTTCAGAGGTGTAGTTCATTTTGGTATGCTCGGGAAGTTGTCTCCGAGGTATGTTGGGTCATATGAGGTATTGCAGCGCATAGGCACTTTGGCTTACCGTCTGGCCCTACCGCCGTCTTTGTCTAGTATTCCACGATACATTGTTACTTCGACTGGTATTCCTGAATTATCCAAGTCAAGTTTTGCAGATGAACTCATTGGAGTGGCCGCTACTGAACTTGTACTCATCACATACTTCTTCAGCAGTTCCTTGGTATATTTAGATTGAGTTATCAGAATACCGTCACTGGATTGCTTGACTTGCAATCCTAAGAAAAATGATAATTCTCCCATCATGCTCATCTCAAATTGATCCTGTGATGTCCCCGAAATGATTAATTGCAATTAAGGCATTGATTATGTTCATATGATTAATTATGTGGATAATTGATTTATGTGTTGGAATTAATTATCATGTGGAAATACTTAATCACATGTGGGCTTGACCCGGTATAGCATTTCAGGGTGCATGTTAAGCATGTTGGGTAATTGGGAGTTTTAATGGCTTATATGTGTTGGTAATCGATTATTTGGTGAAACATGCATTTAATTGGGATTTTGGCGCATTGTGGTGTAATGCTTTTAAAATACCATGTTGGGGCATATAATACATCATGCTAATTGTGGGAGTACAAGTTTAATTAAAAGGTTTTAACCATTTACCCCACCACCTTTACTTCACTTTATCTCTTCACATTCTAAATCCCCAAATCATTTCCCAAACCCTCATTTTCCCCTTCAATCTCGATTATGGCTTCAAAGTGGACAAGAAGTTCTTGTAAAAGCTTTATTTTTGTGATTCTTGGTAAGATTTAAGACCTTGGATGTATATATAGCATTCCTTGTTGTTCTTGTAGATTTTGGTTTGAGTTTTGGAATGGTTTTGAAGGGTTTTGAATTGCGTTTGTTTGGGTTGGTATGATTTTTGGTAAGATGTTAGATTTTTGGTGGTTTAATGATGTTTGGTGAAGGTTTAAAGTGTTTTTATGTTTTTGAGTTGTTGGTGTAAATGTTGTTGAGGTTGGTGAAGGTTTTAATGTACAAAAATGGTGAAAATCGCGACATCTGGTTGTGGCGATCGATCGCTACAAATGCAGTGATCGATCACCGAGAGACAGTGGGCAAAACGAGTGTAGGCGATCGATCGCCTCAAATGGCGCGATCGATCGCCGAAGGCCAGTAGCCATTTCGCATAGCAGGCGATCGAGCGCCTCAAATGGCGCGATCGATCGCCGTAAGGCAAAAAGTGAGGCGATCGATCGCCTCAAGTAGCGATCGATCGCCACTGTTTAAAAAGTGGAAAATGATGATTTTTGTTGAATTTTTGGTATTTGGCAATTGTTTAGCTTCTAATATCAATTTGTATGGTTATGTAGAACCATCCCAGGTACCCACAACTTCGTGGAGATAAAGTTCGACAACTTCTCCATTTTTGGAATTAAGGTACGTAAGAAGCGTACGGGCATCGGACGGTAACACACTCCTAAACTATGACTATGTATTGATTGCATAAGTATTTATGATGTCTATGATGATGATTATGATAAGTAAGTTTATGATGATGATATTATGATAAATGAAGATGATATGACGTTTACGATGGCGATTATGATAAGATGATGATGTCTATATGACGATGATGCTTATAAGATGATGATGTTTACAAGATGATGATGTTTATAAGATGACGATGTTTATGATATGATGATGATGATGTATGTTTAACTATGTTATTAAGAATGGTTGAATGTCCGTTGGTTATTATGGGCAAGCGAGGAAGGTACTTGCCGCTCACATAACTAGCGAGGGGATACATCCTCTATCAAGGCGTAGCGAGGGGTATCATATTCCGCTAAGCGAGGAGATACATCCGCTATCAAGGGGTAGCGAGGGGTATCACAATTCCGCTTTATGTCGAGCGAGGGGGCCAATTGTGCCGCTGTCATAATAGAACCAGGATAGTCCCATTTCTAATTAACATTGTTGATTACGAGCATATATGTGAAGTACGATTTTAATCATTTATGTCAAGAACTAATGATTACATGCATGATTATGAAACAGGGACGACCAAAGAGGGTTAATACGATTAACCAGGAAGTATATGTTACCAACTACTTTCATGCATTTATTTATCTGCCACCTTATGATGTTAAGTAATGATGTATATGCTCATGATGGGTTGTTCCTGTAGGTACACTTTTGGACTAAAGGACTAAGGGCCGGGTTGAGGCAGTGAGCTATGAGGACTATGAAAGAAGTTAGGACACAGGATTTTTGGATAGTCTCTACTCTAGGAGTAGTATAATTCTATCGCCTTAACATTCATTTTTGAGAATGTAATTAATTAAGTTTGAATTTCATTTTTGGCCTGTAATCTTATTAGCTCAAAGCTACAACCGGTGCCCTAAGAGGTTATAAATGCATGTTTAGTCCCTAATATGTTATTAAGATGATGTTAAGGTTGGAAGACCCTACAGATCCTGCATAATTTTCGAAAATCTTTCGTAAAGTTTTGAATTAGTACTGCCAAAAAGAATATCGTCAACATAAATTTGAACTAGCAGAATATGGTCACCCTTTGTGAATTTGAATAGGGTCTTGTCCACCGTGCCAATGGTAAAGTTATGCTCAATCAAATATTTTGACAGAGTTTCATACCATGCACAGGGAGCTTGCTTCAGACTATACAAAGCTTTGTTTAGACGAAAAACATAAGAAGGCTGCTGATGGCTTTCAAATCCAGGAGGTTGCTCAACATAAACTTCTTCCTGGAGTTTGCCGTTAAGAAATACACTCTTAACATCCATCTGATAGACTTTAAAGTCTTTAAAAGCAGCAAATGCAAGAAATATGCGAATTGCTTCTAGTCGAGCTACAGGAGCAACAGTTTCATCGAAATCAATGCCTTCTTCCTGTCTGTAGCCCTGTGCAACTAATCTTGCTTTATTCCTGATAACTACACCATTTTCATCTAATTTATTTCTAATACCCATTTGGTTCCTATTATAGTGTGATGCAGTGGTCGTGGTACTAAATATCATACTTTGTTTCGCTCAAACTGATTTAGTTCTTCCTGCATTGCTTCTACCCAGCTTGGGTCTAACATTGCATCATCAATCTTCTTAGGTTCTATGTGAGATATGAATGCAGTATGAAGGAATTCATTAATCATTTGTCCTCTGGTGCGTAGAGGAGCAACATGGTTACCTATGACCTGCTCGGGAGGATGATCCTTCATCCACTGGAGCGGAGGTCCAAGAGGATTGATTTCTTCATTTGGGCGAATACAAGTGGGTAGATCAGAAGATCTGATTGATGCATCTTTTTCGTTAGTTCCATCTACTGCAGCAGGAGTAGTACAACAGCGTTATTGTCAGCTGGATGCAGTGCTTGTTGACCAGCAGACTCCTCTGCTAGAGCTTCCGGAACTTCTGGTTCCAACGAGCAGTCGATTCTGCTTCTGTAATCTATCTCATCATCAACATTTTCATCAATATGAGTGCTTTCCAGTCTATTGCTCAAGTTGTTTATTTTCATATCAGATACATTACAGTCAGTGGATTCATCAAATTTTATATGCACAGATTCTTCTACAGTAAGAGTTCAATTATTGAATACTCTGAAAGCTTTACTAACTGTAGAATATCCAAGAAATATTCCAGCATCAGATTTGGCATCAAAAGCGGTGAGATGAGTCTGTCCATTGTTGTGAATAAAACATTTGCAACCAAACACATGGAAATAAGAAATATTTGGCTTACTGCCATTCCAGATCTCATAAGGGGTTTTATTTGCTTGCTTATTAATCATTGATCTGTTCTGCGTATAACATGTTGTGTTAACAGTTTCTGCCCAAAACCTCTGTGAAATATCTGATTCTGCTAGCATAGTTCGCGCAGCTTCTTTCAAAGTACGGTTCCTACGCTCAGCAACTCCATTTTGCTGTGGGGTTCTTGCAGCAAAGTATTCATGTTTAGTACCAAGGTCATCTAGATATGATTCGAGTGATTGATTGGTAAACTCGGTACCTTTATCACTACGAATTCTATCTATCCCACACGATTTCTCATTTTGGAGTCTTTTCAGTAGTTTGATCAGCTTTGGAGTAGCCTGATCTTTGCCACTTAGAAACAGGACCCACGTAAAACGAGAGTAATCGTCTATTAATACTAGAGTATACTTCATTCCCCCTAGACTTGTTACTGGTATAGGACCGAAAAGATCCATATGCAGCAACTCTAGGCACCGAGAAGAAGATTTACTCCCTTTGTTCTTAAAGGAGGATCTGATTTGCTTACCAATCTTTTGAGAACTCTATCTGGGCAGTCTAATGACTAGATCAAGTTTACGCAGACTGGCAATAGTTTTAAAATTTAAGTGACTCAAACGTTTGTGCCAAAGCCAATTTTTGGATGCATTCAAGGCAGCAAATCAAGTAGACGATGTAGGCTGATTAAGATTCCAATCAATTTTATATGTGTTCTCATGCCTTCTTCCTACAAGTAATGTACTGCCATCAGTAGATCTTATTGTACATGAGTGCTGGTTGAATTCCATAGAGTGACCATTGTCACAGAGTTGACTAATGCTAATCAAGTTATAACATAAGTTTTCGACTAACAGAATATCTTTAATAATAATATTACCGTAGATAATCTTACCCTTACCCATGGTTCTACCTTTCGCGTTATCTCCAAAAGTTATTTTTGGTCCAGTGATGTCAACCAATTCAGATAATAGGCACGCGTTTCCCGTCATGTGTCTAGAACATCCACTGTCCAGGATGAATTCTAGATTTCTGCAATTAAAGCGATAAAATGATTGGTACCCAATCCTGCTTTGGTCCAGACAGGATTAGTCCTTTCGGGACCCACACTTGTATAACCCTGAATTTTTTGGGTCTGCGTGTCTCCTGAAACGTGTGTGCATAAAATGATGAGGGTGTTCTTGGGTGATGTGTGTGATACTGAGTGTATGCATGTTGTTTAGGTTTTTGGTTTCTGTTGGGAAGCATATACCTCTTCTGGACAGACATACAATTATAATACCAGTTGGGTTTTACCTCTCGAGTGGTGACCAGTGGGTTTATGTTTATGTCTAAACTTTTGCCCTGGTCTAGCTTTCTCTTTTGGCTCAACGTAACCGATACCTTTGTGTGCTGCCCGTTCCTTGATGAGTGTTGGCTCAACAGATTCCTTAACCAACTCACTCGGTTCGTATACTGTGATTGATCTTACAAAATTCATTGTTTGAATCTTGTTCTTTTCTAGACACAGTTGAGATTTGATGCCAGATGAGTTACTATCATTGTTAGAGTAGCCTATACCGGTAAGATCACCAGCAAGCCTTATTGACTCAAACATCTCATCTTTTCTGGCAGTAGATGAGTTCCATGTGCGAACCAGTTTAATGAGTTTCTGGTGTGCACACGTTGCTTCATCCCTTTCTTTCTCGAGTTGACTTACTTTTTCCCTTAAGCTTCTCAACTCCCTTGATTGTTCACAATCAAGTTTGTTGTATTGCTGTTCTGTTGGGATTGATTGTTCGGTCTTGTAATTCTCAAAGGATTCATACAACATCTGATACTCATTAATCATGTCCTGTAATGCATTTGTTAGTTCATTATGTGTAAATTCAGAAAGGTTAGGATCATTTACCTCACAGTCATCATTGGCCATTAGACAGTGAACTTCTTCATCATCACTGTCACTGGATGAGCTGGTGTATTTTTCTGATTCTGACTCTGAATCAGCCCATTTGCTCTTTTTTTCTTCAGCCACCAATACTTTTTGGTCTCTGTCCCTTCTGGATGATCTTCTGTTTTCTTTTGACTTTCTATAGTCCTTGGATCCTCTCTTTTGATCATCTTTCTTTGGTTTAGGACAGTCTGCAATAAAATGTCCCGGCTTAAGAAAGTTGAAGCATACACGATCATCCTCATCTGATCTGTTTTTGAAGTTCTGCTTCCTTGGATAAGATTGATAGGCTTTTTGATTCTTCTTCATAAATTTCCAAATTTTTTGACAAACAGCACCATTGCATCATTGCATATTTGTTCAGGAGTCATCTCTGTTGTGGTCGGCAGAGCTTCTGATGCAGTAAGAGCTTTGGTTGGTTGACTGGTGTTGGGTTCATCTTCAATCCGAATGCCTAGTTCAAACTCATATGCTTTTAAATCAGCAAATAGATCATGTAGATCTATCTTGTTTAAGTCTTTGGATTCCCTCATGGCAATCGTTTTTACATCCCATTCCCTCGGGAGACCTCTCATGACTTTCAGGGTGACTTCCCTGTTTGATAGATCTTTTCCAAGGCTGTAGAGTTCATTTATGATTCCGGTTACTGTTTCATCGTATTCACTGAGAGTTTCCCCGGACATCATTTTAATGTTTTCAAACTTCTGTAGAGCGACAGTAAGATTTCCTTTGTTTGATCATTTCCTTCACATAGCTGAGCAATCTGTTCCCAGATGTCCTTAGCAGTGGGACACATTTTGATCTTATTGAACATGTTTTTGTCCAGTGTTTTGAACAATATGTCTTTGGCCACATTGTCCAGATTTGCGTTTTTCTTTTCTTCATTTGTCCAGAAGGATCTGTCCTTCTCGACCATTTGAGGTTCACCACCAGTAATGGCAGCTGCTGTATTGACTTTCAAGATCTTCATTGGTCCATTAGTGATGACGAACCACATGTCATCGTCTTGGGCACTTAGATGTGCTTGCATACGAATTCTCCAGTCATCGTATTCATCCTTCTTGAACATGGGAATCTTGCTGAATGAGGCCATCAGTTTGATAATTTCTCAAGATTGAGAAGACCTGAGCTCTGATACCACTTGGTAGGATCGGGGTAGTGTTTAGAAGGAGGGGGGTTGAATAAACACTAGATTCAATTTCGATTTTTATTCGGGTTGCTACAGACTGTTAAGTACTGCAGTGGCTTCTCAATATATTGCAAGTCAGCAGACACTGATTATAGTGCGGAAGACGTCTGCTGGACTTGTGAGTGATAAAAACTGAATGGTATATAAGCAGAAAGTAAATGACACAAGTATGTTTCTGGAAGTTTGAAGCACAACGCTTCTACGTCTCCCCTTCTTCCTTTGCAGGAAGGTTACACTAGAAGATTTGGTTTACACTTTACAGTATACAACCTTCTTAGGCACTTACACATCTTAGCCTAAACTCCTAGCAATCACAGATTCCTAATTTGATTACAATGATTTCTATGACACTCAAACATATACAGACTATTTGACTTCGAGTGTTCTTCGAGCAGCAGACTCAGTTGTAGTTAATATGTTAAGATTACTGTAGTAGTGCTTGTCTGCTCTTGCTGAACCTTCAGAAAAAATCAATGGAATTATTTGTTTTTTGCGTTGAGGTGTTTCTTTCTGTTTGATCAGATGGTTCAGCTAGCTTCTTCATTCTTTGTTTGAACGTATTTATAGGCTCAGTGGTCCAATGACAGCTTTTATGTATTAGGAAGAGATCAGCTTTCCTAATTCTGATTGTCTTCTTTCCTATTTTGTAAAGCAACGGCTCTTTTATTCTGACGCTAATGGTGGCGGAGATATAGCAGGGTGCGCCGCTCTGTTGTACCTTTGTCAGAATAGGTTGTACTTATTTGTCTTGTTGCTTTGTGCTCTTGCTGGATGGTTAGACTTCTGCTGACTTTCTTCGTTCAACTGCTCGTTCGTTCTTCTGTAACCAGTAGATGTCTTTGTTCAATGTATGACTATCCGGTAGATGTTTGTCCAGTTGGTGTCTATCCAGTAGTTGTCTATCCAGTTGGTGTCCATCCAGTTGGTATCCATCCGGTAGGTGACTGTCCAGTTGGTATCCATCCGGTAGATGACTGTCCAGTTGGTGTCCATTCAGTAGGTGACTGTCCAGTTGGTGTCCATTCAGTAGGTGTCCATCCGGTAGGTGTCTGTCCAGTAGGTGTTTGTCACCCGGTAAGTGTCTGTCCGGTAGGTGTCTGTCACCCGGTAAGTGTCTGTCCGGTAGGTGCCCATCACCCGGTAGGTGTTTGTATCCAGTTGATGTTTGTCACCCGGTAAGTGTTTGTCTGGTAGGTGTCCATCACCCTGTAGGTGTTTGTATCTAGTTGATGTTTGTCACCAGGTAAGTGTTTGTCCGGTAGGTGTCCATCACCCGGTAGGTGTTTGTATCCAGTTGATGTTTGTCACCACCAAAACTTAGAAATATTTTCCCAACACCGATGTTTCTTCTTCTGGTGCAGTGGAAATTCAAAGCTTGAACACAATGAAGAAATTCACGGTGAATGGCCATCTACTGAAACACTATTATGATAGAATGCAAGACGAGGGAGGGTTAAATTGGCACTAGAAGATCCACCTAGGGTCGAATGATGAAGGACTGGCGTCGGGCCACCGTCGTTAAACAGAGGCGCTGCTTGGGAAGATACCCAAAGGGAGTTAGTTTCTCTTATCCTTTTTTTTTTATTGCTTTATTAGTTAGACTTTTCTCTTTTCTTGTATTTTCGCCTTACATTGGGGACAATGTAAGATTCAAGTATGGGGAAGGGATTAGTGGTGTGTTATTGCTTTCCTATTACAAAAATACAAAAAAAATCAAAAAATTTGAAACTTTTGAGCTCATAGTTAGTAATGAACGCATGCTTAGAATCACTAGCCCATGATGAAACCTAATTGATAGCATGCATATTTTCGAACATAGGTGAATTGTTAACCTTGGAACACTTTGAACTCTAATGCAAATTGTGCTTTGACTTAGTAATTGAATATTCACGAATCCATCATAACTTGTGAAGTGTGCATAGCTTAGTGAAGATTGTGTAAACTTTGTGATAGTCTTAAGAAGTCTCTAATACATGCTAAAACTTAACTACATGCTCTTTGAGGCGTATGTTTAGACTACTTGCAAACATGAAAGTGATATAGGCGATCTTTGATACGTTTGAGCCTTTCAAGCCTACCATGTAAAGAAAATCAATCACTAGTACCCTTTTTGAGCTTTAATTCAAAAGAATGGTTGTATGCTAAGCATACAAACGACCCACATTCGACATTCTTTGACTAACTTATCATCCTTCCCTAATAAGCCTAAATGTGATTTTAATCCACACCTTTGAAGGGAGTATGATGTGTTTCATTCACATGCACTTATGTAATAAATGATTCAAATGTTTGTGAGCTTCATTATCAAAAGAATGAAATGCATGAAAGAAAAGGGATGCCTTGAAAAATAGATAAAAACATGACTCTAATGGGAGCCAAGGCACAAAAGTGAAAAAAAGATTGAAATATACCTTGTAAAAACATACAAGGTGTGAAAATGATCAAAGTTGAAAAAATCATGCAAGAAGGAAAGTTTTTATTGTGCATATCATTATACTCTCTTGTTTGATACACCTTACCCTTTCATTCATAAGCCAATACCTAGGCCAAGCTACAAGCTAATAAAGACCTACTTGATTTGTGTTTGCAAAGTAGCTAGTGGAGAAGAGTGTGCAAGTGAGCTTATACTTGTGTTGATGTACAACTTGAACTATTGTGGGTTTACATATATTGGATCTATAATTTGTACGTGGCACTTGTTTATGACCACACACGCACGTTCACTACTTTGTTGGGTATGAAATGTTTAGGGATTGAACTTGTTACACTATTAACTTTTCACCACCTTTCATTACTATGCATGTTTAAAAGTATTGAGGCATTAAAGTGAGGACAAGTTAGTTTGTTATGAATCTATGAGCCAACAAAAATATTGTAGTTTTGTCTGATTTACTCGAGGTCGAGTAAAGATTAAGTATGAGGGAGTTTGATGTGACTAGAAATAGACACATCTATTACGCTTAATTGTCTACGATTTGGTATGTTTTGATGGATAATTTAATACATATGCAACCTAATCGTATAATTGTCTACATGTAGGTGGAATCGAAGAAATCGAGCTAAAAAGGCGAATAAGGATCAAGAAATGCATTGGAGTTGACAAGGGATCAAAGTAGACCAAGAAAAATGCATAAACATTATATGAGGTGCTCGATCGATCGCCCAGAAGAGCTCGATCGATCGAGCAAGGCAGAAAATTTAAGCAATAAAATATGCGAGTGCTCGATCGATCGACGAGAAGAGCTCGATCGATCGAGAAAGGCAGAAAAAAATTGTTGAGCCTTAAACGCATTGCTGAGTTTAATGCTTAATGTATCTCCGAATTATTTATGAGTTTTGATGATCAACAAAACTTGTGTTTGTTATATTAATGTGTCTACTTAGTGTACATGTTTATTGGTTGAAAAGTGGATTGATTGGAGAAAATCAATTGTGCAAGGCTTAGGGCAGATCGCCCCAGGCGATGGCAGCCAGGAGCAGCATCGCCACGCACATCGACTGGAGCGACGCCGAGTTCCGCGCGCATGGCACGAAAGCCTGAGGCGATGGCACGAACGCCTGAGGCGATGGATGCTTCGCCTGAGGCGATGAATGTTTTTGAGCAACCTAGGCTACGACATTGATTTTTGGTGGTGATCGTCTGAGGTGATCCATACATCACCTGAGGCGATCTGTGACAATTGGTGACCATTGGGGCACGGCGATGGTGATCGCCCGAGGCGATGTCCGAGGCGATCTTGGAGTGATTCAAGCCTTGAGTGTAGCAACGGCTAGTAGGAGCCTTGGGGGCCTCCTACACTATAAATATGGATGTTTTGGAGCATTTTGAAGACAAGAAACAAGATTATAAACTACAAGAAAGCTTTGCTCAATTCAAATTAATCTAGCATTGCAAACTTCATACATTTGTGTTGTATTGGAGTTTGTAATTCATTTCTTGTTGTGTGAGTTTTGATTCTTCGTGTTGGTACACTGTGAAGGTGTTTATGTGAGTTATTATAAGGTCCTCCAACACCGACGCAAGTTGGAATTTGTAAAAGTCATCAACAAGTAAAGTTGGTGCAAGTGTTGTGGCTATCCTTGGATCCCTTAAGGCCAAGAAGACTCGTGAAGAGTGTTGGTATTCAGGAAGAGTTTTGTGTGGCTATCCTTGGAGCCCTTAAGGCCAAGAAGACTCGTGAAGAGTGTGGTGCTCGTGAAGAGCTATTTTTACTCGGGAAGAGTTGTGGTGTGGCTAACTTGGAGCCCTTAAGGCCAATATCATTTTCGTTCTAGTGGAACCTCGGTTAAACGTTTTCTAACCGGGAAGAGGAGACATAGGCGATTCATCGCCGAACTTCTATAACAAATTCTCGTGTTCTTTATCTTTATTTAAATTACGCATTTATTTACTTCTTCATTTTATTTATTTATCGATTGACTTGAAGTCTTCCGCAGCGCAAACTCAACATTTTTGCAAACTCATTTTAAAAAGCTAAAGTAGCCAAGGAACCTCATTCACCCCCCTCTTCGGTTCCAACAAGTGGTATCAGAGCCATTTGATTTTTGTTTTAAATCAAAAATTTTATATTGCTAATCTAGCAAATGAGTTTGCTCAAGGTCAATCGACAAATCGACCTCCGCTCTTCACGGGTGATAACTACGGTTATTGGAAGAATAGAATTTCTCTATACATCCAATCCGTAGATTATGACCTATGGAAGATTATTGTTAAAGGTCCACATATTCCTTTAAAGGAAGTTGGGGAATAAGTATTCCCAAAGAAATGGACAATTTTACAAGAGCGGATATGATTCTAATTCGTAAAATGCTAAAGCTATTAATATTTTACATTGTGCTTTAGATATGAAGGAGTACAACCGGATCTTGATGTGCTCAACCGCAAAGGAAATATGAGACAAATTGCAAATTTTTCATGAGGGCACAAATCAAGTGAATGAGACAAAGATAGATCTACTACAACTCAAGTATGAGACATTTGAGATGGAATTCGGAGAAGACGTTGACTCGATGTTTATAAGGCTCACCCAAATCATAAACGAGCTTGCCCAACTTGGAGAGAAGTATCCTCCAAAGAAAATATGGAGAAGAGCACTAAGAGCCTTGCCAAAGGAATGTGATGCAAAGAGGACGGCCATAATCGAATCCAAAAAAGGAGAAAGTGCATCTTATGATCTTGATGAACTTCATGGTACCTTGGTGACCCATGAGCTTGAAGTGTCAACAAGAAAGGGAATAAAGGAGGATGAGAGATCCATAAGAAAGGGAATAGCCTTGGTCGGGAGGAGAGATCAATCCGATGATGAAGATGATGATGATGATGATGAAGAGATGATCTTGTTCACTAGAAAGTTCAAGAATTCTTCAACAAACACAACAAGCCAAAGACCTCCGGTGCTACCAAACACGAGGTAACTTGCTATAATTGTCAAGATAAAGGTCATTATGCTAATAAATGTCCTAGGAAGAAGAATGAGGACAAAGGGAAGAAGGAAGCTCTCATAGCCACATTGAGTGATAGTGACTCCAATGAAGAAGGAACAAACCTTTGTCTCATGGCCAAAGATGACGCAAATGACGAAGAATATGAAAACGACGATGAGGTACTATCTTTTGATGAATTACTAGATTCTTATCATGAACTTATTGATGTTCTTGACAAAACCAAGATGAGTAACAAATTACTCAAACTTGAGGTAGCCAAGAGAGATGAAGAAAACAATTCATTGAAAAATGAATTAAGTTCTTTGAAGAAATCTTTTTGCAAATTTAGTGATAGTAGTTTAAAGATGAATGAACTGCTTGGCTTGCAACGTTGTAGCTTTAATAAAGCCGGACTAGGCTTTTCAAGCAAATCTAAAACATTTTCAAGCTTGTTGGCTAAAGCTAAGCATAATTCTCCTACTTGCACTTATTGTTGTAAAGATGGTCATACAAAGAATAAATGTAGGTTCGCTAAAATCCAATACCAACTTAACAAAAGGTGGAAATGGATTCCAAAGGCATTGATTAAAGCTAACCCGCAAGGACCCAAAAATCAAATGGGTACCAAAGATCCCCCAATCATAAATTTGTTTTGTAGGGACAACAAATGGATGGATGATGAAGGGACTAGCATCTCAAGGGAGGAAACCATCTTATGCACCATTATAGAGGAAGGGCGAGGTATAGGACCAATGACAAGAACGTACTCTAGTCATCAAAGGTAAATTTATTTTGTGTATTCAAAAGAGCAATTCAAAATTTCATTGGCACAAATTAATTGTGACCAATAAATAATGAAGCTCAATATTCATTAATAGTAAAAAGCATTTCCCCTTAGCATGTGCACATATAAATTGTTTTGATGCATGATTCATGCTTATCTCTTATATAGTAAGTATCTTGATATGCCTTGAGTTCAAATTTGAATAATGCTATGTGAAAATGTGCAACTAAATGTGATTAAGCATGCTATAATTGTTTGAATACTCAATCTTTGATATAATGCTATTATGTGATTAATAATTTTATTATCTTATCAAATGATGCTTTGAGAATTTTAATGTCGATTGGGCATGAGTGCATGAACATATGCACACTTTGCAACATTTAGAATTCATTGTTGATTGCCTTAAACGCATGTTTGTATTCCTCTCAATGATTTAATCTTATGCTTGTTATGGCTATTATATGCTTGATGATGAACATGTGTAAATTGTTAAATTATGGCTATGTGTCAACATATACTTGTGATATGCTTATTTGACTTTTGTGCTTTTTGATTATCACAAAAAGGGGGAGAATTTTGTGATAAACTTGAAGTTTAATACATGCATAGTTTGAGGGGGGGAGTTTTTGTATGCATGGTTTGAGGGGGAGAGTTATGCATGATTTAAGGGGGAGAGCTTTTTATGCATTACTTGGTTAAATCTTGTATGTGCTATGCAATTGTTAAGGGGGAGTCTTGTTTACTCACATTTCATGCATATTACATATTCAAGTTTATCAAGTTTTGTGATCATCAAAAAGGGAGAGATTGTTGAGCCTTAAACACATTATTGAGTTTAATGCTTAATGTATCTCCGAATTATTTATGAGTTTTGATGATCAACAAAACTTGTGTTTGTTATACTAATGTGTCTACTTAGTGTACATGTTTATTGGTTGAAAAGTAGATTGATTGGAGAAAATCAATTGTGCAAGGCTTAGGGCAGATCGCCCCAGGCGATGGTGATCATCGCCCCAGGCGATGGCAGCCAGGAGCAGCATCGCCACGCACATCAAGTGGAGCGACGCCGAGGCCCGCGCGCATGGCACGAACGCCTGAGGCGATGGCATGATCGCCTGAGACGATGGATGTTTTTGAGTAACCGAGGCTACGGCATTGATTTTTGGTGGTGATCGCCTGAGGTGATCCATACATCGCCTGAGGCGATCTGTGACAATTGGTGATCGTTGGGGCGCCGCGATGGTGATCGCCCGAGGCGATCTTGGAGTGATTCAAGCCTTGAGTGTAGCAACGGCTAGTAGGAGCCTTGGGGGCCTCCTACACTATAAATATGGATGTTTTGGAGCATTTTGAAGACAAGAAACAAGACTATAAACTACAAGAAAGCTTTGCTCAATTCAAATTAATCTAGCATTGCAAACTTCATACATTTGTGTTGTATTGGAGTTTGTAATTCATTTCTTGTTGTGCGAGTTTTGATTCTTCGTGTTGGTACACCGCGAAGGTGTTTATGTGAGTTATTGTAAGGTCCTCCAACATCGACGCAAGTTGGAAATTGTAAAAGTCATCAACTAGTAAAGTTGGTGCAAGTGTTGTGGCTATCCTTGGAGCCCTTAAGGCCAAGAAGACTCGTGAAGAGTGTTGGTAACTCGGGAAGAGTTTTGTGTGGCTATCCTTGGAGCCCTTAAGGCCAAGAAGACTCGTGAAGAGTGTGGTGCTCGTGAAGAGCTGTTTTTTACTCGGGAAGAGTTGTGGTGTGGCTAACTTGGAGCCCTTAAGGCCAAGATCATTTTCGTTTAGTGGAACCTCGGTTAAACGTTTTCTAACCGGGAAGAGGAGACGTAGGCGATTCATCGCCGAACTTCTATAACAAATTCTCGTGTTCTTTATCTTTATTTAAATTACGCATTTATTTACTTCTTCATTTTATTTATTTATCGATTGACTTGAAGTCTTCCGCAGCGCAAACTCGACATTTTTGCAAACTCATTTTTAAAAGCTAAAGTAGCCAAGGAACCTCATTCACCCCCCCCCCCCCCCCCCCCCCTCTTCGGTTCAACAAATATCGATCGATCGAGAGAAGAGCTCGATCGATCGAGAGACCAGAATCCTCAAAAATTAGGAAACTCAATTTTTACCATCTTGGTTATATTCTTACCTACTATATCTGATTCCCGCCCTATTTACTCGAATTTGGGGACCTTAAATCAGGGATCCTTCATTATAATTCAGATTATTCATAGTTTAGACTTAGAACAATAATTTACTTTGATGTTTTGAAGACGGATTGAAGGCTCGACACAAAGGCGGGATTGCAACCTCGACGCTTGGCGATTCTTCTAGTTTGTCTTAGTTTTTGTTAATGTTTTTCATACATTATTTTGTTATTTTTGCAATGATTATGAGTAGCTAAACCATCCTCTCGGTTGAGGAAGACAAAACCATTGGAGTTTAATTTATTCAAGAGATTGTTGTTTTGAATTCTTGATTTGTATTGAATATCATAAGTTTTCTTGTGTTCTTGCCATGATTGTATTGTTGGTTGTTAGATTAGCTACCTAATAATTCTTCATACAATCTAATTCTTAGTTTGATATCAAATCCGTAATTGTTTGATTAATTGAATTTGAGAAGCAACTAGGATTGATAATTCTCTGCTGTTGAGGTTATTAAATTCCTAGGGAAATTTTTGACTAGATTAAACATAACTGATGTTATTTATGTTGTTTAGGTTTACCAATCCTTTGTTCATATGCTATCATTAGTTTAAATCTTAACTGCTGTTGTTAGGGTTGATTAATAGATAAAGATTAAATTTGGATGTTGTTTTCGATTTAACTAAACTTAAGGTGGGATATGAGTTAAATCTTCAATGGTGAATATTCATGCATAAAATTACATATGTGAGAAAATCGATGAATGAATAATCGAATTCCAATGGTAGCGTCGACCGAAACCGAGATCTCTATTTAATTGATTTATTACTATTTTATTTCAATCTTGCATCCTACATAATTTTAGATAATCACTACTCTCAAATCTCCCCCTATTTTGACACTTGTTAGTACAAAGATTCGTCTTTCCCTGTGGAATCGATCCCTACTTATACTGCTATATTAATTTGTTGTTAACTGAGAATGGTCAATTTGGGCGTACACAATAAGCGCGACCACACACATTTGACCCATTAAAGATACTAAAATTTCAGCTGACATACCTAAAAGTATCGGCTCATAACATTTCCGAAACTTAACCAAATTACATGGGCCTAGTTTAATTGAAAAGCTAATTCGAACTGGAACATTTCATATGTTCAACAAATTCCCAAATTCGTCCATTAACCTTAGGTAAAATAGGTCGAAACATGACAATTATGAAGAACATGGTTGCTGTCATTTCCAACTTGACACATTTTGGTAGAAAATTCATAACTTTTTCATACAATATCCAAATCACTTGATTCCGGTGGAAATACAAGAGTCAATATACTAAAATTCATCTTTTATGTTTTTAAGCTAATT
This sequence comes from Haberlea rhodopensis, assembly GCA_907163345.1. Lineage (NCBI taxonomy): Eukaryota > Viridiplantae > Streptophyta > Magnoliopsida > Lamiales > Gesneriaceae > Haberlea > Haberlea rhodopensis. The sequence goes on along the minus strand of CAJQUN010000514.1, from coordinate 236,422 downwards.
CACTCATCTAAAGACAGATATGTGCCCAATACGTTCAGGTTTCTGAAATAGCGATACATGCATTCCCAAAATGTACACATTTTAGTAAAAATTGAATAACTATTTTATATCAACTCCAAATTGAATGATCCCAGTGGCCAATTAAAGCTAACACAGAGCACTACAACTTTTATCCAGACCATAATTTCAAATTCGAAAAGCATTAATCCCAGTAATTCGATGAACACGTTGCATGTTAAACCCGCATACATGTATATTCCAGATTGTACACCTTATGGTAAAATTAGCATAATTATGCATAACAACTCTAAATTGAGTGAATTTACTGTCCAATCAAAGATAATTTAACATACTTTTCATTTAGACACCAACGTCAATCTCTAACACACTCTGCCCAGAAAATTGATGAACACGACGCATAAAAACTCGCATGCATTGATTTCCAGATTGCATACATTTTGGTACAATTAACATAGCTTTTGCATATCAACTCGAAATGGAGTGATTCTAGTGCCAAATGCAAGCTAACACATAACAATACAACTCTTATCAGACCTCAATATCAAATTTGAAGCATTATTCTTCAAACAATTCCTACATGTACACTGGTTCAAACCGATCACATTTTACAGCAGTAAATCATCTTCAATTCGAATGGAAATGCAATAATTCTACAAAATCCAGTTCATAAACTCAAATTATATTTATATGCCATAGAGATTTGAAGCTTAGAAACCAAAAGCGAAAAATTTTTAGGACCATTTAACAAGACATTTGAAATTAATCTTCCGCTGTTTACATAAATTAATCACTGTGTAATAATTAAACAACACATTAGGATCGGGCCCTCACATTGCAAAAACGTCTGGCGCTTGCGAAATACGACAAACCACTGTTGTTTCGCTAAGTCCTTCCAATTCTTGTATGTCTCCTTGCTGAATTCTGAATTCTATGTGATGTGAGGCTGTAACCACCCATCAATCTTTCCATTTCCAAGCTTGCGTGTGTGTTTTGATGATCTTTGCAAGATTTGGAAGAAGAAACAGAAGCCAACGAAGAAGAAAATGAACAAGAATGAAGATCGATGTGTGCGTGAGTCTTGTTCATTCTTTTCTTTTAGTTTGTTGATTTGTATATTTTAATATATATATATATATATATATGTTTGCATGTGTCGTGTATATATATATATATACTAGTTTTTTTTTGGCACCGCAAGCATGTTGGTCAATTTTTTCCTGATTTGATCGAAAAATATAACAATTCAAATGACCGATTTTAACATTTTTTTTAAAAAACGACTATGCTATGGTAATTGAATGGGAAAAAAAATAACCAAATGACTACTCTATCTTTTTTAAAAAAAATTGATGTTAATCTTACTATATAAACTGAAAAAATAACATTTGAAGTTGCGTGCATAAATCGATTAAGATATATTTTTTTCTAATCGGTTCAGGCCAAACACAAGCATCAACAATATTTAAAAACAAAAAAAAATTTTATTAAAAAAAATTTTGGAAAACAAAAAAAAAAAAAATATGAATAGTACTTTACTATTTATTACTATTTATTACAATAGTAATAAATAGTAAACCTTAGACACTATATAGTAATAATATATATATACCTATTGAAATTAAACATGTCAGTAGTCGGTAACACATTTATTTGTAGTCCATATTTTTAATTATTTGGGTTTTGCTTAATTATCTTTAATCCGAATTAATTTGTAACGAATGTTCTACAGTATCGAAAATGACAATTTCCAGATTGGGACGCTAAAATATTCCATTTTGTAACTTATATCACATTACTAATAAATTCAAATTAAAAAGCTGCACTTCAAAAAAATTTATTTATTATTTCAAACAAAAAAATAACTAATAACCACTTAAAAATTTAAAAAATAGAAACCATGAAAAACAAATCTTACGCTATTTGGTGCAATGAGGACATGACCATAGCCATATGGGATACAATCAAAATACGATCATTATCGGATATGGCACATGCATTTCTTTTGTTACTGAAGAGTAGAATTGAATATAATAAAATCGCACTTCTTTATAACACGTTTTATTCCATGTTTAATTGTTTGTTATTTGAACGTTGCCTTCCTCGTATAAATTATAACTATAACTATATAATAAGTGGCTAAATTTTACTATTATAATGAATAGTAATGAATAGTAATGTACTATTTATTATTTTTTTTATTTTTACTTTTTGTTTTCCAAATTTTTTTTTTTAATAAAATTCTTTTTTTTTTAAATATTGTTGATGCTTGTGTTTGGCCTGAACCGATTAGAAAAAAATATATCTTAATCGATTTATGCACGCAACTTCAAATGTTATTTTTTCAGTTTATATAGTAAATGAACATCATTTTCTTTTTAAAAAAGATAGAGTAGGCATTTGGTTATTTTTTTCCATTCAATTACCATAGCATAGTCGTTTTTTAAAAAAAAATTGTTAAAATCGGTCATTTGAATTGTAATATTTTTCGATCAAATCAGGAAAAAAGTTATTTTTTTTCCCACTCAATTACCATAGCAGTCATTTTTTTAAAAATATTTGTTAAAATCGGTTATTTGAATTGTTATATTTTTCGATCAAATCAGGAAAAAATTGACCTACATGCTGGTACGTGGCACCGCACCTTGTGCGGTGTCCAAAAAAAACTAGTAGAATTATGTCGTTAGTTTTATGAGCTTGAATTCATTGTACTCTTGTATCAATCACTTTGAAGATCGATGAAGACATTTTTGGCTCTTGGTTCATTGCCAATATGGTATCAGAGAGCTAATCCGGTCGTAGTTCTATACAATTTTCATGGCTAAAGGAGCTCGAGGTTTGAATGCACAAGCTTCTAATGCGCAAAGAAGACGTCCTGTTCTCGAGATTTGAGCAGTACGTACTACTTGCAGAACTGTGATCATCCGGGCTTAATCATGGTCTCTCACTCACTTACAAATAACAATTACGACACCTTGAGTCGTGGATGTCTATGGCTTTAACTGCTAAGAATAATATAGGTTTTGTCGATGGTTCATTTGTGCGACCTCCGACTGATGATCTGATATATGGTGCTTGGACTCGTTGCAATAGCATGGTCATTTCATTGCTTCTTAATTCAGTCATTCGTGAAATTGCGGATAGCTTGATGTACGTATCCAGTGTGAATGAAATATGGATATATTTGAGAGATCGATTTCATCAGAGCAATACTCCGAGATTTTTCCAGATTAAAAAGCTTTTAAGTGGATTACACCAAGGATCTCCAGGCATTAGTCGATATTAATCGAGAATACACACACTTTGGGACGAATTTAAGGATTTCCAGCCAACTCCTCTTTGTCACTGTGGTGCAATGTAAGAATTGATGCTGTATCACAATCAAGAGTGTGTCTTATAGTTTCTCATGATATTAAAATGAGTCATACGCACAAATCCGTGCCCAAATTCTCATGATGGATCCTATGCCAACAATTTCTATAGGAAGAAAAGCAACGACCTATCTATAAAGATGTTCCTGGAGCTTCAATTGAATCGCCCACCATCTCATACACTCTCAAATAAGTCTTCCTACGAGTTATTGTTCAACAAACTTCCCTCCAAGCACCATAAAGTCTTTGGTTGCTTATGCTATGGTTCAACTTTGCTTAGTCGGCGAACCAAGTTCTCCTCTCGTGCTATTAAGTCTGTGTTCCTTGGTTATCTCTCAGGAATATGAGGCATACAAACTTCTTTATCTTGCTACTAACGAGATATTTATATGTCGAGACGTGGTATTTCATAAGGACACATCTCCATTTCAGAACCAATCCTCATCACAGACAAGCTTTGATTTATTCCCTGACACTGTTTTGCCATCTCAAAACTGTCATTGATACTTCCACACATGATACTTCTTCTTTTCTTGAGAATGATCAACCTCTTCAAACTCGATCTACTCGAGTAGCTCACAAGCCTAAACATTAAGTTGACTATCATTGTTTTGCCTCTTATTCTTCTACAGCTCATCCTCTGTCCCTTGTACTTGGGGGTCACAAATTATCAATCTTTCGTGATTTAATTCACAACTTCTATCATTGAGCCACACACATTTTCTCAAGTTGTTGTGCAACCAGATTGGCGCCAAGCCATGAGACTTGGTTAATTGTTTCTTCACCACCCGAAAAACTGTTGTTGGGTGCAATGGGTGTACAAAGCAAAATTCTTTGATGATGGAACACTGGAGAGATACAAAAACGATTAGTAGCCAAGGGCAACACACAACAAGAGGGTATAGAATACCTTGAAACTTTCTCATCAGTAGCAAAAAGTGTAATGGTTCGAATTTCCTTAACTTTAGTTGCTGTGCGCGGTTGGAGTTTGATATAATTAGACTTCGATAATGCTTTCTTGCATATTGATTTATCTGAGAAAGTTTATATGCCCTTGCCTCCGGGTTATCACCCAAGGGTGGATCCTTTACCAACTGATGTTGTGTGCAAATTACACAAGTCCTTGTATGGCCTTAAACAAGCATCACGGCAGTGGTTTGCCAAGTTTTTCTTAGTGTTACTTTGTGTTTGTTTCGTCCAGTCACATGCTGATCATTCTTTATTTACTCGATCTCGTGGTGATGTATTTTTGGCATTGTTTCTTTACGTTGATGACATAGTAATTGCTACTAACAATCAAGATGAAGCCATTGCTTTAAAGTTGTTCTTAAATGACCAATTCAATTTGAAAGATCTTGGTGAGTTGAATTCCTACACATTGAAGTTGTGCGTCTTCTCATGGTATTAACATTTGTCAGTGTCACTATTCTCTCCAACTTCTTACTGAAACATGCATTCTTGGGTGTAAGTCATGACAACACCTTTGTACATTAATTTGAAACTCAACAAGGAGGATGGTGTGCTCCTTCCTGATTGTTCTATGTATCGAAGACTAGTGGGTAGACTTTTGTATCTCACCATCACTTGACATGATTTAGCATATTCAGTTAATAGATTAAGTCAGTTTGTTTCTTGTCCTCAGGACACTCATTTGAACGTTGTATTCAGTTCTTAAACACGTTAAGGGCACCATTGACCGGAGATTGTTTTATAGGTCCACAACCAATATTACGTTGAGTTTTTTCTTTGATTCTGATTGTGAAAATTTGTTTCTAGTTCGTGTTCTTTCTCGCGATTCATTAATCTCGTGCAAATCCAAGAAGCAACACACTATCTCGAAGTCATCCGCTGAAACAGAATATAGCTTCACGACCAATGCCACTTGCGAGGTCATTTATTGTCTTTGTTCAAGGATTTACATATTCGCTATGAGAACACTTCTGATTTTATTTTGTGACAATCAAGATGCCATCTACATTGCTTCAAATCTAGTTTTTCATGAGATGACAATGCATATTGAGATCGATTGTCCTACTGTTCATGGGAAAATTCAAGATAGCCCCATTCATGTGCTGCATGTTTCTTCGTCGTTACAACTTGCAGAGTTATTCACTAAACCTCTACTGCTTGCCCGATTTCGAGACTTATTATCCAAGATGAGCATCCTCAACATACACTTGCCGTCTTGAGGTGGGTATTAGAATTGAATTAATACAATCACACTTTCTTGTAACACGTAATATTCCATTTTTAATTATTTGTTATTTGAATGTTGTCTTCCTTGTACAAATAGCATTGTGGCAATTAGTTTTACGAGCTTGAAGTCATTGCACTCTAGTATTACCTTGAAGATCACTGAAGATCCTCTCCATTTTTGCCCCTTGGTTCATGGATAATAATGAACAAATCTATTTAAACATATAGAAATATCCAATACATATCTACCACGTATCTATATTCGGAAAACATTAGCTTGAATATGGCATGGGTCCATGGCCTTTTAGGAGTATCCGTGTTGAATAATTATCAACTTATTCAATAATTTCATACACATACATGAATGTTCAGTGCATGAGCTGGTGCAGGTGTGCAGATAGAAGCTTCCAAACGGCAGTTGGAAGGCAGTTATTGATGACCTGCTATTGCTAGTTAAGTGGAGGTTATTATCTGCTGAATGGGTGGCCAACTTATGCAGTTATATGAAGGGAACGAAGGCTCAAAGGTAAAGAGAGAGGAGCGCACGGAAAGATAGCAAAATGTGAGGCATAAGAGGAAAGATCAGCAATATGGCCGAGAGTTTTTTGAAGATGCATAAATGAGTGAGTGAATTCTTTGGAGAATCCATTGCCAATTCATAGAAGTGGCCGTAGGCCGACCTTGAGGTCAAACCACGTAACTTGGTGCCGTTTTCTTGCGTTTTCTTCTATGCATTTTCATTGATGTTCTTGTTGTGATCTCTTGTGTGTGTTGATCATAATTTGTGCCGTGAACGTATATTTTTCCATGAAAATAAGTTCGTTCATGCCGTCATATGTTTGAAGTCCATGATCGTAAGGGTTCTGGATTAAAATGTATTATGCCATCTCAATGTTTAATTGCCGTGGAAATGGTTTCTTGATCGGGAATTGTAGTGGGTGCAATTCATAACAATAAGTAAAATAACAAATTGGTAAAGAATCACAAAAACTAGTTGGATTGCAAACATTAGTAAGAGTGCACATCACATAACCAAATTGTTGCTAAAATTATATAACCAAAAGCAACACAAACCAGCAAATGAATCATGAAAAGTTCAACTGCATCGACACCAAAATAAGGACGGAATCGATGGTATCATCTCCTCACAGAAGACAAGTTCGATAACCAAAATCGTAAAGTTAAGATCAAGCAAGTCCTCATTGTCAAGTCCACATAGATCAGAAAAAGAAGTTACAGACAATTTCTTTAGCAGATTTTTCATTATAATGCATTACCAAACGCATTCCAAGTCAAAACTCCCTAAGAGACTTTGATAGAGAGGAAAATAAATAAGGCTTCAGTTAACCGTCTAGTCCATTACAACAAGACCTAAGCCAGATTAAAAAAAAATTAAAAACAGAAGCCTAAAGCCTGATTAACTAAACTAAAAACAAATTCCGAAAACAGAGAATGTAAAACACTACAAAGCCTGTAGAAAACGTACTCACCGCTACCTAACCCGTGTCCACACGAGCCCCGCTCCCGTGAATTCCTCCTCCCATTGCTGTCTGATTCTGCCTTCTCATATCGACCACCTTTCTATGAGAATTTGAGTGCAACACGATAGAGAAAGTTGGGCTACTTGCTGGGCGATACTCCGGGAGTAAGCGGCCTGATTTGTACCTAACTCCACAAGCATTGCAGAGCGTTTTTGGCCCCATCGGGCCGGCCCGCCACTGAGGGGTCTTCTCAGCTTGGCAATGACAGCACCTCCTCCCCATACCAGTACCGCTGTTCGGCGGTGGCAACAAGAGCGATGATTCTTGTTTGTTCTTGGTGTTAACTTGGTTCACTCTCATGAAATGTTGGCTCGAAAATTGACTGTATCCCGATCTTTTTCTTGTTCGCTTCTTGCTTCGGCTACGCACCGGATGGTTAGTCGCGATTTTGAAGCTGCCACAGCAGCTCGCAAAGGTACTATCATTGCCATTGCCATTTGTATTGTTGCTGCTGCTGCTGCTACTGTTCTCAAGCACAGATACCGGGCTTAGGTGATTTGCCACGAGTTCTGGATTGTCGGATAAAATTCCAAAGCAACTCTCCACAGTGGGGAACACATCATCCAACAACCATTCGAGTTCCTCGTCCACAACCACCTGAAACGTAACCATAAATCTTATTATGTTGTTCATGACATATTCGCTCAGCTCGACCAAATTGTTCAAGATTGCAACTTTTTTTACACCAATTATTCAACTTAAAAATTTGAACTTCTGTAAACATGATGACATAAAACAATCATGCTATGATGCGTCGTTCAGAAGCAACAAGAACATAATTATGAGGACAAAACTTACATGGTTGGAAAATTAATTACACACAAAGTTAAACGAATTCCCACGCTGTCTTCTCTAAACATGAATAATTCATCAATATATTTCTTACTTGAACGTCAAAAGGGTATTCAATTTTCAGATGATGCTGGCCTCTATATAAGCAAATTGCATTTGCTATCCGGGAAAAAGTAAAAAAAAAAAAAAACACAAAACCCCTATATAACATCAAATTATTTTAAGATTCTATGTTTTCAAACTGCCCGATAATGAACCATGACAAAAGTGCTCGTGCTTTAAAAGTGAGGTTTTTTTTAGCATAAAATTGTATATATCATTAAACATAAGATGCCGAGGCAGAAGATACAAAGTCACTGAATCTGGTATAGGCCCAAAAGAAACCGCCCTAGATGCTAAAACATGTGCACTATAACGTAAGGTTTTCAAACACTATCAATTTCGTCCTTTTCAGTGTACCCAATTGACCCAGACCTTTACATCAAATAAACCCAAATATTTCAAGATCGAGTTTCACTTAAAAATTTGAAATTAAAAAGGGATAATATATGATATGGTCCCTCTTTTTGCACTCATTCCCGATTTAGTCTTTATTGTTTACACTGACCCTATTTAGTCCATTCAGCTTTCTAATTTGTCCCAAATCAGTCCTAAACGTTAAATACACCGTTAAAACTAACGAAAATGGACTAAATTGGGTCACTTAAAACTTCAGGGACTGAATCGGGAATTGACGCAAATATTAGGGTCTGATTCGCTAATTTGATATTTAATAATTTTTTTTTGATAAATTAAATTTTTTGCAAAATTTCTACTGTTTTTGGCTACATTTATGTGGAATATCTTCGAATATATATTTTATATATGTTTAGTTAACAAATTTCACTAGTTACTTTAATTTCATTCTTAAGTTGTTACTAACTGAATGCGTTTTTAGCTTCTAACGTCTGATTTCTATTTAATTTACTGATAAGAAATTCTAATTTATGGGCAACTGGATCAGTTGTACAAAAAAAATATTTATACAAAAAAAATATTAGTACCTTGGAATTATTTATCCAATCAATTTAATTTATCAAAAAAATTAGTTAATTTATCAAAAAAATTAGTTAATTTATCAAAAAATTTAGTTAATTTATCAAAAATAAAATAATTGTGTTATAAATTGATGACACAATGCTATTGTTTTTTCTTTATTTTGTTTGAGTGAAAAAATAATTGTATGTAGAATTTAATATATTATACAATTATTTAAATCAAAATTTTTTACAAAGAATTAACCAAATTATAAATAAAGTAACCATATTAATTACTATAATAATTAAAAATTTAAACAATTAAGTCACCCAATCTTTTTAAATTGCCCGAATCAGTCCCTAATGTTTGCATCAATTTTTGATTCAGTCCCTGAAGTTTTAAGTGACCCGATTCCGCCACGCTCCGTTAGTGTTAACGGTGCATAATGTTTAGGACTGATTTGTGACCAATTAAAAAACTAAAGGAACTAAATCGGGTCTGTAAATAACAATGACTAAATCTTGAATGAATGCAAACAAGAGAGATGATATCATGTATTATACCAATAAAAAATGTCAAAGATAGATTCTTGTCGTGAAATAAGGTCAAAATATTCCATGTGGTCTTTGCAAGTGGACACATGTAAGAATAATACGCAGATTGATAAATATGTCTATACCAGAATAGGAATTTGCACTATCCAGACACAAATTATAAAATCTGGCAATATATGGTACGCGGAGCATATGCCAACAGCCCTACATATCACCATATTGATAGCGACTTTAAGAATTTATTTTACAGCTCATCCACACATTGAGGAGAACAGAATTACTAAAGAAATTCCATATTCCCAAAATACCCTCCATATTTTACCAATTTCCCGTTTCTCCTTCAAATAATTTTTTTTTTCTGATCGCCCATAAAAAAAAATTCAAATTTTTAGTATCAAAACTTTTAAAAATTAATTTTTTTCCAAAATATATTAATTATCTACAGAATATAGAGATGTGGTTGATGATAATGAAGAACCCTAGAAAACCCACGTTCCCAAAATACCCTCCACACTTCACCAATTTTGCTTTAATTAAAAAAAATCAAATTTTTAGTATTAATTTTTTTAAAAAAATTTAAATTTTGCCAAAATTCGCTACACAATACAGAGATGGGGACACCTTGATTTTCCGAGGAACACAAGTACAAAACCGGGTTCCAGAGTCGGAGCAAACTCGGAATAATCTCCGGGTCGACCCGGTTCCACAAACCCATGACGGAAACCACTCGAAACCCGCCGACTCACAGCCGGAATCGGACCTTTCCCCAGTATCATACACGCAGAATAGCAACAGTCAAACAAAAAAACTTACAGGAAAACCTCCCCGAGTTTCACGGCTTATATCCGACGAAGAAGCAGACGCGTCGTCGCCTTTAGTATTGAAAAGGATCTTCGAGCCTTCGTCTTCTTCGCCTTCAAAAGTAAAGTTCAATATGTCGAAACACGCTTCCGTTGGGTCCAATTCCGCCATTTTTTTAAGCAGGGTTGCCCCTTTTTTCTTCCTTTTAGGTTTTGGGTCGACTTTTATTTTGAAACCAGGGAAATAAAATGGTAGGTTTAGAGAGGAATGAAAGACTCGGTGGAATTTCTTTCTTTGTTGGACAATGTATAAGATTTGCCCATATATCTTCTGTAATTTATTTTGACTTCTTAGGTCATCTCCATGAATTTTATTTTAGCGTAATTTTTACACTAAAATAGTATAATTTTTACACCAAATACAAAACTCATCTCCAACTAATATACTTCAAACTTTACACTATAAAAAATATTTCCTAGAATATTCCTTTTAGTTTCATGTATAACTATTATTTTATTTTTTTATATATTTATTTATAAATTTATATTTAAATAAATTAATTTGTTTAAATTAAATTAAATAAATTTATATAAATATTAAAATTAATCAGTTTAATTTAATAATAAATTAACTTAACATAATCATTAATTACTTCATAAACAAGTTTTATATCAATAACAACTATTAAATTTAACTTTTATAAATATTTATTATAAACACTTTAATTATAAAAATTAATACTATTTAATAATTATTATTTACAAAATTACCAAAATTTAGTTATAGTTTTTGAAAATATTTAAACATTTGACAAAAAAAAAGAAACAAAAATTTTTTTTTTTAAAAAAAAAGAAAAAGCGCCATCTTTTTGGCGCATTGCTATAGTGCCACGCCAAATATGGCGTGTCACTGTAGCACAACACCATTTTCACGCAGAAAATGGTGCTGCGTTGGAGGAGGAGGGGCGTCCCCTTAACAGGTTTGGACCATCACTAGACTAACCTTTATTAAACATTTAACTGAAAACTTTTATTTTAAAAATTCTTTTACGTAAATATTAAAATTGTAATTTGATTCCCAACCAAGATTCGAGAGATAAATATTTAGAATATAAATATTTTTGTTATAATCTGATTTTATTTATGTACTACATGCGTGATCTTACTTAATTATATTAAATACTTATTAGTTGTTGATTATTATTGTATTAGTTTTAAGTTATAAACATAAAATATACACGTGATAATATAATTTTTAATCGCATCATACATATAATCGATTTGATCTAATAAGTTAAAAGTGATGAAAATTAATTCGTTGACCTTTACGGAGGGTCATAAACTATTGAAAATAATTCTTATTCAAATTTAAATGTGATGAAAATGGCGATATCCGAAAATTAATATTGGCAATAAAGCTAAACTATTAGATCTAAGAAATAAGATTGGATTTAAATTTAAAATTCCTGCATGTATTTTTATTTCAAATAATATATATATATTCAGGTATACCAGTGACACACATTGCACGTTTGTTCAGTAATATCGATCGGGATATGAAATCAATTATTCTGATATATAAGTGATGCATTATCGTGATATTAGGTACCACTACTGTCAACTATAAACATCCATAAGGTTTGTTTGGAAGGATAAATTTTATTTGAATTGAGGATTGATTTGAAAATTGGATTTGAAATGACTGATATATTATGTGTATTTCAAATCCATCGCAACTATCATTTCATTTATATAAATTAGTTAATAAATGGATTTGAAATACACTAAATATAAACTCATCCAAACAATTAAATGAATTTGAAATCAATTATTTAAAATCTATGGTTTCAAATTACAAAATCCAAATGTACCCTAAGTAAATTAGATCTCATTTCATTTTTAGTAAAAAATTTATTTTGAAGAATTCTTATTTGACATTAATACTTTGTTGTTAATATATAAATATATATCAAAGTGAAAAAAAAAACTAATTCTTTGAAAAAGGCCAAATTTAACCAAAACATAAAACAAGTTAGCTTAGAAGAAGATTTTTATGATTTTCCCATTTTATTCATTAAAAGCATGACACCATGTGACATAAGTAATAATTTACGGCACTACATCTACATCTTCTCAGCAACTCATGTGATTTCGTCGCCATTAATGAAATTTAAATAAAATGAAATTCAAGGGACATCATCTACATCATGGCTTACAAAATTGTAAAGAAGCGTGCGAAGACTTAATTAAATTTGTGACAGACGTGAGTAGGGATGGCAATGAAATGGATCTGAACCCAAATCTGTATTGAACCCGTCCCATTTGAGACGGGTCAAAACCCGGTCAAACGGGTCCCGGGGCGGGTCTAAACCCGGTCAATGGGTTTACGATGCTGGGCGGGGCGGGTCCTGGGATTGGTTGGACCCGCCCCGGATAAATATAATTCATAAAAAACAATAAACTTTGACAGGCCCCCTAAATAAACTCTCGTTCTCGTCCTCCTGGGATTTGTAATTTGCCCTAAGTCCTAAACTCTCATTCTCGTCTGTAACTCTGTAAGCCGCAGTCACAGCTCCAAGTTTCCAACGCGACGGCGCGACGGCGCGACGCCACTCCTCTTTACATCGGTCATCCCAGACAGCCCTTCTACGTCGTCCGTGGCACAGATCCCCTTCCCTCCGTCGTCCGTCGCACACATCTCTCTATCTTTCTCAAATCATATTCAGGGCTTCCATGTCCAGTTTCATCTGTGAGGTAACTCAGGTAAGATTCTATGAAAACATTTTATTATGATTTTAGTGGCTTGTGTCTTCTTTTGTTTTATTTTGTTGGATGATTTTTTTCTTGTTACTCGTTTAAAAAATCATGGGTCTGCCTTGGGATGAAAAGTCGAATCTTGCTTCAAAACAAATTTATGTTCTTGCTGAACATAGCCAAATTTTTGCCATAAAGAGTGTATATCTGAATGCTAGCTTGCTTATTAGCAGTGTAACTTTACTGACAAAGTTAGGCAAAACTAGGGAACGTGCATTGCATATTTGCTTATTATTGATTCTTGAATGTGCATTGCATATTTGCATATATATAATTTTCTGCAGTTTTGATTACTAGCAAAACTCGATTTACCGTTGTTTCTCTGCAATAAGCAGCATGAAAAAAAAAACGAAACGGGTTCGCTGGTTGAACCCGCGACCCGGCGGGTCTCGGCGGGGCGGGGCGGGTCCTGGTTTGTTTTTTTTAGCCGGGGTGGGTCCTGGTATTGGCCAAACCCGTCCCAGACCCGACCCGTTGCCATCCCTAGACGTGAGAAGACTTGATCAGAAATCATTTATATGTGAGGATCGTGACATTTAAGTGCCAGCAACTCCCAACAAACCATGTTGTCTTCCCCCGACAGCCACCATTAATGAAATTTAAATGAAATGTGATTCAAGTACATAATGTCTTATGAAATTGTAAGAGACGTGCGAAGACTTTTGTGATACCCGGGGATTAATAGCGTTAATCCCGGTATGGTAATAATCCTTAACGGATTTGATTTATGGCAATTATGAATTAATTACGGTTTCTAGACTCTCGGGGATTTTAAATCCAATATTTGGAGTCGTTGGATCCGAGGGATGAGATTGTATTCTCATCGTGGTGATAACCTTGGAATTTGGACTTTGGTGGGATTTGGGGTCCGGAGTACTTTGTACTGGGGCTGGTAATGTGAATTGAGGTTAGAGAGATGATTTTTGAAAACAGATGATTTTTAATGAATCATGATGTAGTTGTGGAGGTATTGGTATTTTGGAGCCTGAGTGCTATATATACCAAATGGACTCGGTATTCCGTCATTATACGGAATCATTTCCCTCTCTCCTCTCCCTCGCGTCTCTTTCCCTCACCCCAAACCCTTCCCCTCTTCTTCTCTTGGAACAAATCGACGGGGGCTCGTCTTGGGAGCCCGATTTCTTGAAGAAAGGCTGGTAATCTTCTTCTCCTCTCCTTTAGCTTCGATTTGATTATAATTTTGTGCTAAATGGTTGAGTTATGGGTTTGATTTGAGATTTGGGGGTTTTGGTTAAAAATATAAAATGTTGATATTAGTGTTTTTATTGAGTTTAAATGGTGTATTGGAGGTGTTGAGGAAGTTGGGGGTGTAGTTTTGAGTTTGGGTGTCAAAAACACCATGGAAGCTCGAATTTCTCGAAAATCGCGACGAGCAGCTGGAAATTTGTGGAAGATAAACATTGCGCCGATCGATCGCGACTTCTTCACGATCGATCGCCAAGACATGGCGATCGATCGCGAGCCATTTCTGCCCGGCAGTGAGGAGCGGCGATCGATCGCGCGTAAATGGCGATCGATCGCGGCTTGCTGAATAGTGATTTTTCACTATTTATTTAAAACTTGGAATTTTGGTAACGGGGTTTAATTAGTCGATTTCTGGGGCAATGTCTACATTCCAATGGGAATGCTATACTTTTAAAATGGATTGGTTGAAGCCAAAATTTTATAAAACGGAATTCTCGGTTGGGTTTTTGGCTATCTTTTAACTTGAAAAATGGAATATTTTGGGTATTATGCATGTTTAGCCGGGGGGCTTAGATTGACGATATGTTTGGGGTTATGAATGTGCTTGGGCACGTGGTTGCATACTTGTGTTTAATTGTGAGCTATTTATGTGTTAGCACATAATTCATCGGGTCGTGGGACTCAGGCGAGGTCGGACTCGAACTACGGAAGTATAAGGTACGTATGACGTACGAGCATAGCCTATTATAATGTTGCAACTGTAAAATGCATGGTACGTGGTAATTGAAATAAATGGTTGTTGAAATGCATGGTTTGTAGTACTATTGATAAATGGATTGTGAAATGTAGAGTATATGGTAATTGCGATAAATGGAAATACATTGGGAATTATATGGTGCTGCCTTGAGCGAGCAATGATTGAGATGTTATCGTCGTTGAGCGACCATCGGTTATGCCGCCGCTATTGTTGAGCGTGCGTGGGGTTTGAAATGCCGCTATTGTGGAGCGAGCAATGAAATAGGAACATGGAATCATTGGTTAGATATATGTGATATCTACGGTCTTTTATATAATGGTTTTATCATATTGACTATGAAATTGGCATAATATGAATGGTATTAGTTAATCTATGTGGCGATTAACTGGCTTTGGGAATTTGATGAGTTTGGTTATTTTGAGAACAGGGACAATACAGGGGATTCCGGATGAGGATGATGCCATCCAGGGAGTATCATTTAAATTATGGCATTTACATTTTGTAAATTATGAACTGCAATATTATGATTATTGGATTGGTGGTATTGGTATGCTCACCCCGTGTGGGGGCTGTCTCTGTTGGGACAGGTGTTACAGTTGTAGCTGCAGCTTTGGAGTTGCGCACGGGCTATTGATTAGAGGTACTTCCCGGATCGAGGTACCAGAGCTGGTTGAATAAGTGCATAGATCCAGAGTTGAGATCGAGTTGTGCTTGGGAGGTGCTTCCAGGATTGAAGTACCAGTAACGGTATCCGGTAGAGTATTTTATACATCAGATACACGCTTATTCATTGGGTGCTCTTATGTGAGTACATTTTACGTGTATATGGAATGTATAAATGGGCTACGGCTTTTCTCTGTTCATTTATGGTTTGCATGCAATTAAATATGGAATTGCTAAATGAACATAGAGCATGTTAGTGTATTATGAGGGTGCATGTTATATATGTAATCTTGGTTGGGGAATTTGAATATTATGTGGATTAAATGCAATAAATTTTCTGGATAGCATATGGTGTTGTACTTGCATATGGCTTTTCCCCATGATAATATGATTACATGCACTAATGGTATTGATTAATACATTAATAACGGGTTAAGGGCACGGGGGTCCTTACAACTTTAATTAAATTTGTGACAGACGTGAGAAGACTTGATCAGAAATCCTTTATATGTGAGGATCGCGACATTTAATGTTGGAAAAATAACACCATATTTTCTCTTTTCAGATATGTTGGAGCAAATTATAAATGCGGAATGAAAAACACACGAGATTTATGTGGTTCAGCAAAAATAAGCCTACGTCCACGGGGCTGCTGCAGATCTTTACTGGAGAAAAATATACAAGTGTTTACAAACACTGACAACACTCAATCTGAAAAACACTCAGAAAATTATGCAACAATTTTCTCTCACTAGTATTTTTACTCTGATTGCACTGTGTTGTATTTCTCTCTCTCTAATTTTGGTGTGATTTATGAATGAAATAACATATCTATTTATAGGAAATTTTCCACAAAAAATTCTGTCCAATTTTTCTTCATGGGGTGCAAAAGTCTTCAACACGCATTAATTGATATTTTGACAAT
Organism: Haberlea rhodopensis; assembly: GCA_907163345.1. NCBI lineage: Eukaryota > Viridiplantae > Streptophyta > Magnoliopsida > Lamiales > Gesneriaceae > Haberlea > Haberlea rhodopensis. The sequence continues at coordinate 219,768 of CAJQUN010000514.1, read as the reverse complement.
CTGGCTAATTGCCTTCAATCACGCATCGTTGCTTTTCCAATTTTCAAACTTTGCTTTTGTCTTTTAACAAATTTTCTTTTGCGTATTTTCTTCTGTGGGACCTGAGTGTCTTTAACTAACAATCTCCCACTTGAAGACTGATATCAATATGTCTTCACACCTTGATCAATGCAGCAGCCTCTTATGGTATGCCAATCTAGCAAACCAACTGAAGTTGAGCACAACTTCAGTTTATCAATGGTCACCACCTTTGTTAATATATCTGCTGCATTCTTACTTCCTTGGATCTTCTCTAATGTTAGCACGTCATCCTCAAGCAGAGACCTGATGAAGTGATAATGGAGACCAATGTGTTTGTTCTAGAGTGGATGCTGAATTCGTTGCCAGATGTATTGCACTCTGACTATCACTATACAAAACATTCTTCTTCTGTTTGAATCTCAGCTCTGTTAGCAAACCTTGAAGCCATATCATCTCTTTACTAGCTTCTGTCACTGCAACATACTCAGCCTCTGTAGTGGATAAGGCTACAATCTTTTGTATCTGCGACATCCAACTAACAGTTGTAGTTTCAACAGTGAATACATAACCCTTTGTGCTTTTCCGGTGATCGACATCATCTCCATAGTCTGCATCTACGTAACCTTGTACTTTTAGTTCTCCTTTTCCAAAGTACAAACACTTATTTGTAGTGCCTCGTAGATACCTCAAAATCCATTTAACTTCTTCCCAATGGGCCTTTCCTGGATTTGACATAAACCTGCTGACAACTCCCACGGCATGGGCAATGTCTGGCCTTGTACAGACCATCGCGTACATCAAACTCCCAATGGCTGAAGAGTAAGGAACTTTAGCCATGGATTCTTTTTCTTCCTCCGTCTGAGGACACTGGTCCTTGGATATACGAAAATGACTAGACAAAGGTTTGCTAACTGATTTGGCGTCGCCCATGTTGAATCTCTGCAAAACACGATTGATGTACTCCGCCTGAAATAACTGCAAAATTTCCTTTTGCTTATCTCTTGTGATTTGCATTCCAAGAATCTTTCTTGCTGGACCCAAGCCCTTCATGTCAATTTCTTTTGACAACTATTGTTTCAAGTTTATGATCTCATCCATATCAGAACCAACTACTAACATATCATTGACATAAAGTAGCAAAATGATATAACTGGACTTATATTTCTTGAAGTAGCAACAATGGTCGGGGTTGCAACTCTGGAACCTTCCTTGTGCATAAAGCCGTCAAACTTCAAGCACCACTACCTTGGAGCTTGTTTCAGGCCGTACAAGTTCTTTTTCAATTTGCACACCTTATTCTCCATCCCTTTCTCCGCGAAACCTTCTGGTTGAAACATATAGATCTCCTTATCAATGTCTCCGTGAAGAAACGCAATCTTCACGTCCAATTGCTCAAGATGGAGGTTTTCACTGGCAACAATACTCAATACAGTCCTAATAGTACTGAGCTTCACAATTGGAGCAAAACATTCTGAGTAGTCAACTCCTTCTTTTTGCTGAAACCCTTTGACGACCAGTGGGACTTTGTATCTCCTGGAACAATCATGCTCTTCCTTCACCCGATACACGCATTTGTGAAGTGTTTTTTTGTCCATAGGTAACAAGTCCCATGTCTGATTGGACATCAAAGACTTCATCTCGTCTTTCATGGCAAGCTCCCACTTGCCGGCATCTTTGGTCTGACATGCTTCATCGTAGCATTCAGGCTCAGTTAGTAACAGATAGTTCATATACCTTCTGTTAGGCACATGTGGCCGAGAACTCCTTCTCAATTCAAGAACTGGAGCAGGAGATTGTGACACATCAGACTGATGCTCGCCGTTTTGATCAATTGATTCCCCCAACTGAGGAATCTCAAATATCTGCTCTACATGTCTTTCTGTGACATTGTACACCTCAGCATACACTGGCTCACTCTATTCTGGGTCACTGACAACTGTGTTATGCCTGTCCTTATACATCACTCGTTCGTTGAAGATTACATCTCTGCTGCGGATCATCTTCTTGTTTTCATTATCCGAAATGCGGTAGCCAAACTCATCTTCACCATAACCAATGAAAGTGCACTTCTTTGATTTGGGATCAAATTTATTTCTTATTGCATCACTGATATGCACATATGCTACACAGTCGAAAACTTTATGATATGAGAGGTTTACCTCTTTTCCGCTCCATACCTCTTCTGGTATTCTGTGCTCCAATGGTACCGATGGACCTCGGTTAATCAAGTAAGCTGCTGTGTTGACTGCTTCTGCCCAGAACTGCTTTGGCAGGCCTCATTGCACCTTTTGAGATCTTCCAAGTATCACCGTGAAAGACTGTTGTATAACCTTCACTAACCAACTGGCCAACTGAGATTAAGTTCTTTCTCAGATTGGGAATATGTCTGACATTCTTCAGTTCCCATACAGACCCGTTCACTTAATCTTTATGATACCTTTGCCAACAATATCACAAGATTGTTCATTACCAAGGTAGACTTTACCAAGGTTTCCGGGGACATATTTCTCGAAGAGTTCTCTTTGTAAAGTAGCATGGAATGATGCTCCAGAGTCTAATATCCAAGACTCTTCCTTGCACTCTAAAGAGCATATTAATGCATCATCTTTAGAAGCAACGTTTGCTTATGCCTTACTGATTTTATAATGCTCGGGCTGCCCGCATTTTCAGCACTTGATAGTCTTCGAGTTCTGAGAATTGGGGGGATTCCTAGATTTGGTCCTCCTGTCCTTTTGTTTGCCACGTCCAACTCCTCTGTTTGATTTTCTACCTCTCGACTCTGTATGTAATACTGAAGAGGTTGATGATTCATTTGAATCTCTCCGTCTGATCTCTTCACTGAGCACCAGATCACGAACATCGTCAAATTTCAACTTAATACTTCCCGATGAGCTACTCACAGCTGTGACAGTAGCATTCCAGCTTTCCGGAAGGGAAGACAAAAGTATTAATGCTCGTACTTCATCATCAAAATCAATTTTAACTGAACTCAACTGGGTTGTCACTATGTTGAGTTCATTGAGGTGTTGAGCTACCGATCCGCGTTCTACCATCCGCAAATTGAACAACCGCCTCATCAAATGAACTTTGTTTGAAGCTGATGGCTTCTCGTATATGCTTGAAAGAGCCGCCATAAGACCCGCCGTGGTCTTTTCTTTTGCTATGTTGAAAGCAACGTTGCGTGACAACGTCAATCGGATAACTCCGAGGGCTTTTCTATCTAGAAGAGCTCATTCTTTATCTTTCATGCCTTCTGGCTTCACACCCGAGAGAGCTTGATAAAGGCCTTTTTGATACATATATTCTTCTATTTGCATTTTCCAAAAGCCAAATTCTGAACCATTGAACTTTTCAATATTCATTTTTCCTTCATCTGCCGCCATTACTACCACTCGAACCTGACTTCCACCATATTGTTGTTTTGACAATTTTTGAAAATCACCGTGTTTTGAAAAACACCGCTGTGGACGAATTTGGTAACGCTGACCAAATTCAATATTCACGAAATTCACCATTCACATGAATAGTAACTCGCCAAATTTTTTTGACAAAATTAACAACCTGTCTCTGATACCAGTTGTTGGAAAAATAACGCTATATTTTCTCTTGTCAGATATGTGGGAGCAAAATATAAATGCGGAATAAAAAACACACGAGATTTACGTGGTTCGGCAAAAATAAGCCTACGTCCACGAGGCTGCTGCAGATCTTTTACTGAAGATAAATATACAAGTGTTTACAAACACTGACGACACTCAATCTGAAAAACACTCAGAAAATTATACAGCAATTTTCTCTCACTAGTATTTTTACTCTGATTGCACTGTGTTGTATTTTTCTCTCTCTAATTTTTGGTGTGATTTCTGAATGAAATAACACATCTATTATAGGAAATTTTCCACGAAAAATCCTGTCCAATTTTTCTTCACCCGGTGCAAAAGTCTTCAACACGCATTAATTGATATTTTGACAATCTAGCCAATTGCCTTCAATCACGCATCGTTGCTTTTCCAATTTTCAAACTTTGCTTTTGTCTTTTAACAATTCTTTTGCATCTTTTCTTCTGTGGGACCTGAGTGTCTTTGACAAACATTTAAGTGCCAGCAACTCCCAACAACCATGTTGTCTTTCCCCGACAGCTACCATTAATGAAAATCAAGTGACATAATGGCTTACGAAGTTGTAAGAGGCGTGCGAAAACATTTTAGGTTGATATAAATTAACAAGTTTATAATTCCCGGATCAAATAGACCAACTGTGTAGATCATAAATCAATTGAGAATCGAAAATGTGTATGTGTTTTTATCTACTTGACATGTATTGGTTTCCTTTGAATGAAAGTATAAGCATTTGAGGTGTTGAAAATGAGTTATAATATAAACACTTGAGATGGAATATGATGGAAACAAGTTTATATGATACTAGAGTATGCATGTAGCAAGTTTTGATGTTAGTAATTGATGTGTTGGAGAAGCACGAAGAAGATAGACATGAAATCGCCATATTCTGAATTTTTCAGAGTTGGGCGACCGATCGCGATTTATGTGGCGATCGATCGCCGCGACAGGGTAAAATCAAAAGGGGTTAACACATGGGCGATCGATCTCATGATCGCGACCGATCGATCGCTGATGGCCAGAAAGTTTTGGCAATCGATCGCGTAAAAGTGGAGATCGATCGCTAGGGTTGAACTTTTGACAAATGTTATATTTTTGTGGAATTTGATATTGAAGCTTATTTTGACATGATACATTGTTGGTATTCATGTAGCATCGTCACAGGGGAAAGGACAAAGAGGCGGTTAACTATTGACACTTGAACTTATATATTTTGTATCGCATGACAGGTATGTGTTGACGTACGAGTATTGAGTTTGATTATGTGATGTTGCTTATCTATCTTGAGAATGAGCTATATGATTGTTGGAATCATATTGGTATACATCCATGTTGGTATACATTCATATTGTTGAGGTTGATGCCATGAGAGGAATGCTACTGTTGAGCATATGCTTTGACATGAGAGGTATGCTACTGTTGAGCATATGCTTTGGCATGAGAGGTATGCTCTTGTTGAGCATATGCTTTGGCTGTTATAACATGTGGGATAGAAATATGATATGTACTGCTAATATGGGACGTGAAGGTTGAGCCACTGACATATTGAGCTGAGAGGCACATCATATATGTCCCGTTATAACAGGATGATGGTTGAGACATGTCATGACATATTTGAATATTGTGATGCATGATACAAAACAATCACAGTTGAGATTTGACGATGGTTATTTATCGTATGATGTTTTCTTATTGACATAGAACTGAGATGGTTGTCTATCAATACTTATATTATGTAATTATTTCTGTAGGGACTAATAGACGTGGGGGATGGGATTGTGAGTCGACTTCTCCTACGAGCTGAACCACTGATTAGTACTTGAACTTATTTAGGTTGTTCATCTGTACATGTGATGTATATTATGTCACGATGTTGTACATGTTGTAATAACGGACATAGTAAAACTCTTAATCAGTATGTGTTAGTACTTAATCCCTACTAATAAATGTATGATGATTTGATACATAGCGTATTAAGTAGCGAGGACCCCACATTAGTGGTATCATAGCAGTGGTTTGAGAACTGTGTGAACAAGGGTAGAGGAAGTGACTTAGAGAGTTGCCTAATCACTTGAAATCATGTTGATAACCGTGATATGTTGTTATACTAACACCGAGGATCCGACCCCGCGAGGCATGGCCCTTGCTGAAGAAGTAGCGAGACTGCCGTCTGAACCGCTATATGTACTTGAAATAGAAACGCCTTATACATTTGAATGTTGTTGTTAACCCCTGTTGTGCAATTATGGCAGACAGATTACCTCAAGATGATGTTGGGGATGCCATGAGTGGCAATGCTAGTATTGGTTTGGCGTTTGTGCCACCACCACCAGTAGGTCAAGGGCCTGTAGAACAGGTGTTACTACCTGGAGGTTTGACACTAACTCAATTTTTGAGTTATCAGACACCTCGTTTTGAGGGTACTGAATCTGGGGAACAGGCTGAACGTATTGAACAAATCTTTGTGTCAGCACCGTGTGCCAAATCATCCTGGTTGCATTTGGACGAGTTTCAACTTGCAAAGAAAGCAATGATGTGGTGGAAAATGACACTGATAGAGTTGAGAGCTCAAGGACAGGTTGTTGACTGAGATGTGTTTAGACATCACTTTTTGGATCATTATTTCTCTATTGCTGCAAAGCAGGTGAAAGAAAATGAGTTCAATAATCTGAAACAGGGAACAATGAAGGTATCTGATTATGCTTTGCAGTATTCTTCGTTGTTGCGGTATGTACCGCATATTGCTGCAAACACTAAGGTAAAGATCAGATAGTTTGTGAAAGGCATACATACTGAATTGTTTGATAGGGTTATTTCAATAACCCTACTTCGTTTGAGGAGGCGCTGACGAGGGCTGAAATGGCTGAGATCGGAATTGGGGCCTATCAGGATGTAGGACAAGTTCAGAAATATACATCAGATAGCATGAGACCTAGAGGGGATCAGTTTAAACCATTACGAGGAGGTGAATCATCCTCGAGATTTGGTGGTAGGAAATTTGATACTCGGAAATAGAGTGAACGAGGTGCCAAGGGACAGTACCAAGGCAGTAGTAGTAGCAATGGTAGAGGCTTAAAATGTTTCAATTGTGGCGGATCACATTTTAGACGCGATTGTCCACATATTGAGGGTCCAGTTTGTTATGGATGTGGGAGACCAGGACACATGAGACGTGATTGTCCTCAAGCTGGAGGACAATAGACCAGAGGGAAGGTGTCATAGAGCACAGTTCAGCAGAGAGCACAGTTTGTACCTCGGACTGGTGGGGGACAGAGAGCAGGGCCGCCCCAAGTTCAGGTTTATGCACAATGAACTAGTAGAGGCAGCTCCTGATTGTGTGATAATGGGTAAGTGTTGTTTATTTACTTATCCGGCTTTGTTATTGATCGATACTGGTGCATCACATTCATTATTGCACAATCGTTTATTGAACGGTATCATATATGCTCGTCTCCACTGTTGACGCCTCTGTATGTCTCGACACCCATGGAAACTATTGTGATGACTTGTCAGAGTGTGTATGATTGTTACATGCAGTTTTATGATTATGGAATACATGCAAATTTGATTGTGTTAGATATGACTGATTTGGACTGTATTTTGGGTATTGATGTGTTGAGTAAATATCAAACGATTGTGGATTGTTGTCAGAAGACGGTTCAGTTTTAGTCTGACACTGGAAACCAATGGATCTTCTATGGATAGGGATCTCGTGCAAAGATTCATTTGATATCTTCGATTTGAATGTCACGGTTGTTAGAATGTGGACACATGGGCTATTGATTTACGCTATTGATGTAGCTGAAAAGAAAGTGGAAAGAAAAGTAAAGGATATACCAGTGGTTGCAGAATACGTAGATGTATTTCCAGATGAGATTCCTGGATTTCCACCAAGTTGTGAGGTGGAATTTGACATTGAATTGCTCCCTAATACCTCTGCAATTTCACGAGCACCATATCATATGGCACCAACTGAACTGAGAGAGTTGAAAACTCAGTTGCAAGATTTACGTGACAAGAGATACATACGTCCTAGTGTATCGCATTGGGTTGCTCCGGTATTGTTTGTTAAGAAGAAGGACGGATCGATGAGACTGTGCATTGACTATCGACAGTTGAACAATGTAACGATTAAGAATAAATATCCTCTTCCCCGTATTGATGATTTGTTTGATAAGTTACAAGGATCGATGATCTATTCTAAGATTGATTTGCGATCTGGTTATCATCAAATACGTGTGAGGGAAGGAGATGTACATAAGACAACATTCATAACTCGCTATGGACATTATGAGTTCCTAGTTATGCTATTTGGTGTGACACATGCTCCAGATGTCTTCATGAGTTTGATGAATCGAGTTTTTCAAGAATATCTTGATCAATTTGTCATTGTGTTTATCAATGATATACTAATATATTCTCGGAGTGAAGCAGAATGTCCAACATTTGCATATGGTATTGCAACTTTTGAGAACACATCACTTATACGCCAAACTCAGCAAGTGTGAGTTTTGGTTGAACAGTGTAGTATTTTTGGACATGTGATCTTCAAAGATGGTTATCAGTAGATCCAAAAAAGATAGAAGCGGTATTGAATTGGTCAGCACCTACTTCTGTGCCTGAGATTTGTAGTTTCTTGGGTTTGGCAGGATACTATAGATTGTTTGTTGAAGGCCTTTCAAAGATTGCCAAACCATTAACACAGCTGACACAGAAGGGAGTACCTTTCTGATGGTCAAAGGTGTGTGAGCAAAGCTTTCAGGAATTGAAACATCGGTTTACTACTGCTCCGGTGTTAATCATTCCATCAGAGCATGACAGGTTTGCTCTTTATACTTGCATCATTACTTGGTTTAGGTTGTGTCTTGATGCAGGATAAACATGTTGTGGCATATGCATCAAGACAACTAAAGCCACATGAAATGAAATATCAGTACACGATCTGGAGTTGGCAGCCATAGTCTTTGCTTGAAATGGCGACACTATTTATATGGTGCGTCCTTTACCATATATACTGATCATAAAAGTTTGAAGTTTTTGTTCACTTAGACAGAGTTGAACATGAGACAAAGGCGATGGATGGATCTCTTGAAAGATTATGATTGTGAGATCGAATATCATCCAGGAAAAGCTAATCTGACAGCTGATGCCTTAAGTCGAAAGGTACAATATACTGCCAATGATATGATTCAATTATCAGTGTTGATGACTTATTGTTGTACATTAGGTTATGAGTTTGATGCAGTGACAGTGCCAGTAAGGGTATCAACACTGTTGGTTGAACCCAATATCTTTGAGAAGATCAGAAGGGCGCAAACTACTGATGATGAAGTACAACATTGAAAATTGATGATAAGTCAAGGAAAACTATCTCCTTGTGGCATATCAAGTGACGAGAGTGTGAGTTATGAAAAGGGTTGGGTAGTACCTGCGTCTTTGGTACTACGCCAAGAACTACTACAACATGCACATTGTAGTAGATATAGTATACATCCTGGAGGAAAGAAAATGTACAAAGATTTTTGTACACAGTTCTGGTGGAAACGCATGAAACATGATGTGCTTGAGTATGTGAATGGATGTTTAATTTGTCAACAAGTAAAAACAGAGAGACAAAGACCATGAGGTGAATTGATGAGTTTAGAGATTTCTCAATGGAAATGAGAACATATCACAATGGATTTTGTGACCCATTAGGACTTCTTCTGGCTCTGATGCTATTTGGGTAGTCGTTGATAGACTGACGCATGTAGCTCACTTCTTACCGTACAGTATGACTTTTAACTACTTGAAAATAGCTCAGTTATATATTCAAAATGTAGTGAGACTACATGGAATACCAGTTTCAATTATATCGGATCGAGATCCGAGGTTTTCTTCTCATTTTTGGGAAGGACTATAGTTAGCAATGGGGACTGAAGTACGAGTGAGTACAACTTATCATCCTCAGACAGATGGTAAGACAGAGCGTACGATGCAGACACTTGATGATATGTTACGTGCGTGTATACTAGATTTTAACTCTTGGCAAGAGTCATTGCCATTAGTTGAATTCTCGTACAATAATAGTTATCAAACTAGTATACAGATGGCATCGTTTGAAGCATTGTATGGGCAACGATGTAGATCACCCTTGTATTGGGATGATGTTGATCAGTATTCTATCAGTGGACCTGATATGATACGTGAAATCGAAGAGAAAGTGAAGCTGATCAGATTGAAATAAAGCTGCTCAGGATACAAGCCGCTTATGCGAATAAGCGACATAGACCGCTTGAATTCCAAGTTGGTGACAGAGTATTCTTGAAAATCTCACCTTTTAAAGGTGTGGTACGATTTGGTATGCGTGGAAAGTTGTCACCCTGATATGTTGGTCCATATGGGGTGTTGCAACGTATTGGTACGTTGGCATGTAGATTGGCATTACCGCCATCATTGAGTGGTATCCACGATGTATGTCATGTTTCGTTGTTGAGGAACAAGATCCAAGTCATGTATTACAACCATCAGACGTACAGTTGGATACAGACGTGTCATATGAGGAACGACCAGCTAAGATCTTGGATAGCGGAGCGGAAATTACGAAATAAAGTAATCCCAATGGTAAAGGTACAGTGGGACATGCGGGGTGTCGAGGAGGCAACGTGGGAGACAGAGCAATATATGATACAACGGCATCCTGGTTTATTCTCTGGTATGTTCTGATGTAATTGTTCATATTGTTGGTAAGTATATCTGTTATTGCATTTAGTGTTGTATTATACATATAGTTGAGTATTTGTTTATGTTGTTCATGTTATGTATATGCAATTTCGATGGCGAAATTCAATTAGTAGGGGAGAACTGTAATGCCACGATATGAAGTTAACATGTTTGCTATGACTATTGCTTAATTATGTGATAATTACGGTACGAGGTGGACTTGAGTTTGAGTTAAACCGGGTATAATAAGTGTATGATAGATGTTAAGTAACATATATGGAAAGTAGTGACTTGACATGCTAAGTTTGGAACATGGTTAACCATTGGAATAACATTGGTGTATTATGTGGACATGACTTGATGAGCTAGTCAAGAGAAGAAAATGAGTGGCTTGCATATGATTTGCTTTGCATTTGGGAGAGATGTTCAATGCATTTTTGGTGTGTCACTATATCAAGTGGTTCAGCTAGAACAAAACACATACTAAACCACATCTCGCCTAAAAATCTCTACATAAGCTCCTCGCAAACCCTTGCTTGCTCTTGCACTCTTGTCTTGGAATTAAGCTTGGAATCACAAGGCTTGTGAACTAGAAGATGATTATAGTGGGTAAGAGTCATGTGTATGTGTATAGGAGATGAAGACCTGTGCGGAGACTGTCAGAAACTTTTATTTAGAACAAGAAATAAAGGAGCCGAGGGAGGACCTAACAAGAGAAATACGTGGCAAAACCAAATTGCTATATAACCAAAAGCATATGCTCATAGATATTCAACGAATTACCAACTTACATAGACGTGATAAAGAGAAGCTAAAAGAAACTACCAAGGACCTTACAAGACTTGCCGGTCTTTATGAAGTTGAAGTTGAGAATAATCAAGCTCTAAGGCATCAAATAGAAAATCTCCAACAAGAACACAATGAATATCATGTGCAAAACGTGGCTCAGGTACTATCCCTGGAGACCCAGAATGATGAACTCTTAAAGGATAATAAATATCTACAAAATGTTATCCTCAATATGCAAGAAATCCCCGAGGATGATCCCGATGAAGACCTTGATGAAAATCTTGAGGAAGAACCCGAGGAAGAACTCGGGGAAGAACTTGAGGAGGTTCATATGGAAGAAGCTGACGAACTAGAAGATGGAGAGATAAAAGACTAGATCTTATTTTAATAGGGATATTAGGAATAGATTTCCGGCATTGTACTGGTTCTTTAATGCAAAATAAATAAAATAATTGATTCCTATCTAAACTCGTCTTTGTTATTCTGTAGGAATCTACAATTATTGATAATCTACCTATACGTTAACCTTAGATATTTCTGAAATTGTAGGATATGGTCGGACGACCAGCTCACAATATTCGTAATCCTCACTATGTGTTTCCCCCTTGTGATACCTGTTTGATTTTCTTAATCTATGTCTCGTATTACATTTATGACATGGATTAGTTATAATAAAACGACGTAAATAAGTCGGTTTGATTATATCGAGAAAGTAGTCAAAAGTGTGTTTTTTGTAAACTAGAGGGGAGGCAAATTAAGGAACTTGATTGTTAAGGGTTAGAAGTGCTATTTTGACATTACTTTACTATAAATAGCATTCTTTAAGATAAACATTCAGATTTCTCGTTTCTTTCTCTTCTTCTCCAAGGAAAAGGTTTCCATCATCTTATAGCTAGAGTTTAAAGCAAGAAAACTTAAAGGGAAAGAGCCATCACAAAAGACAGGACATCAAGGAGAGTGATAGCATATTGTTTTGGGAGCTTATCAGGTACGTGTTGATGTACGAGTATTGATGCTATAGTTATGATGTATGTATTGTAATGAGGTTTTGTATATACACATGTTATTGAGATTGTGTAAATCATATTGTTGAGACATATGACTGATGCCATGAGGCATGATGCCGTTGGGCATGAGATATAGCTGTCATAACGTGTGAGGACGAAAAATATGATATGTGCTGCTAACATGAAGATGTGAAGGCTGAGCCACTGACATATAAAGCGATAAAGGCAATATCATATATGTCTCGTTATAACAGGATGACGAATGAGACATGTCATGACATATTTGCATTTTATGTTAGTGATGTATTGTACAGAAACAGTCAAAGTTGAGTTGTTAATGCATATCTATATATTATTTTGCATTCTTAATGATATTGGATTATGATGATCATATATATCAATACTCATGGTGTGTGATTGTTTCTGTAGGGACTCATAGACAGGGGAGACCGGGATTGTGAGTCTATCTTCTGCTGCTAGGCGAAATACTGATTGAGAGTTGAACTTATTAGAACATTCTGACATGTAAATGCTGTAAATTATATCATGTTTGTGATGAATGTAATAGTTGACATAGTAATACTCTTAATCAGTATGAGTTTTATCTTAATCCTACTTTTTAATTGCTCAATGATGTGACGCACTAGAGGATTAAGTAGCGAGGCCCCACATCCTCAATAACGACAACAAAACCGGTGGGAACCAGAATCCTCCACCACCTCCACAACCACCAAGGACTGGCTTAAGTCGTGAAGACTTGATGGCCGTAGCTACCATCGTGGCCATGACTCTTTAAGGATTCGTGATATCACGCCCCTAGACCGGGATCGATAACATCAGCGTTGATTCCAAATACAATTCGAAATCAACAAGTCACATGGTACAGAATTTAACTAAAACCAGTATATTTATTCCATAAAATAAATATTTCTTACAGGTTAGAATTTAACTTACAAAACTGGTCTCCAATTAAATACGTCAGCGGAAGCTTATAATAATTTCAAATCATGACAGCGGAATTTTGTACTTCATCAGCTACATAATCATCATCCCAAAACTAGTATTGCTCTTCTTCTTCGATATCTGTCTTACTTTTATCTGGGGAGGGGATGTAAGGGGTGAGTGTTTTGTTAAAAACTCAGCAAGCACGGGCCAGTTGAAGATGATAAAACATACTTATAAAGCTTTTCAAATAACTGTGAGGGCCTGGTCCTAATCAGAGGTTTAATTAACACACGATTGTTATATTAACGTAAACAACAGAAGATTTAGTTAAAAACTTTCAAAAAGTGGTCACCCTCAAAATTTTTCGCAGTTTGTTTCTAAAACATTTCCGAATAGTGAAAATATGTATTTCTAGTTTTACATCTAACATGATATTCATCGCATATGCATTACATATAATTTCTCAGTAAAGTAGTACTTAAAAATACAGATACTCAGGGCATACCCCGGTAATTTAAAACATAAGAAAAATACTAAACAACTACTGGGACTCAAAACATAAACCATATACCTGAGCTCGCTCTCAAGGAGCTCTAGTATTTATCGATGCTTCGTCTCGAGCATCCATAGTACGTCCACCTGTACCACCTGTCATGCCCATACAACAAAGACATGACAGCCCCCCGCGAAGGGGGTCAGCACCCAGTACGAGAAACAGATAATATCACAGTGTATGACAAATAACATGCGATGCATGCCGTGCATGAATGCAAATGCATATGAAGGGTATCAAATCTCGAATATCCATATCTCCAGAGTCCAAAGGAAGATCATCAATCAAATCATCATCATGCTCGAGCAGGATGTCGACACGCTCGTCGCTCCGATCTATCTCTCAGTCGAGCCATCGGCGGTCCATCATCCTTTTGTCTGGGCGACGTCGGCACGCTCGTCGCTACGACATCACTCAGCTCACTCTCTCCGCTGAGCCATCAGCGGGCCCATCATCCCCAGACACACATCACAGATACCAAAGAAAAGATATAGGTACCAAGAAACGAATCGATATGATCAACATGACATGCTCAATGTCCATGCGTGTCAATGCATCATGCAATATCATAATCTCATGTGATGCATCTCAAATCTCATGTCATCATATATCATGTAGTCAATGTACCATGTAATTCACATACTGCAGATCAACTTATCACATAGTCACATAAGGAGCAACTAATGACAAGTAAATCATACCCGGGAACATCACATGTCTTTGCCAGACATTGTGATAATACCCGTTTTCTACGTACCTCGGACCAATGCTATATCTACCGAGTACTCCTCGAATAAATCTCGAGATCTGTTAACCTGATCATTTACACCTCAATTATATCATCAAAGTGTTCACTTATTTCCAATATCAAATTTATAATCCAAACATTGACCCTTAGCAAATTTTCTTAATTTTCAGCTTGACCCATTTTCGTAGAAAAATCACTATAAATTCATATGACGTCCAAAATACTTGAGGCCAGTAAAGAAATCACGAATACTCAAATTACTAGAGTCATATTCAAGTCCAGAAGCTAGTTCATTCATCTTGAGGCACATGCAAAGAAAAGAATGCCAGTTTTTAAAAATACTCATATTCTGTTTTGACAGAGTGAGCGGTTCTAGGGAAAAGTGCATATCTTACACAAGGAAAATCCAAATCATGTAATCCTAGTTTCTGATGCAAGATAACGCAACATAATACAATACATCTATTATGAGCGTTAAGCTAAAAAGTTTATCTTGATCTACATTATTTGAAAAACGTACAAGCCTAAAAACTCTTATGAAATCCTTTTCCAGATTGAGTACCATGTGGTAAACTTAGCTTAACTCTTTCATATAAGCTCCAAATTGAGTTAGGCTAATTCCAAATGAAAGATAACCTCGAATACTACAACACTTATTAGAGCCTAAAACTTCAAATTCGTAGCCATTTATTTCCAGAAATACAAAGAACAAATTGCATGAAACTCGCATGCAGTGAATTTCCAGATTTGACACATGTTGGTAAATCGACCATAACTATTTCATCTTAAATCCAAATTAGCTGATTTTGGTGGCCATATAAAGCTAACACAAAATACAACAACTTGTCATAGAGGCATTATTTTCCAATTCGAAACATAACTATGCTAAAAACGCGAAATACCAGACTGTTCATGCACTGGTCTTAGCAGACTACAATTGACATCAACTTCTTCGTAAATGAACACCATGGTTCGACCCTCAATCCTACATGCAAGTTGATAAAACTCAAGGATGATGATATACCTTCATTTATCTTCAAGATTTTAAGCTTGATCATCCACAAAAACGAGCCATGATCGAAAATCCTACCCCAAAACTGCTGCTACCCGAAAATCTTGCATCCTCTTGCTCCAAATTTGAAAATTCTTGCACCTAACTATCTCTCTTGCCTTGGGGTTTCTAAATCATCAATTGCATGTAACATGCATTCAAATTTGCAAGAGAATTTGGTGCTAAATGTGGCTGGGAATTTCGAAATTATGATGAGGAGAGGAGGAGGAGAGAAGGTTGAGTGTTTGGGAATGAAGAGAGAGAAGATGCTGGCTGAAATGAAGACCAAAATCTGAAATTGCATGAGGGGCATGAGTTTCAATGCTCCAATGCATGATTTTTAATGTATTTGATATATTGTGGAATCCATGTGTCAATATATCACTATCTTGCAAGATTAATGGTCCAAAATCATGTATTAAACATGAGTTAAATTTATTAGTGGGGTGTTCTCCAAGTGCCATGTGATCATGCACATGCTCATGCACTAAAATATGTTCCACTAGTTGGTTGACTCATTGGTAGCGCTTATCGCGTACGCCCAAATTAACCCTTCTCAAGTTAATAGCAACAATATGTAGTAGCGAGAGTAGGGATCGATCCCACAGGGAAGGTAGTATTTTTTTCGTGTCAATTTAAAAATGAATAGTAAAAAGGGGGTTTTGAATTGAGTGATTACTACTAAGCAAATTTTAAGAATTAAACTAATTAACGAGATTAACTAAAACGGTTAAAACTTATGAGAGTGAAGCGATTCTTGGTTTCCGGTCAACTTTACTTTTGGAAAATTCTCACTTGATCATCAAATTACTAACATTCGAATTCTTTCAATAAACAAACCAAAATTCTCACAAGAGATTCAAATCCAAAAAACAAGTATCCCTTAAACCAAGAATCTAAGAGTTTAGCCTAGCATAATTGAATCAAAAATAACAAAAACTGATTCGAAAACATTAAATAAATAAAGGAAAAGAAATTACTAAGACGAATCACGATTCCGGCTTGTCGATTCCGGCTCCGTTCTTCCCGTTGTTCTTGACAAAACTTGAAAGAAAAATTATTCTAAAAATTAAAACTATGTTCTAAGGTCTGAATTTCTGCCTAAGAGGTGATAAAAATCGAGTTCAAGGGTCTTGGAGGCTAATAACTAGGTTACAATCTTTTAAACATTGTAAAAGACTTAATTTCCAAAATTCGGACTCTTCGGCGATCGATCGCCCCTTTTATGCCGATCGATCGCTTCGTTTATTTTTTTCAGCAAATGCTTGAGGCGATCGATCGCCACTTTATAGCGATCGATCGCTTCCCTCCAGTAGCCTCAGGCGATCGATCGCCTAGAATCACCGATCGATCGCTGCTTCGTTAATTTTGTTGCTCAAGTTTCAGTCCAAGGGCGATCGATCTCCTCTTCATGGAAATCAATCTCTTCCTTCAAAATTACGTTTTTGCCATTTTCTTGATCAATTTTGAGTCCTTGTCATGTCCATGTCTTTTCTTGGTCTTTATACATCATTTTTAGCTCGTTTTCGTCGATTGTACCTACAATTACACAAATATACGATTAGGTAGGATATGTATCAAATTATCCATCAAAACCTACCAAATCGTAGACAATTAAATGCAATAGATGTGTGTATTTCTAGTTACATCACTCATCGTAGTCCGGAACACCTTAATCCATGTTTGCACTTTTAATTATCCAGTTTTGCTTAATCATCGTTAATCCGGATTAATTAGCATCGGGGCCTTACATTTCTTCCCCTCTTAAAAAGATTTCGTCCTCGAAATTGTAAAACTGAGTATAACTCAATAAACTAAATCGTATGAGATGTCTCAATCTCATTCATAGATACATAAGAATCATCATGTATCAGTGACAACTGATGTGGTAGTGTCAACGGTATACCACTGAACCAAACTTCCCCGGGACTCCACGAGGTTCAAAATATCGAGGCAACATCATACCTTACTTATCAATCATATTGATCATCACAAAGGTAATATCTTCATGTTTACCTGATTCTCAACTCGAAGTCTAACGATATATTTCTCTTTGGCGTAGCAAATCTACTCGCCTTAAGCCAATTTCAATGTTTTCGCAGAAATTTTTATCGTTCCTGGTTTATTTATCAAAAATCTTAAGTTATGCCAAAATTCCTTATCAATTTTCTATCATCATATCAGCTATTGGTAATTCTGGCTCTACAAATCCTGAACCGATACCATCCCAAAAGTTGTCTGAAACTTAAATTATAGAAAAATTCTACTGGTGAATAGTGATTTCTTTTAATTCCCACTAAATTCACCACTATTAATCGAGACATAACTTCCAAGGTCTGGGTATTTTCTCAGTGGATCCATCTGTATGGGTATGCTAAGCAATATCATTGCTAACTTAGTACTCATGACATTCTGAAAATTGTTTCGAATTTTGATTCTATCCTCGGATCTCAATCAGATACATTTGTTACAGAAACTCACTGTAACTAAACCACATTATCCATATCTTAAACATGTCCTCTTCTCATAGACATATAGACTATCATATGAAATCAATATCTTGTATTGAATAGTCAATCAATTCCGATTCAACTTGTTTCACAATCTCTGTTTGTTCTAAACAATTTGAGCTATAAAACTCAAAACTAGAAATTTTCCAAATTCATTGTGGTACTTACAAATTCTGTACTATCCCATTAGGTCTCGTATTTTTATCTTGACCTGCTGACATGCCAAACAATTTGCCACGAAAGTTCCAAAATTTCTTTCTTTATACGATCCCATCAGAAATAGGATCTCAAGAATGATACGTCTCATCATTCCCAGAATAACACTATGTCATCTATAGTGTGCTTTCTGCAGTAATACTTCTTTCGAATCGGTAGGATTCGATGCTATTTACTGATTGTTCAATCGCAATCACCACTAAATGGCATACTAATTCTACTTGGTTGATGAGACAGAACCAATTTCTTAAATCAATATCTGTATGAGTCTGTCCTTCGAGTTTTTCTGATCGTCAAAATCAGAGGTGACTCAACTCCAAAGCATACATTGATGCTATCAGTGCACCTTGCACTTTTCGATTTAGTGCATCTGCTACTATTTTTATTTTCCTTGATTTATATTGACTATCAAAGTCAAATTCTTTAATAAATGTAGTCATCGCTTCTATCTCAAGTTCAACTCTGACTGAATAATAGATATTTTAAACTCATAAAATCAGAATATATCACGAATTGTTCACCATACAGATAACGTTGCCACATCTTTCAAGGCAAAATAATGGCTACAAGCTCGAATTCATGAACAAAATATCATTATTCTTCAGTTTCAACTATCTCAAAGCATATGCAATCATCTCCCCATGATGCATCAGAACGTATCCCACTTCTTTCAGTTTATAACATTTGGTTTCTCATTTATCTGACCAAATGAAAACCAAATTTCTTCTTGGTCTATTGGTTCATAGATCAGGCTATACTAAAATATCCTTCCATAAAAGCTTGTACTTGGCGAAATTATTACTACTTCTACTTTACTGGGATTAACAGGTACCTGGTGAGCTGGTATCACCTATCCCAAAATAACACTTGATTCAACCAAGATTTACATTTCGATAATGTGGTATACGACTTGAGCTTCACGGAGTATATGAAGAACCAATCGTAGATGTTCTGCGTGGTTTCTTCTGGATCTCGAATACACTAGTATACCACTGATGAATATGATTACACTTCCGCCCAAAAGTTACGGAATATTTTCTTCATCAAATTCATAACTCTACCGGTATAGTTGTCAGACCACACGACATTTCCAAAAATTCAAAATGTCTATATCTGGTTTGACCAATTGCCTAGAGAACATTTTCTCTTCTGACTCAAACTGATGGTAACCAGAGTAAAAATCGTTCTTCTTATACTTCAAATTTCTTACAATTGATCATTTACTTCTCGATCTTAGGCAGTGGGTATTTATTCTCGACAATAGCCCGATTCAACTACCTTTAGTCGATACACGTCTTCATAATATCATCTTTCTTCTTCACGAACAATACTGATGTTTCCTCAAGTGACATACTCAGACATTTATACTCATATCAAGGATATTCTGCAACTATTCTTCTGTATCTGCCAACTTTGCTGATGACATTCCATACAGTACTTTCGATATCAAATCTATTCCTTGGCATCAACGAAGTTAAAATCGATTTCCTTCTCTAGTGAAAATTCTTTTATTTCTTCAGAAAAATTTTGGTAAGTTTTCTTACCACTAAGATATCAGTCAACATCGATTCTTCCTGATCAGCATTAACTGCTTATGATCAAATATCCTTCATTTTCCAAATATCACAACAACAATATTTTCATAGCTGATACTATCAGTATCTTAGCTCGCTCTTCGTGGCTATAAATATTTCATTTTGGGGCCACAAAACAGTCGAAAAGAATAACCACTCTGATAACTACCCTTAGCTCAGGGAATTTGTTGTTATGGATGCATCTGTTCCTGAGCACGTAACGGACATGCTCTGACTGGCCACAATCAATAACAGTTCCTTTTATTCTTTCACCAGGATCAGTAAATACTTATATCTACAACGATCTCAACGACCTCGAAAAGATCTGGTATTCTACAATCTCTTAATACCTCTAGAATTACTAGAGTTTAAATAACTGAAATGATACTTCTGAAATCGTTCTAGGACTACTTGGATTATTCCAAATGATAGTCACTTCATTAACATTTAATCCAGCCCTAGCTACTCCACACCACATCAGTGTCTTATTCTTCAGTGGATTTATAATCTCTTCACTAGTGAATAGCTATCGAGATTAAGCACATACTTCCATTTCTCAAGTCCACAATAATCGATTATCATTTTTCATGTAATGAACATGGTTTTCTCTCTTTCCCGTGTCAACAAGAGGGAAAACTCGCCATCGCTACAATTCGATTCACAGTTTACAGTGCCTACAGGTACTATGGATAGCTAATTAAAGTCTACATCACTGCTACCTGTCCAAACACTAACTGTCCATCATTAAATCAAAGCATCATATAAAAATCTCAAGTCAGAGATGTTCTCATTACTTATTCTATATCAACATCATATCAGCAACTATCAGTGCTAACAAATAAAATTCTCAATTTCTCTAGATTGTCTGCAACTCAGCATTCAAAATCTCTAGATGATATGCGACTCAGCATATAAAAATACTTAGAGATATAACCTCTAATTATCCCTGTTTAATAATCCATTACATGTATAAATCTCATTATCGAACATGTAAACATAGCAGGCAAGAGCATATAAAATCACATAGTCAGACACATGCACAAACAATTCATTTGTGTCTATTCTCGTGTCCTAACTCTAGTTCGAGCATATCCCAGATATATGCTCTGATACCAACTGCGAGGGCCTGGTCCTAATCAGAGGTTTAATTAACACACGATTGTTATATTAACGTAAACAGCGGAAGATTTAGTTAAAAACTTTCAAAAAGTGACCCTCAAAATTTTTCGTAGTTTGTTTCTAAAACATTTCCGAATAGTGAAAATATGTATTTCCAGTTTTACATCTAACATGATATTCATCGCATATGCATTACATATAATTTCTCAGTAAAGTAATACTTAAAAATACAGATACTCAGGGCATACCCCGGTAATTTAAAACATAAGAAAAATACTAAACAACTACTGGGACTCAAAACATAAACCATATACCTGAGCTCGCTCTCAAGGAGCTCTAGTATTTATCGATGCTTCGTCTCGAGCATCCATAGTACGTCCACCTGTACCACCTGTCATGCCCATACAACAAAGACATGACAGCCCCCCGCGAAGGGGGTCAGCACCCAGTACGAGAAACAAATAATATCAAAGTGTATCACAAATAACATGCGATGCATGTCGTGCATGAATGCAAATGCATATGAAGGGTATCAAATCTCGAATATCCATATCTCCGGAGTCCAAAGGAAGATCATCAATCAAATCATCATCATGTTCGAGCAGGATGTCGACACGCTCGTCGCTCCGATCCATCTCTCAGTCGAGCCATCGGCGGTCCATCATCCTCGTGTCTGGGCGACGTCGGCACGCTCGTCGCTACGACATCACTCAGTTCACTCTCTCCGCCGAGCCATCGACGTGCCCATCATCCCCAGACACGCATCACAGATACCAAAGAAAAGATATAGGTACCAAGAAACGAATCGATAGGATCAACATGACATGCTCAATGTCCATGCGTATCAATGCATCATGCAATATCATAATCTCATGTGATGCATCTCAAATCTCATTTCATCATATATCATGTAGTCAATGTACCATGTAATTCACATACCGCAGATCAACTTATCACATAGTCACATAACGAGCAAGTAATGACAAGTAAATCATACCCGGGAACATCACATGTCTTTGCCAGACATTGTGATAAAACCTGTTTACTACGTACCTCGGACCAATGCTATATCTACCGAGTACTCCTCGAATAAATCTCGAGATCTGTTAACCTGATCATTTACACCTCAATTATATCATCAAAGTGTTCACTTATTTCCAATATCAAATTTATAATCCAAACATTGACCCTAAGCAAATTTTCTTAATTTTCAGCTTGACCCATTTTCGTAGAAAAATCACTATAAATTCATATGATGTCCAAAAGACTTGAGGCCAGTAAAGAAATCACGAAAACTCAAATTACTAGAGTCATATTCAAGTCCAGAAGCTAGTTCATTCATCTTGAGGCACATGCAAAGCAAAGAATGCCAGTTTTTAAAAATACTCATATTCTGTTTTGACAGAGTGAGCGGTTCTAGGGAAAAGTGCATATCTTACACAAGGGAACTCCAAATCATGTAATCCTAGTTTCGGATGCAAGATAACGCAACATACTACAATACATTTCTTATGAGCTTTAAGCTAAACAATTCATCTTGATTACATTATTTGAAAAACGTACAAGCCTAAAAACTCGAATGAAATCCTTTTTCCAGATTGAGCAGCATGTAGTATAATTAGCATAACTCTTTCATATGAGATCCAAATTGAGTTAGGCCAATTCCAAATGCAATATAACCTCGAATAATACAACACTTATTAGAGCCTAAAACTTCAAATTCGTAACCATTTATTCCCAGAAATACGAAGAACAAATTGCATGAAACTCGCATGCAGTGAATTTCCAGAATTGACACAAGTTGGTAAATCAACCATAACTATTTCATCTTAAATCCAAATTAGCTGATTTTGGTGGCCATTTAAAGATAACACAAAATAAGACAACTTGTCATAGAGGCATTAGTTTCCAATTCGAAACATAACTATGCTAAAAACGTGAAATACCAGACTGTTCATGCACTGGTCTTAGCAGACTACAATTGACATCAACTTCTTCGTAAATGAACACCATGGTTCGACCCTCAATCATACATGCAAGTTGATAAAACTCAAGGATGATGATATACCTTCATTTATCTTCAAGATTTTAAGCTTGATCATCCATAAAAACGAGCCATGCTCGAAAATCCTACACCAAAACTGCTGCTACCCGAAAATCTTGCATCCTATTGCTCCAAATTTGAAAATTCTTGCACCTAACTATCACTGTTGCCTTGGGGTTTCTAAATCATCAATTGCATGTAACATGCATTCAAATTTGCAAGAGAATTTGGTGCTAAATGTGGCTGGGAATTTCGAAATTATGATGAGGAGAGAAGGTGGAGTGTTTGGGAATGAAGAGAGAGAAGATGGTGGCTGAAATGAAGACCAAAATCTGAAATGGCAAGGTTTTTAAACAAAATCAAATCTGAAATTGCATGAGGGGCGTGAGTTTCAATGTTCCAATGCATGATTTTTAATGTATTTGATATATTGTGGAATCCATGTGTCAATATATCACTATCTTGCAAGATTAATGGTCCAAAATCATGTATTAAACATGAGTTAAATTTATTAGTGGCATGTGTTTGGATCGGTCCGGAGTGTTTAGAGGGGGGGGGGGGGGGGTTGAATGAACACTCCTATTAAAAGTTAATCCATTGTGATTTCTTTCGGATTAATGAAAGAAATCTGTTTCTTAATCAACTCTTTTGCAGAACAGACCACTGAATATTTTAGTGCGGAACGGCCTGTTCTAAAATTAGTAAGAACGGCTCGATGACTTGAATAATAGAACGAGTGCAGAATGATAAAACACAGAATATGTTTCTGGAAGTTCGAAGGTGGTGTAATCCTTCTACGTCTCCCCTTCTTCCAATTAAGGAAGGATTCCACTAGAAGACTTTGATTTATACAATCCTGTTGTACAAACCCGATTCAGCTGGATTTACCTCACTACCAGACTGAAACTCCTAGTCTCTCGATCTGTCCAAACACACTCTGTCTGACAGTTACAATTGTTTCTCACTTCTATATTTCAATACAGAATACACAAGATAGACTTTAGCCTATGCACACAATGATCCTAAATGATCAAATATTACAATATACTTGTGCTTATGAAGATTTTCAGCTCGAGAATGTCTGAGCTTGTAAGCTTGTGCTGTTTTGCTTTCTTGTGCGTTTTTCGATTGATCATACTCTCTCTTGAGCTCTTCTGTTGCATCCTTTTATAGTTGCATGTACCAACGACATTATTTCCTTTAATGTGCAACTCTTGACTCTGCTTAAACTCTGAGTAAGCTACAGTCTTCTTCTTTAGGGTACTTGCCGTTCTGGTTCATGCTTTCGGCGACTGTCAGGTAAGCTCTTCTTTGTCTTCTTACCTTTTATGGTAATCTTCAGTCTTTGGTATTTTTTAGCATTAATTGCGACATTAAATGCTTCAATAAATAGCAGTTAATGATTCGGACTGAAGAACCAATCTTTATTCAGCCTTGACTGCTCTGATCTGATAGAAGTTGAGATCGATCTGAAGCTTCGATCTGGTCAGGCTGATTTCCATCGATCCGTTCTGTTTTGCGATATGCCATATCAGCTTGATCTGTTTTGAGCGATCGATCTGGTCAGTCTGATTTCTCTCGATCCGGTCTGATATGTTTTGTCATCTTTAAAATCCGGAACTAACAAATTCCCCCTTTTTGATGATGACAAAACTTAGCTTCTAAATCTTTTATCTAGTCTTTAAAGAACTCTGAAGCGTATACTTTCGGATCGATTACTTCTTCTTGTTCAAAATAAATGAACATTATTAAGTTAGAGTTCGGATCGATTAAGCCGTTTTTAGTTCAAAATAAATGAACAAGGACTTAACAACTTAACAAAGAAAGATTTTATTGATCACAAAAATCTTATATACAGACAGTCTGATTTAAGCAACGAAACTTCTACTTTCTTGAAGACTGAGACTGATGCGGCTTGAAGTCTTTTCTCTTTTCCCCTTTTTGTCAGCAGCAATCTCTTGAAGAAAATCGACAACTTGTGCTAGCTGAGCGCTGATAGTGTAAAGACGAGTGTCTTGAGCACGAAGGGAATTGGCTACGGATGCTCTGACTTCAGTGGCCAGCTCGATCTGCTCTTTTCTCAGGCTGTTTTTATAAGAAGCTTGCTGAGAGAACAGATCATCCAGTCCTCGCTGAAGGCTGCTAATAATGGCTGTCATCTTCTCTTTAAATGAATCAAAATCCAAGACTGTGGTCCGCTGACTTTGATGAACCTCTAAGACTCGTTGAGAGAGAGATAGACAGTTATCAGATAAGTGCTGAAGGGTCCTAGCCAAGGATGGAGGTGCGTCAGATAGACGGCTTGGAGAGTGATCAGATGACGACTGGGTGTGATCAGCTTCTTCAGTAATCGATATAAGTGAAGATAAGGCAGCTTGGCGTGTTTCGGACTGGATCAGGGTGACCAAGTCCGAAGAAAAATCTTCTAAGAACTCCATATCTTCAGCAGATTGTTCTGGAGGAGTGCTAGGTCTCGAAGGCTCCTCAACCTGTAAAGCTGCAACAACGTTGGACACCACCAGATCCGGATCGACGAACTCTGGTGAGACAACTGTTGTAAGTGCGGCGGTTGGAGTGAGTTGAACATGGGAGACTGATGATCCCAGAGGAATAGACGTTGTTGGGGAGTCCAACAAAACATTCAAGGGTTCATCTTCTGTAGCAGACGGAGCATTAGTCATTGGCTGCTCCACTGTCTGATCGCTATTCGATCTGCTGTCTGGTTCGCTGTTCGATCTGCTGTCTGGTCCGCTGCTCCAGATGGAATAGTCTTTATGAAAGGTTCTGCCAGAGTCTTGCTCGCAGATGGATGATCCGGGCTGCGTACTGGAGTGGATATGCCGAGCTTCTGTCGTTGAAAATGGACAGCTAAGTGAAGAGCATGAATATCCATTTCCAGTTGAGTAATAACAGCACCATCATCTTTGGCAGTTGGAGTGCTCGGATCAAAATTTGCTTTCTTAGCGGCCAAGAGCAAATTCGCCAGTCTGAATCTCTGGTTGGCCTGAAAGAGATCTTTGCGAAGCACCGCGACTCTCACATCATCCGACTATGTCCCCTTAAGGACTTCTTCTTCCATTTTCTGAAGTCTTCTCAGCTTGCCGAAGAACATATCAATGTGGTTGATCGTTCTGTACTCGACATATTCATCAAAGACCACAATGAGCGCCTGTACCTTTCTTCTACATCCTCCATAGCGATGTCAATGGCTGTTTGCACGGCAGATTTGGGTTTGGAGGAGAGGGGTTCAGTGAGAATGGCTTTGCCCTTGCCGGTGAAAGATGGAGATTTGATCCCTGATTGGGTGTAGTCTCCCTATTCAGTGATAACAATCCCTTTGACCATGGGAATGACAGAGGGGACTCGGATGGTTACTTTGGGTGCAGTGGTTGAAGCTGTTGAAGGTTGGGTTGTAGGTTGGGGTGCAGGGGTGACTTTTGTGGGAGGCAATATGGGTAGGGTTTTGAGAGGTAAGGTTTTGTGTGGCTTGGTGAGTTGGGTTCTTGGCTTTTTGGGAAGGGGCTTGGCTGGTGATGAAGGAGCAGACTGAGTTTCCTCGGAGTCAGTCTGAATGGTTAATTTGCGCTTGACTCGAGGTCTTCGAGTAGCAGCCTGTTCTTCTCCTTTCTCAATCTTGACGGCCACCAGATCGGTAGGAGTGGGTGGAGCACTCTTGGATTTTAGGAGAGCCAGTCCCTTGGAGTTGAGAATTTTGAACGGACTTAGATCGGACGGCTTCCCCAGCTCGATGTCCATCGTCTCCAGTAGCTTGCTTAAAGGCACAGCAAAACAGACAGCCTGTTTGGAGGGGATGACTGTCTCAAGTAGAACTCCAAATAATATTGCAGACCAGTTCATCTTCTGGCCTGAGAGAATAGCAGCCAAGGCCCTGAACTTCTCAGCAGTAACAGCATCATAGCTTCCGGCTTTGCCCAATAATGGCTTGCCAACGATCTCGCATAACACCTGGAAATGAAAGAACATTTCCTTCTTCTTGAATGAA
The DNA here is from genome assembly GCA_907163345.1 of Haberlea rhodopensis. Lineage (NCBI taxonomy): Eukaryota > Viridiplantae > Streptophyta > Magnoliopsida > Lamiales > Gesneriaceae > Haberlea > Haberlea rhodopensis. Next base: position 192,869 of record CAJQUN010000514.1, on the reverse strand, counting down.
GGCTGCAGGCGGTGGCCAAATATGGATACCCTCCCCTGAAGAGCCGTGAGAGAAGCTTGAGGAATCTGGCCAAACTCAGTCAGTCCGGAGTTGGGAAGACCAAAGGTCTTTGCCAGCGCCATCGGAGAGATTTCAAAAGATTTGCCCTTTACGGAGGTGGAGATGGATGTCTTCTGTGATACAGCATTGGCGAACAGTTCGCGAATCTTCGACTCGTAAACCACCGTGCCACACTCCAGAAAATTCCTTAATCCAGATGATTCCAAAATTTTGAAAATAGAGACCATTTCTGGATCTTCAGCCCTGTAGATATCATCGAACTCAACGGAGAGAGAGTTGTGAGTGATAGTAGCCATTAGAGTGTAATGAAAAATGATAAGAGTTTTAAAAAAAATATGAGAGAGTTAGAGAGAAGACAACGGTAAATTGTAAAAAGTGAATGAAAATGAAATGTTCAGCCCGCTAAATAAGAGAGAGAAGACACGTGTTTTTATCCCGATGACTGATAATTAAATAATTCAAAATAAACGGTCAGGATAAAAGAGAGATAAGGCAGTTAAAATTGCGATCAGTCCGGGCTGTTTTAAACAATTATTCTATTTAAGGATTTGTTGACCGACAGATCATGGGATAACATCATATTTGACTAAGATCGGTCTGAAAGTTCGGATCGGTCTGTGTCGTTCTGATAATTGTATTATCGATCTATGCCAGCATACAATCTTTAAAAAATAACTAAAAGAAAGATACTTCTAAAACATCAAGATAAGTCTATTAAACCAAGAATTTGACGAAAGTAATTAAACTTAGCCTCAGGAAGTGGTTTGGTGAAGATATCTGCTGCTTGTTGTTCTGTTGAAATATGCTCGATCCGAATTTCCTTTTTGCCAACATGATCTCGAATAAAATGATGTCGAATATCAATGTGCTTTGTTCGAGAGTGCAAAACTGGATTATACGTTATAGCGATTGCACTTGTGTTGCCACAAAATATCGGAGATTCAACAGCTTGAATGCCATAGTCTTTGAGCTGGTGTTGAATCCAGAGCATTTGAGCACAACAGCTTCCAGCGGCAATATATTCTGCTTCAGCTGTAGATGTGGCAATAGATGTTTGCTTCTTCCTAAACCAAGAGATCAATCTTTCACCTAAGAATTGACATGTTCCACTGGTGCTTTTGCGATCAATCTTACAGCCAGCATAATCAGCGTCTGAATATCCTATTAAGCTGAAATTTGAATCTTTGGAATACCAAAGACCAACGTTCTGAGATCCTTTCAAGTATTACAGAATACGCTTAGCAGCAATGAAGTGTGATTTCTTTGGTTCTGATTGAAATCTAGCACACATACAGACTGAGAACATAATATCAGGCCGACTCGCTGTAAGATACAAGAGCGATCCGATCAGTCCACGATACATAGATACTTCAACTGCTGTTCCCCCTTCGTCTTTATCTAACTTGATTGTAGGACTCATTGGAGTTGATGCAGTTGAACATGTTTCCATTCCGAATCTCTTGAGTAGCTCTTTGGTATACTTGGTTTGATTTATGAAAATGCCATTGCTGAGCTGTTTGACTTGGAGACCCAGAAAGAATGAAAGTTCTCCCATCATACTCATCTCAAACTGTCCCTGCATTAACTTAGAGAATTTCTCGCATAATTTGGGGTTAGTTGACCCAAAAATGATATCGTCAACATAAATTTGAACTAACAAAGTATGTTCCCCCTTAATAAATTTAAATAGAATTTTATCTACTGAGCCGATCTGAAAATCATGGTTCAGCAGAAATTGAGACAGAGTATCATACCAGGCTCTTGGGGCTTGTTTCAGACCATATACTGCTTTATTCAGTAGATATACATGATTTGGAAATGAGTGGTTCTGAAATCCAGGAGGTTGCTCAATGTAGACTTCCTCCTGAAGCTTACCATTAAGAAAGGCACTCTTAACGTCCATTTGATATACCTTGAAGTCCTTAAAAGCAGCATAAGCAAGAAATATTCGGATCGCTTCAAGTCTGGCGACTGGTGCAAAAGATTCATCGAAGTCAATTCCTTCTTCTTGTCGGAATCCTTGTGCCACCAGTCTGGCTTTGTTTCTAACCACAACTCCATCTGCGTCTAGCTTGTTTCTGAACACCCATCTGGTTCCAATAACAGGCAGATCGCTTGGCCTGGGGGTTAGACTCCAAACTTGATTTTGTTCAAATTGATTAAGCTCTTCTTGCATGGCTTTAATCCAGTTGAAATTAGTCAAAGCTTCATCAATCTTATTAGGTTCTAGATTTGATATGAAAGCAGCATGAGTGAATTCATCCATCATCTGCCCTCTAGTTCTAATCGGTGCAGAAGGACTTCCAATAACTAGATCAGGTGGATGCCTCTTTGTCCATCGATAACTCGATTCTGGATTGTCTGGTCCAGACAGATGAGTAGTAGCGGCGTTATCAGCATCTGATTTAACATTAGAGCGAGGAACATCCGGATCGGCACGATCTGAAAGAGCTTCATTGCCATTATCTGGTCTGTCTGGTACTTCAGGTTCCGGTGGATTGTCTCTTGACCTGTTATCTACAATCTCATCATCACTGTTAGCTTCGAGATGGATATTTTCCATCTGATTTTGAATTGATTCCTTGCTACCCTCAATACATAAAGATTCATCAAAAACTACATGAACAGATTCTTCTACAGTTAAAGTGCGATTATTGAAAACTCTAAAAGCTTTGCTATTTGATGAATATCCTAAGAATATCCCATTATCTGATTTAGCTTCAAATGCTGTAAGATGATTCTTATCATTATTGTGAACGAAGCATTTGCAACCAAATATATGAAGGTGAGAGATAGATGGTCTGTTACCAGTCCATATTTCATATGGAGTAAGATTCAACTTCTTGTTAATCATAGACCGATTTTGAGTGTAGCACGCAGTATTTACAGCTTCTGCCCAGAACTTTTGCGAAATGCCAGAATCAGCAAGCATTGTCCTTGCTGCCTCTTTAAGCGTTCTGTTCCTTCGTTCTGCAACTCCATTTTGTTGAGGAGTTCGGGCGGCTGAAAATTCATGCTTAATTCCTTGATCTTCTAGAAAGGATTCAAGATTATGATTTGAAAACTCAGTGCCTTTGTCACTTCGAATCCTGTCTATGCTTGATGATTTCTCATTCTGAGTGCGTTTCAGCAGCTTGATCAATTTTGGACCGGTCTGATCTTTACTGCTCAAAAATATAGTCCAAGTAAAACGTGAGTAACCATCAATAACAACAAGAGTGTACCGCATTCCCCCTAAACTTGTTATTGGTATAGGACCAAACAAGTCCATATGCAATAGTTCTAAGCAGCGTGAGGAGGATTTGACATTCTTGTTTTTGAAGGATGATCTGATCTGTTTGCCCATTTGGCACGCTTCACAGATCTTATCCTTAGCGAAGTCGATCTTGGGCAGACCGACAACTAAATCATGTTTACACAGGCTAGAAATAGTCTTAAAATAGAGATGATTCAAGCGTTTATGCCATAGCCAGTGTTTATTATCATTATTAACGATGAAGCAAGTAGGATTATCAGGTTGAGCAAAGTTCCAGTTAATCTTATATGTATTTCCATTTCTGATTCCTACAAGCATGGCCATACCGTCTGACGATTTAACAGTGCAAGTGTGTTTGTGAAATTCTACAGCATAACCATTATCACATAGTTGACTTATACTGATCAGATTATAGCAAAGATTTTCAACTAACAGCACATCATTGATAATAATATTACCATGGACAATCTTACCTTGCCCACGGTCTTACCCTTTGAGTTATCTCCGAAGATGATCTTGGGTCCAGTACATTCTGTGACTTCAGACAGCACCTCGATGTTTCCAGTCATGTGACGAGAACACCCACTGTCTAAGTACCAATCTGATGCAAGTTTCTTCGGTACCTGTCATCAAGCATAATTATTGTTGGTACCAATCCTACTTGGGTCCAGAATGGATTAGCCCTTTGGGAACCCACACCTGTATCAACTTTAATGGCTTGTGTGTGTCTGGTGTGCTGTGAGCTGATCTGTTTCGATGTTGTGTGTGATAATGTGTGCGATATAGAAACCTTTGATTCTTATAGGGTAGTCTATATCTTCGTTGAACTGGTTTTGAATTATAGTAATTGTATTGTCTTCCTTGCCTTAGATCTTGCACCTTTAGATTTGGTCTGAAAGACGCAAAGCTTGCTGGTGCCTTTTCTTTGGCTTGGTTAACATATCCAATCCCTTTTCTCAAACCTTGATTCTCGAAAGAGACTCCCGTTTGAATTGTAGGTGCTTCAGTCTCATATACTGTGCTGGATTTAACAAATGTCATTTGTTTGATTTTGTTCTTTACCAGCAACAGTTCAGATTCATCTTTGGTGCAGTCTTTGATATCAAAGCCTATGCCGGTAACATCACCGACATTTCTTTGTACCTCTTGCAATTCTTCCAATGATGTTCTGGATTTTGTCCATGTTTTGAAGATATGAGAAATCTTAGCATTTTGTGTGCTAATTCTCTTATTTTATTCATGGAGCTGATCATAAGAGATTTTTAGCTTATTCAGCTCGATCTGTAGATTGTTGCACTCACCCAGCTCAGAGCAGCTTGGTTTGATGTGCTCATCCATTTGATCATTGACTTTAGCTTTGGTTTTCTCAAATGATTCAGCTAAGATTCTATAATCATTAGCCATGTCTTGCAGTGCGGACATGAGCTTTTCACGTGTAAATTCATTTGAGTCAAGATCGAATACCTCGTCTGTTTGACTCATATCTTCGTCTACCATTAGACATTGAATATCATCTTCGCTTTCGCTGGAAGAATATTCGGAGCTTTCTGAATCTGAATCAGTCTGAGCCCACTTGCTGTTTCCTTCTTCTGCTACTAGGACCTTTTGGGACTTCCCATGATGACTTTTACGATCTTTGTAGTGCTTCTTTTTCTTGTCATCACGATGCTTTTCTTTACGCTCTTCTTTCTTCGGTCTGGTGCAATCTGCAATAAAATGTCCGGTCTTACCACAATTGTAGCAAGCCTGATCATTAACAACATCATCCTTTCTTGATTTATAATGATGAGAGGGTTTAAAATTCCTTTTATTTTTAGACATAAAGTTACCAAATTTCTTGATAAATAATGACATAGCATCATTACTTATCTGTTAGATAGATCGATCTGTTGTGGGGGCGGTCTGGTCTGGAATGGCTGCCAGTGCTTTGTTTGGTTGAGAGATGAATGGCTCTGCTTCACCTCTGCTGATCAGTTCGAACTCATATGCTTTAAGATCTGTGAACAGATCATGAAGTTCAACCTTGTTCAGATCTTTGGACTCCCTCATTGCAATGGTCTTAACATCCCATTCTTTTGGCAGGGCTCTCATAACTTTCAGAGCGATCTCTCTGTTTGAGTATTCCTTGCCCAGACCATTCAGTTCATTGATGATACCAGTAACTCTTTCATCAAACTCATTTAGAGTTTCTCCAATCTTTATTTTTATGCTCTCAAATCTTTGAAGAGCAACAGTCAGCTTGTTTTCCTTGGTCTGGTCGTTCCCTTCACATAGCTGTGCTATCTTCTCCCAAATTTCTTTGGCAGTAGAGCACATTTTGATTTTACTAAACATATTCTTGTCCAATGTCTTGAACAAGATGTCTTTGGCAACGTTGTCGAGGTTTGCTTTCTTTCTTTCTTCATTCGTCCAGAGGGATCTGTCCTTCTCGACCATTTGGGGTTCACCACCAGTAATGGAGGCTGCTGTATTGACTTTCAGAATCTTCATTGGTCCATCAGTGATGACGAACCACATATCGTCATCCTGTGCTGCACGATGAGCTTGCATTCTGATTCTCCAATCATCATAGTTTTCTTTTGAGAACATAGGAATTTTGTTGAATGATGCCATCAGCTCAAGTGTCTTTGTGCTGATTAAGTCGACCTGCTCTGATACCACTTGTTAGGATCGGTCCGGAGTGTTTAGAGGAGGGGGGGGGGGGGGGGGGGGGGTGAATGAATACTCCTATTAAAAGTTATTCCCTTGTGATTTCTTTCGGATTAATGAAAGAAATCTGTTTCTTAATCAACTCTTTTGCAGAACAGACCACTGAATATTTTAGTGCCGAACGGTCTGTTCTTAAATTAGTAAGAACGCCTCGATGGCTTGAATAATAGAACGAGTGCAGAATGATAAAACACAGAATATGTTTCTGGAAGTTCGAAGGTGGTGTAATCCTTCTACGTCTCCCCCTCTTCCAATTAAAGAAGGATTCCACTAGAAGACTTTGATTTATACAATCCTGTTGTACAAACCCGATTCAGCTGGATTTACATCACTACCAGACTGAAACTCATAGTCTCTCGATCTGTCCAGACACACTCTGTCTGACAGTTACAATTGTTTCTCACTTCTATATTTCAATACAAAATACACAAGATAGACTTTAGCCCATGCACACAATGATCCTAAATGATCAAATATTACAATATACTTGTGCTTATGAAGATTTTCAGCTCGAGAATGTCTGAGTTTGTAAGCTTGTGCTGTTTTGCTTTCTTGTGCTTTTTTCGATTGATCAGACTCTCTCTTGAGCTCTTCTGTTGCATTCTTTTATAGTTGCATGTACCAACGACATTATTTCCTTTAATGTGCAACTCTTGACTCTGCTTAAACTATGAGTAAGCTACAGTCTTCTTCTTTAGGGTACTTGCCGTTCTGGTTCATGCTTTCGGCGACTGTCAGGTAAGCTCTTCTTTGTCTTCTTACCTTTTATGGTAATCTTCAGTCTTTGGTCTTTTTCAGCATTAATTGCGACATTAAATGCTTCAATAAATAGCCGTTAATGATTCGGACTGAAGAACCAATCTTTATTAAGCCTTGACTGCTCTGATCTGATAGAAGTTGAGATCGATCTGAAGCTTCGATCTGGTCAGGCTCATTTCCATCGATCCGTTCTGTTTTGCGATATGCCATATCGGCTTGATCTGCTTTGAGCGATCGATCTTGTCAGTCTGATTTCTCTCGATCCTGTCTGATATGTTTTGTCATCTTTAAAATCCGTAACTAACAGCATGTGTTCTCCAAGTGCCATGTGATCATGCACATGCTCATGCACTAAAACATGTTCCACTAGTTTGTTGACTCATTGGTAGCGCTTATTGCGTACGCCCAAATTAACCATTCTCAAGTTAATAGCAAAAGTATGTAGTAGCGAGAGTATGGATCTATCCCACAGGGAATGTAGTATTTTTTTCGTGTCAATTTAAAAACGAATAGTAAAAAGGGGGTTTTGAATTGAGTGATTATTACTAAGCAAATTTTAAGAATTAAACTAATTAACGAGATTAACTAAAACAGTTAAAACTTATGAGAGTGAAGCGATTCTTGGTTTCCGTTCAACTTTACTTTTGGAAAATTCTCTCTTGATCATCAAATTACTAACATTCGAATTCTTTCAATAAACAAACCAAAATTCTCACAAGAGATTCAAATCCAAAAATAAGTATCCCTTAAACCAAGAATCTAAGAGTTTAGCCTAGCATAATTGAATCTAAAAATAACAAAAACTGATTCGAAAACATTAAATAGACAAAGGAAAAGAAATTACTAAGACAAATCACGATTCCGGCTTGTCGATTCCGGCTCCGTTCTTCCCGTTGTTCTTGACAAAACTTGAAAGAAAAATTATTCTAAAAATTAAAACTATGTTCTAAGGTCTAAATTTCTGCCTAAGAGGTGATAAAAATCGAGTTCAAGGGTCTTGGAGGCTAATAACTAGGTTACAATCTTTTAAACATGGTAAAAGACTTAATTTCCAAAAATTCGGACTCTTCGGCGATCGATCGCCTCTTTTATGCCGATCGATCGCCCCTTTTATGCCGATCGATCGCTTCGTTTATTTTTTTCAGCAGAACGCTTGAGGTGATCGATCGCCACTTTATAGCGATCGATCGCTTCCCTCCAGTAGCCTCAGGCGATCGATCGCCTAGAATCACCGATCGATCGCTGCTTCGTTAATTTTGTTGCTCAAGTTTCAGTCCAAGGGCGATCGATCTCCCCTTCATGGCAATCGATCTTTTCCTTCAAAATTACGTTTTGCCATTTTCTTGATCAATTTTGAGTCCTTGTCATGTCCATGTCTTTTCTTGGTCTTTACACATCATTTTTAGCTCGTTTTCTTCGATTGTACCTACAATTACACAAATATACGATTAGGTAGCATACGTATCAAATTATCTATCAAAACCTACCAAATCGTAGACAATTAAGCACTAAATATGTGTCTATTTCTAGTCACATCAAACTCCCCCATACTTACTCTTTACTCGACCTCGAGTAAACAAATAAAACTACAATATTTTTGGTTGGCTCATAGGTTCATAACAAAGCAACTTGTCCTCACTTTAATGCCTCAACAATTTTAACATGCATAATAATGAACGGCGGTGAAAAGTTAACAGTGGAACAAGTTCAATCAACATTTCGTACCCAACGAAGTAGTGAACGTGTGTGTGTGGTCATAAACAAGTGTTGTGTACAAATTATAGATCCAAATTATGCAAAGCCATAATAGTTCAAGTCATACACTAACACAAGTATAAGCTCACTTGCACACTCTTCTCCACTATCTTAGTTACTTTGCAAACATAAATCAAGTAGGTCTTTATTAGCTTGTATCTTGGCCTAGGTATTGGCTTATGAAAGAAAGGTAAGGGTATATCAAGTAAGAGAGTATGATGAAATGCACACTAAAACTTCTCTTCTTGCATGAATTTTTCAAATCTTGTTCATTTTTCAAGGTTTATTTCAACATTTTTTTTTCTTCTTTTGCGTGCCTTGGCTCCCATTGGAGTCATATTTTTATCAAATTTCTCAAGGCATTCCTTTTCTTTCATGTATTTCATCCTTCTGACAATAAAGTTCACAAATATAATTCGATGAATTCCCAAGTGCATGTGAATAAAATACATCATACTCCCTTAAAAGGTATGGATTAAAATCATATTTAGGCTAAAAGGATAGGATGATAAGCTAGTCAAGGAATGTTGAATGGGGGTCTTTAGTATGCTTAGCATACTACCATTCTTTTACATTAAAGCTCAAAAAGGGTACTAGAGATTGATTTTGTTTACATGGTAGGCTTGAAAGGCTCAAACGCATCAAACATCGCCTATATCACTTTCATGTTTGCAAGCAGTCTAGACATACACCTCAAAGAGCATGTAGTTAAGTTCTAGCATGTAGTAGAGACTTCTTAAGACTATCACCAAGTTCACACAATCTTCACTAAGCTATGCACACTTCACAAGTCATGACAAAATCGTGCTCAAAATATTCATCTTACTAAGTTGAAGTAAAATTTTGCATTAGAGTTCAAAGTGTTCCAAGGTTAACAATTCACCTATGTTCAAAAGCATGCATGATATCAATTAGGTTTCATCATGGGCTAGTGATTCTAAGCATGTATTCATTACTAACTATGAGCTCAAAATTTTCAAATTTTTGATTTTTTCGTATTTTTGAAATAAGAAAAACAATAACACACCACTAATCCCTCCCCCATACTTAAATCTTACATTGTCCCCAATGTAAGGCAAAAATACAATAAAAGAGAAAAGTTTAAACTAAAAATTAATAAAACTAAAAAGGTAAAAGGGAAACTAACTCCCCTTGGGTTGCCTCCCAAGCAGCGCCTCTGTTTAACGTCGGTGGCCCGACGCTAGTCCTCTATCAAGGTGGGTGATGCGGTGTCGCTCTATCCTTCTTCGTCCACCTCAATATCTTCTTGATTCCCTTGAATTTCGGTTTGTTCGCCTTTGAGTGGGCGTCCTCAGTCCTTGTTCCTCCTTCAACATATGTGGTTTGTTGTGGTCGATCCGGAGGGTGCTTCTTTTCAATAGTATGGCCCTGCAAGTGAGAGGAGCGAGAGTCAGCAGTATCATGAATAAATAAAGCAGCAATAGTGTGAACTGTATGCACAGGGCTCGAATCCATACCTCCTTTGTCACCAAGGCCATCAGTAGCCTTTCCCATCTCCCACAATTCATCATTATCAAAATCAGAATCATATGCATCATTTATATCAATAGCGTAACTAGAATGCTCGTTAGTTTTAATGGGTTCATAGATATTAAATTTTGCAATGTCACCATTAGACTCTATTGTTAATAGGCCGCTATTCACGTCGATCACAGATTTTGATGTTTTCAAGAATGGTCTCCCTAAAAGAATGGGGCTAGGTGGATCACCATTTTCCATGTCTAAGACATAGAAATCGGCTGGAAAAACCAAATTCTCTACATGCACAAGTACGTCCTCTACTATCCCCCTAGGAATAACCGTGGACCTATCAGCTAATTGAATCACAGTATGGTCTTGTTTCAAAGGTCCAGGTGTCAGTTGAGTGTAGATTGAGTAAGGCATGACATTAATTGAAGATCCTAAATCTAGCATCGCCTTCTCAATTCTAGTGGTTCCTATCACACAAGGAATAGAGAACATACCAGGGTCCTTACACTTTGTGGGAATGCTTCTTTGGATGTCCGCGGAAACATTCTCACCTAAGTTCATCTTGGGGTACCCTTTGGCTTCCTTGCTCTTACCCACTTTCCATACCTCCTTTGTGAATCTAGCATACCGATGCACTTTTATCATGGTATCTTGTAGTGGGACGTTCTCCTCACAGCGTCGGAAAGTGTCATAGAGTCCCTTAAGCCCAGCTTCTCTCCTATTATCCTTCAATGCAAGGGGAAATGGGGGTTCATTTTTGTACTCACGGAGTGGAGGGGACTTACCTCGCGGTTCATCCTCTTGTATAAGCTCCTCAACATCCTTCATCTCTTTCACTTCTTCTCTTCCGGGTGGTGTCAGCAGCACTTTCTCCTCATCTTTACCTTCGCTCATCTTCAAAGTGATGGCACTCACATTCTCCCTTGGGTTGACAATCGGCTATGACGGAAGTCCATTTGACATGCTCGTTTCAGGCTTATTGAGTGAAGTCGCCAATTGTCCCATTTGCGTAGTCAAACTCTGGATGCTCGCCCTCGTCTCCTGTTGAAATTGTAAGCTATTTTCAGCAATAACTTAAATAATATTTTCTAACCTGTCAGAAGGGGGGTGAACTGGAGGTGGTGGAGGTCTTTGATATGGCGGTCTATAGGGTGGAGGTTGGTGCATCTGTGGGTTGCCATATCCTTGGTTCAGATGGTCCCTCCAACCTTGATTGTAGTTGTTTGATGGATGGTCATAACTCCTTTGTGGTGGCCCTGGAATCCTCCCGCTGCATTCACGTGCTCAGTGGCTGTCTCTTGTAATAAGGGACATGCATCAGTGGGATGGTTCACAGTTAGATAGATTCCACATGGCTTCATCTTCCCCACGTTGCCTCCTGCAAGATTACGCACAAGAAAAGTTAGATCAATCAGTTGTTGTTCCAAATTGGATACATTTACCTCTTTTCTTGGCGGTTGTCCATGGCGAACATGTCCAAATTGTTGGGAGTTGGCCGCCATGTTAGCTATTAAGTTCCTTGCTTCCTCCGCTGTCTTGTCAATGAAAGCTCCTCCGCTTGCCGCATCCACTAAGTTCCTTTCACCAGAAAGCAAACATTCATAGAAATATTGAATTAACAAGTGTTCACTTATCTGATGTTGTGAACAGCTTGCACACAACTTCTTAAATCGTTCCCAGTATTCGTGCAACGACTCCTCTTGGTGTTTCTTCACACCGTAGATTTCCTTCCTTAAATTAGTCGCCCTTGAAGCTGGAAAGTACTTCTCAAGGAAGACTCTTTGTAAATCAGTCCACGATGTGATTGAGCCTGACGGTAAGTAGAATAGCCAGTCCTTTGCAGCATCCTTTAGCGAGAATGGAAAGGCTCGCAGTTTAATTTGCTCCTCCGTTATGCCAGCTGGCTTCATAGTAGTGCATACCACGTGGAACTCCATCAAGTGCTTGTGCGGGTTCTTACCTGCAAGACCATGAAAAGATGGCAATAAGTGAATTAAACCAGATTTGAGTTTGAAATTTACGTTATTTGCGAGGGCAGGTAAAGTGATGCAGAGAGGTTGTTGATCCAAGTTAGGATTCGCCAACTGCCTCAAGCTTTGATTTGCAGCCATCATGATCCTCTCTTCTTCTTCTTCAAGCAGCCTTGCTTCTCTTCTTCTCTGATGTAGTGTCCTCTCGATCTCAGGATCGTAGTGAAAGTTATCTTCGTGATTAAACAATCCACCTGTACTCATCAACAAACCAAAGTAGTAATGTGGGATAACAAATAAATAAAAAAAAAATCGACACAAAATAATACCAATGCCTTCCCCGGCAACGGTGCCAAAATTTGGTAGCGCTTATCGCGTACGCCCAAATTAACCATTCTCAAGTTAATAGCAAAAAAGTATGTAGTAGCGAGTGTAGGGATCGATCTCACAGGGAAGGTAGTATTTTTTTCGTGTCAATTAAAAACGAATTGTAAAAAGGGAGTTTTGAATTGAGTGATTACTACTAAGCAAATTTTAAGAATTAAACTAATTAACGAGATTAACTAAAACGGTTAAAACTTATGAGAGTGAAGCGATTCTTGGTTTCCGGTCAACTTTACTTTTGGAAAATTCTCGCTTGATCATCAAATTACTAACATTCGAATTCTTTCAATAAACAAACCAAAATTCTCGCAAGAGATTCAAATCCAAAAACAAGTATCCCTTAAACCAAGAATCTAAGAGTTTAGCCTAGCATAATTGAATCTAAAAATAACAAAAACTGATTCGAAAACATTAAATAAAAAAGGAAAAGAAATTACTAAGACGAATCAAGATTCCGGCTTGTCGAGTCCGGCTCCGTTCTTCCCGTTGTTCTTGACAAAACTTGAAAGAAAAATTATTCTAAAAATTAAAACTATGTTCTAAGGTCTGAATTTCTGCCTAAGAGGTGATAAAAATCGAGTTCAAGGGTCTTGGAGGCTAATAACTAGGTTACAATCTTTTAAACATGGTAAAAGACTTAATTTCCAAAAATTCGGACTCTTCGGCGATCGATCGCCCCTTTTATGCCGATCGATCGCTTCGTTTATTTTTTTCAGCAAAACACTTGAGGCGATCGATCGCCACTTTATAGAGATCGATCGCTTCCCTTCAGTAGCCTCAGGCGATCGATCGCCTAGAATCACCGATCGATCGCTGCTTCGTTAATTTTGTTGCTCAAGTTTCTGTCCAAGGGCGATCGATCTCCTCTTCATGGCAATCAATCTCTTCCTTCAAAATTACATTTTTGCCCTTTTCTTGATCAATTTTGAGTCCTTGTCATGCCCATGTCTTTTCTTGGTCTTTATAGATCATTTTTAGCTCGTTTTCGTCGATTGTACCTACAATTACACAAATATACGATTAGGTAGCATATGTATCAAATTATCCATCAAAACCTACCAAATAGTAGACAATTAAATGCAATAGATGTGTCTATTTCTAGTCACATCACTCATCGTAGTCCGGAACACCTTAATCCATGTTTGCACTTTTAATTATCCGGTTTTGCTTAATCATCGTTAATCCGGATTAATTAGCATCGGGGCCTTACATTTCTTCCCCTCTTAAAAAGATTTCGTCCTCAAAATTGCAAAACTGAGTATAACTCAATAAATTAAATCGTATGAGATGTCTCAATCTCATTCATAGATACATAAGAATCATCATGTATCAGTGACAACTGATGTGGTAGTGTCAACGGTATACCACTGAACCAAACTTCCCTGGGACTCCACGAGGTTCAAAATATCGAGGCAACATCATACCTTACTTATCGAATCATATTGACCATCGCAAAGGTAATATCTTCATGTTTACTTGATTCTCAACTCGAAGTCTAACGATATATTTCTCTTTGGCGTAGCAAATCTACTCGCCTTAAGCCAATTTCAATGTTTTCGCAGAAATTTTTATCGTTCCTGGCATATTTCTCAAAAATCTTAAGTTATGCCAAAATTCCTTATCAATTTTCTATCATCATATCAGCTATCAGTAATTCTGGCTCTACAAAACCTGAACCGATACCATCCCAAAAGTTGTCTGAAACTTAAATTATAGAAAAATTCTACTGTGAATAGTGATTTCTTTCAATTCCCACTAAATTCACCACTATTAATCGAGACATAACTTCCAAGGTCTGGGTATTTTCTCAGTGGATCCATCTGTATGGGTATGCTAAGCAATACTCATTGCTAACTTAGTACTCATGACATTCTGAAAATTGGTTCGAATTTTGATACTATCCTCGGATCTCAATCAGATACATCTGTTACAGAAACTCACTGTAACTAAACCACATTATCCATATCTTAAACATGTCCTCTTCTCATAGACATATAGACTATCATATGAAATCAATATCTTGTATTGAATAGTCAATCAATTCCGATTCAACTTGTTTCACAACTCTGTTTGTTCTAAACAATTTGAGCTATAAAACTCAAAACTAGAAATTTCCCATATTCATTGTGGTACTTACAAATTCTGTACTATCCCATTAGGTCTCGTATTTTTATCTTGACCTGCTGACATGCCAAACAATTTGCCACGAAAGTTCCAAAATTTCTTTCTTTATACCATCCCGTCAGAAGTAGGATCTCAAGAATGATACGTCTCATCATTCCCAGAATAACACTATGTCATCTATAGTGTGCTTTCTGCAGTAATACTTCTTTCGAATCGGTAGGATTCGATGCTATTTACTGATTGTTCAATCCCAATCACCACTAAATGGCATACTAATCTACTTGGTTGATGAGACAGAACCAATTTCTCAAATTAATATCTGTATGAGTCTGTCCTTCGAGTTTTTCTGATCGTCAAAATCCGAGGTGACTCAACTCCAAAGCATACATTGATGCTATCCGTGCACCTTGCACTTTTCGGTTTAGTGCATCTGCTACTATTTTTATTTTCCTTGATTTATATTGACTATCAAAGTCAAATTCTTTAATAAATCTAGTCATCGCTTCTATCTCAAGTTAAACTATGACTGAATAATAGATATTTTAAACTCCTAAAATCATAATATATCACGAATTGTTCGCCATACAGATAACGTTGCCACATCTTTCAAGGCAAAATAATGGCTACAAGCTCGAATTCATGAACAGAATATCATTATTCTTTCAGTTTCAACTATCTCAAAGCATATGCAATCATCTCCCCATGATGCATCAGAACGTATTCCACTTCTTTCAGTTTATAACATTTGGTTTCTCATTTATCTGACCAAATGAAAACCAAATTTCTTCTTGGTCTATTGGTTCATAGATCAGGCTATACTAAAATATCCTTCCATAAAAGCTTGTACTTGGCGAAATTATTACTACCTCTACTTTACTGGGATTAACAGGTACCCGGTGAGCTGGTATCACCTATCCCAAAATAACACTTGATTCAACCAAGATTTACATTTCGATAACTTGGTATACGACTTGAGCTTCACGGAGTATATGAAGAACCAATCGTAGATGTTCTGCGTGGTTTCTTCTGGATCTCGAATACACTAGTATACCACTGATGAATATGATTACACTTCCGCCCAAAAGTTACGGAATATTTTCTTCATCAAATTCATAATTCTACCGGTATAGTTGTCAGACCACACGACATTTCCAAAAATTCAAAATGTCTATATCTGGTTTGACCAATTGCCTAGAGAACATTTTCTCTTCTGACTCAAACTGATGGTAACCAGAGTAAAAAGCATTCTTCTTATACTTCAGATTTCTTACAATTGATCATTTACTTCTCGATCTTAGGCAGTGGGTATTTATTCTCGACAATAGCCCGATTCAACTACCTTTAGTCGATACACGTCTTCATAATATCATCTTTCTTCTTCACGAACAATACTGATGTTTCCTCAAGTGACATACTCAGACATTTATACTCATATCAAGGAGATTCTGCAACTATTCTTCTGTATCTGTCGACTTTGCTGATGACATTTCATACAGTACTTTAAATATCAATTCTATTCCTTGGCATCAACGAAGTTAAAATCGATTTCCTTCTCTAGTGGAAATTCTTTTATTTCTTCAGAAAAATCTTGGTAAGTTTTCTTACCACTAAGATATCAGTCAACATCGGTTCTTCCTGATCAGCATTAACTGCTTATGATCAAATATCCTTCATTTTCCAAATATCGCAACAACAATATTTTCATAGCTGATACTATCAGTATCTTAGCTCGCTATTCATGGCTATAAATATTTCATTTTGGGGCCACAAAACAGTCGAAAATTCATTATACCCTAAAATCAACTTCCTATATCTCAAAATTTATCAAAGTATCCATACCCTTGATACAATCAAAACCATATATGAGCAACACCATTGAATTCGAATCCACATCACTATCATTAAACTGTCAGCTACAGTTCACTATTACAAGTGTGGATAGTATAATTAGCATTGCTGATTTATTTTCCAAATCATAATAACCAATGCACATTTGAGGCAATGTATGAAAACAATGCTTTTTGTCTCAATAACACTTGTGCAGTGCGATCAAATACATGACATGTATCTGCAATCACTAGTACTGAAGTATCTCTAATCTTATCCTCGATCAAGGTATACTCTCTAGTCTGTTGGGAAACCAAAAATAACTATCAGGTATTACCTCTGGTCTGCAGGTAATTAACTGCTGCTGGAACTGAGTGGTCGAAAAGAATAACCACTCTGATAACTACCCTTAGCTCAGGGTATTTGTTGTTATGGATGCATCTGTTCCTGAGCACGTAACGGACATGCTCTGACTGGCCACAATCAATAACAGTTCCTTTTATTTTTTCACCAGGATCAGTAAATACTTATATCTACAACGATCTCAACGACCTCGAAAAGATCTGGTATTCTACAATCTCTTAATACCTCTAGAATTACTAGAGTTGAAATAACTGAAATGATACTTCTGAAATTGTTCTAGGACTAATTGGATTATTCCAAATGATAGTCACTTCATTAACATTTAATCCAGCCCTAGCTACTCCGCACCACATCAGTGTCTTATTCTTCAGTGGATTTATAATCTCTTCACTACTGAATAGCTATCGAGATTAAGCACATACTTCCATTTCTCAAGTCCACAATAATCGATTATCATTTTTCATGTAATGAGCATAGTTTTCTCTCTTTCCCGTGTCAACAAGAGGGAAAACTCACCATCGCTACAATTCAATTCACAGTTTACAGTGCCTACAGGTACTATGGATATTAATTAAAGTCTACATCACTGCTACCTGCCCAAACACTAACTGTCCATCATTAAATCAAAGCATCATATAAAAATCTCAAGTCAGAGCCTAAAACTTCAAATTCGTAGCCATTTATTCCCAGAAATACGAAGAACAAAATGCATGAAACTCGCATGCAGTGAATTTCCAGATTTTACACATGTTGGTAAATCGACCATAACTATTTCATCTTAAATCCAAATTAGCTGATTTTGGTGGCCATTTAACGCTAACAAAAAATACGACAACTTGTCATAGAGGCATTATTTTCCAATTCGAAACATAACTATGCTAAAAACGCAAAATACCAGACTGTTCATGCACTGGTCTTAGCAGACTACAATTGACAGCAACTTCTTCGTAAATGAACACCATGGTTCGACCCTCAATCCTACATGCAAGTTGATAAAACTCAAGGATGATGATATACCTTCATTTATCTTCAAGATTTTAAGCTTGATCATCCACAAAAACGAGCCATGATCGAAAATCCTACCCCAAAACTGTTGCTACCCAAAAATCTTGCATCTTCTTGCTCCAAATTTGAAAATTCTTGCCCCTAACTATCACTCTTACCTTGGGGTTTCTAAATCATCAATTGCATGTAACATGCATTCAAATTTTCAAGAGAATTTGGTGCTAAATGTGGCTGGGAATTTTGAAATTATGATGAGGAGAGAAGGTGGAGTGTTTGGGAATGAAGAGAGAGAAGATGGTGGCTGAAATGAAGACCAAAATCTGAAATGGCAAGGTTTTTAAACAAAATCAAATCTGAAATTGCATGAGGGGCGTGAGTTTCAATGCTCCAATGCATGATTTTTAATGTATTTGATGTATTGTGGAATCCATATGTCAATACATCACTATCTTGCAAGATTAATGGTCCAAAATCATGTATTAAACATGAGTTAAATTTATTAGTGGCATGTGTTCTCCAAGTGCCATGTGATCATGCACATGCTCATGCACTAAAACATGTTCCACTAGTTGGTTGACTCATCGTAGTCCGGAACACCTTAATCCATGTTTGCACTTTTAATTATCCGGTTTTGCTTAATCATCGTTAATCCGGATTAATTAGCATCGGGGCCCAATAACTCTTTATCAAACACATAGTAAATCGATACACTTAATCATAATTGCTCTTATCACATAAACACATCATCACATAATCGCTCTTTGGGATCAAGAGGTGGCTCCCGTGTGTATAGCACGTTGCTCTTAAGGATCAGGAGGTGGCTCCCATGCACCCAACATGTAGCACTTTGCCCCGCCGAATCAAGTGGTGGCTCATACACACGTAGCACTTTGCCCCGTAGAGCATTCAACTTTTGAAGCGCATTTATCATATACTTTCAAAATATAATCTTTAAAATAAATTTTCATGTTCAACTGAAATTTAAGCATACATATAGTTCTAAAACGAAACGATAACAAAAGCCCACTTACTGATGATTATCTCAGATGAACCTTAAATTCTTCTTGTTGTAGCAGTTGGAACTGATAGGTATTTTCTTGATTTGTATCATGAAATGCTTTAATTTACGTATGATTAAAAATTTACGAATTATATAGAATTTGATTGACAAACAAACGTAAGCGCTGACGTTAGTGTGTCATTAATGACACGTCAATGTCGCGGATCCCACTGTAATAAATCACGACCCCATGATGCTGACATTGTCTATGGTCTTTACAACATTGGGGTGGTTGGGAGTAAATTCGCAGGCCTCACACATACCCAGCTGCCAATCAGCCATATCCCCAGCCACAACCTCTTCCGCATGGGATTAAGTATCACTACGAGTCCCTCCGCAAGAATCGAGTTCCGACATTCGACGGTCCGACCTGGAAGTGGCCCAGAATTGGCTAAGGAAGTAGAAAACCTTCATAGGCTATTTGGAGTGCCCCAAGAGATCAAGGTGGAAGTAACATCACCATTCCTAGTCGACAAAGCAAGAAATTGGTGGGACAGTGTTTCCCCTTTCGATGGCAGAGATGGGACCAATCACCCAACAGAGGTTTCAAGGCACTTTTCTGAACAATAGTTTCCAGCCGCTCTTCAACTTCAGAAACGAGCGAGTTGACAACCTGACGCAAACTCCAGGAATGTCAGTGGTGGATTACTCAACAAGGTTCCATGCCTTAGGAACTTATGCTCCAACAATCATGGCTGATTAGACCCTCAAACCACATCGTTTTAGAAGGACCTAAGTAGTCGAGTCCTGTCCGCACTTCCAGTTTTTGAGACTACCAACTTTGGCGATTTGATGGGAGCAGCCATC
Source organism: Haberlea rhodopensis (assembly GCA_907163345.1). NCBI lineage: Eukaryota > Viridiplantae > Streptophyta > Magnoliopsida > Lamiales > Gesneriaceae > Haberlea > Haberlea rhodopensis. The sequence goes on along the minus strand of CAJQUN010000514.1, from coordinate 173,299 downwards.
AGGGCAGAAACTGATATCCAGCGACGTGTAGAGGATTTCAAGCACAAACGACCCTCGCTAGTCAGCCCTCTAACTGTGTCTAGAAGTTCAAACGGCCAAATCAGTTCAATAATTAGCAAAGAGGACCCACATCTTCCACGATCAACAAAGAAGTCCCAAAGTGCCGGATTTGTTACTTTTCATATACTGGGGAATGCCGCAAACAGAGCGAAGCTTGCTTTTGGTAGGAAGTTTGGACACATGATTGCAGATTGCCCTAAGACCGAGAAAAAAGGGATTGGTACAGGAAATGATGCCCTCCAAACAAGCCGAAAGAAAACAAACCCAATGCTAGAGTCTTTGCCATGACACATAATGAAGTGGACGGCACAAATGATGTTGTGGCAGGTACCAATCAACAAATTGCCTGCATATTTTTTGTTTGATTGTGGTGCCATACATTCGTTCATATCTAAGAGATTGGTTAAGATATCGCTTAAACCAGATATACTTAATGAACCATATAGAGTGAGAACGCTTGCCAACAAAACTTTAGGAACACACAAAGATATTGAGTTTGTAGTATTAATATAAGTGAAGTATTCAACATCAATCTAATCCAAATCAACATAGTGGAGTTCGATGAAATTTTGGGAATGGATTGGTTTGCTAAATGTAAGACATCAACTCCTATTCTCGTCGTGCATTTATCTTGTCAATTGTGTATACATTTTTTTACGTTAGGGAAATCTCATTACATGCTTCTTAATTATAACATAACTTCTATAAAAGTTTTCGACAGAATCCCTCGTAACCGTATTCCCGACACAAATATAATTCACATACTATAATGCACTACACATGCTCTTAATTCATTATGCAATTCTTCTCACAAATAAATTGCATACAACACTCAAATGGAAAGAGAAATCTCAAAACACTTATACAGACCATATACACATATCACGATCCTCACAACGAGCATTGAATAAATAAATGTATATCTACTTGTACAAATCATATTACCAATATCAATATTGGTACCCCATTCTTGGCAGCATCATTGTTCAATGGTGTTGGGAAAATATTTCTAAGTTTTGTTGATCACAAACATCTACCGGATAGACATCTACCGGATACAGACATCTACCGGACACAAACATCTACCGGATAGACATCTACCGGATATAGACATCTACCAGACACAAACATATACCGAATAGACATCTACCGGATGCAGACATCTACCGGATAGACATCTACCAGACACAACATCTACCGAACATAGATATCTACTGGACAAATACATCTACCGAGTGCAAAGATATCAAGAGTGTATATCTACAGATTACAGAAGAATGAACGCTCACTGAAAGAAGAATATCAGTAGACGTCTAACTATCCAGCAAATGCACAAGGCAACAAGACAAAACAAGTACAACTTATTCTGACAAAGGTACAACAGAGCGCCGCACCTTGCTATATCACCGCCACCATTAGCGTCAGAATAAAAGAGTCATTGCTTAACAAAATTGGAAAGAAGACAATCAGAATTTGGAATGAAGACAGGATGATCTCTTCCAAATATAGAAAAGTTGTCGTTAGACCACTGTGTCTATAAATATATCTAAGTGAAGAATGAAGATGTTAGCTGAACCATCTGATCAGACACAAGACAAAAATCAACGTCAAGCTAATCGTTTCATTGAGATACTCTGAAGTTTCAGCAAGAGCAGCAAAGAACTGCTATTGTAATCTTGATATTAATTACAACTGGGTCTGCTGCTCAAATAACACTCGAAGCAAAATAGTTTTATATCTCGTGTGAGTGTTATAGAATACATTGTAAACAACTTAGAAAGTTATGATTGCTTGGAGTTTAGGTCAAGCTGTGTGAGTGCCTAAGGAGGTTGTATACTGTAAAGTGTAAACCAAAGTCTTCTAGTCTAACCTTCCTGCAAAGGAAGAAGGGGAGACGTAGAAGCGTTGTGCTTCAAACTTCCAGAAACAAATATTTGTGTCATTTACTTACTGCAATTTACCATTCAGTTATTACTACTCACAAGTCCAGCAGACGTCTTCAAAACTATAATCAGTGTCTGCTGACTTGCAACAAATTGAGAAGCTACTGCAGTACCTAACAGTCTGCAGCAAACCAAGTATAATTGAAATTGAATCTAGTGTTTATTCAACCCCCCTCTAAACACTACCCCGATCCAGACAAGTGTTATCAGAGCAAGGTCTTCTCAATCTTGAGAATTACTAAAAACTGATGGCCTCATTCAACAAGATTCTCATGCTCAAGAAAGATGAATACGATGACTGGAGAATTCGTATGCAAGCACATCTGAGTGCCCAAGACGATGACATGTGGTTCGTCATCACTGATGGACCAATGAAGATCATGAAGATCAATACAGTAGCTGCCATTACTGTTGGTGAACCTCAGATGGTCGAGAAGGACAAAGCTTCCTGGACAAATGAGGAAAAGAAAAAAGCAAATCTGGACAATGTGGCCAAAGACATATTGTTCAAAACATTGGACAAAAACATGTTCAACAAAATCAAGATGTGTCCCACTGCTAAAGACATCCGCAAAAAGATTGCTCAGCTGTGCAAAGGAAATGACCAAACCAAGGAAAACAAGCTCTGTCGCCCTACAGATGTTCGAAAACATCAAAATGATGTCCGGAGAAACTCTCAGTGAGTATGATGAAAGAGTAACTGGAATCATCAATGAACTCAATAGCCTTGGTAAGGATCTATCCAATAGAGAAGTCACCATAAAGGTCATGAGAGGTCTCCCAAGAGAATGGGATGTAAAAACAATTGCCATGAGAGAATCCAAAGACTTAAACAAGATAGATCTACATGATCTATTTACTGACTTAAAAGCCTACGAGTTTGAACTAGGCATTCGGATTGAAGATGAACCCAGCACCAGTCAACCAACCAAAGCTCTTACTGCATCAGAAACCCTGTCTAGCACAACAGAGATGACTCCGAACAAATATGCAATGATGCAATGGTGCTGTTTGTCAAAAAATTTGGAAAATTTATGAAAAAGAATCAAAAGACATATCAATCTTATCCAAGGAAGCAGAACTTCAAAAATAGATCAGATGAGGATGATCGTGTCTGCTTCAACTGTCTTAAGCCAGGACATTTTATCGCGGACTGTCCTAAGCCAAAGAAAGATGATCTGAAGAGAGGATCCAAGGACTATAGAAAGTCTAAGGAAAAGAGAAGATCATCCGGAAGGGACAGAGACCAGAAAGTACTGGTGGCTGAAGAAAACAAGAGCAAATGAGCTGATTCAGAATCAGAATTAGAAGAATCTACCAGCTCATCCATTGAGAGTGAAGATGAAGAAGTTCAATGTCTGATGACCAACGATGACGGTGAGGTAACTGACTCTAATATCTCTGAATTTACACATAATGAACTCACGAACGCATTGCAGGACATGATTAATGAGTATCAGATGTTGTATGAATCCTTCGAGAATTATAAGACCGAACAACCAGTCCCAACAGAACAGCAAAACAACAAACTTGATTGTGAACAATCAAATGAGTTGAAAAGCTTAAGGGAAAAAGTAAGTCGGCTCGAGAAAGAAAGGGATGAAGCAACATGTGCACACCAGAAAATCATTAAGCTGGTTCGCACATGGAACGCATCTACTGCCAGAAAAGATGAGATGCTTGAGTCGATAAGGCTTGCTGGTGACCTTACCGGTATAGGCTACTCTAACAATGAAAGTAACTCATGTGGCATCAAATCTCAACTGTGTCTAGAGAAGAGAAAGGTTCAAACAATGACTTTTGTCAGATCCAGCACAGTATATGAACCAAGTGAATTGGTTAAGGAACCTGTTAAGCCAATACTCATCAAAGAACGGGCATCACACAAAGGTATCGGTTATGTTGAGCCAATAGAGAAAGCTAGACCGGGGCAAAAGTTTAGAAATAGACATCTAATGTAAGGACCCCCGTGCCCTTAACCCGTTATTAGTGTATTAAGCAATATCATTAGTGCATATAATCATACTATTAGGGAAGAAAACATGTGCAAGTGCAACACCATATGCTATCCAGAAAATTTCTTGCATTTAAACCACATAATATTCGAATTCCCCAAACATGATTATCCATATAACATGCACCCTCATAATACACTATCATGCTCTTAGTTCATTTAGCAATTCTATATCTAATTGCGTGCAAACCATAAATGAACAGAGAAGAACCGTAGCCCGTTTATACATTCCATATACACGTAATATGTACTCACATAAGAGCACCCAATGAATAAGCGTGTATCTAATGTATAAAACACTCTGCTGGATACCGTTACTGGTGTTCCGATCCTGGAAGCACCTCTCAAGCGCAACTCGATCTCGACTCTGGATTTGAGCGCCTGTCCATCCAGCTCTGGTACCTCAATCCTGGAAGTACTTCAATCAACAGCCCAAGCTCAACTCCAAAGCTGCTGCTACACCTGTACCACCTGCCCCAACAGAGACAGCCCCCACACGGGGTGAGCATACCAATATCCGAATCCAATAACCAACCAAAAATACAATTCATAATTTACAACAATGTAAATACTATGAAATACAAAATATACTCCCTGGATGGCATCATCCTCATCCGGGGTTTCCTGTACTGTCCCTCTTCTCAAAACACTGAAACCATCAAATTCCCAAATGCCAGTTAATCATTATATTGATTAACAATTCTATGAGCCATATACCAATGTCATAATCAATAACATCAAATCATTAAACAATGATTAGAAACAATCCATGTTTCTCACTTATGGTTTCATATCTCCATTTCATTGCTCGCTCTACAATAGCGGCATTCCAATTCCACGCATGCTCGATGGCAGTGGCGTCATAATCGATGTTCCCTCACAGGCGACAACATCCCAATCGTTGCTCGCTCAAAAGAGGCACCATGCAATTCTCAATGCATATATAGACATTTGAAGCAAGTACGATAAACCATGCATTTCAATCTCCGTTTATTGCTAATACCATGCATCATGCATTTCCACATATATTCATTGCAATACAGTATACCAAGCACTCAACAATTGCAATTATATAAAAGGCTATGCTCGTACGTCATACGTACCTTAGAATTTCGTAGTCTAAGCCAAACCTTGCTTGAGTTCCTTACCTCGAGAGATATGTGCTAAAACACATAAACAACTCACAATCAAGTATAAGCATGCAACCACGTGTCCAAGCACGTTCAAGACTCCCAAACATATCGTCAATCCATGACGATTACCAAAATAAAAGCCCCACGGCTAAGCATGCATAATACCCAAAATATTCCATTTTATATGTTTAATAGATAGCCAAAAACCCAACCAAAAATTCCGTTTAATAAACTTGGCTCCAAATCAAACCATTTTAAAAGCCTAACATTCCCATTGGAATGTGAACAACACTCCGGAAGTCGGCCCTCTAGACCTCGGTTCCAAAATCCCAACATTTTCCAACATTTTAGAAAATCCTTGCAGGTGAACAGTGCCGCGATCGATCGCCCATCAGGCGCGATCGATCGCGCAAGCCTACTGCCCGAAAAAAATCAATCCGTGATCGATCGCCACATCTCGCGATCGATCGCTGAGACCCTCGCGATCGATCGCCCCCTTTTCGCGATCGATCGCCGATACTGTACATCTTCCTCAAATTCCATTAGCATGTCGCGATCGATCGTCGCCTCGCCAAGATCGATCGCGGACTGCGATTTTTCGAAAAACTCGAGTTCTAATGGTGTTTTTCACACCCAACTCCAAACCAACACCCCATACAACCTCAACGCCTCAAGTACAACAATTAAACTCCATGAAAACACTGAAATCAACATTTTGGATTTTAACCCAAAACCCCCAAATGCCATAACCAACCCAAAACCCGACCACACAACACAAAACCACAATCAAATTGAAGCCAAAAGAGAGGAGAAGAAGATTACCTATCTTTCTAAAAGAAATCCGGGCCCCATAATCGAGTTCTATTGATTTTGCTTCAACCAAAGGGAAGGGGAAGGGTTTGGGGTGAAGGTGGCGTGAGAGGGGGGAGGAGAGGAGAGAAATGGATTCCAAATGACGGAATCCCGAGTCCAACGGGTATATATAGCAAAAATACCCCAACACACCAAAACCTCCACAAATACATCATGATTCATTAAAAATCATCTGTTTTCAAAAACTCTCTCTCCAACATCAAATCCTCATACAGGCCCCAACAAAAGCACCCCGGACACCAAGTCCCACCGAAAACCCAACTCATAGGTTTTCCACCGAAATGAGAATACAATCTCAACCTTTGGATCCAACGATCCCAAATGCCCGATTAAACAACCTTGGGAGACGCAAAACCGCAATTAATTCCTAATTGCCACAATTAAAAATCCATCAAGGATTAATACCACACCGGGAATAACACCATAAATCCCCGGACATCACAATTATCCCCCACTAATAAAATTTCGTCCTCGAAATTTGCACCGGCATACTCTACGCAACACCAGGACTACACAAACAAGGTAAAGCCACAACTCCGATTCTGGACCACAATAGAATCGAATCATCAATTGCGAGAACACTGTTCTCGCACCAAGCTCTACAATAGAGCAAATACCAAAACCAATATATACCCGAAAGATAATAACATACCTCGATGTGAATCGTCCCGGAAGTCAGTCCACCATGACTGCAATTCAATCAAAAACCCTTTGGTTCTAACATAGATATCTCTCCATGATATCCACCAATCGTCCACGATGCTTAACACACATCGTTATGATGTGGGCCATTAGTATACAACAGTATACTCACAGAAAATCCGGTTTTCGCTTCCCGGTCCATCTCCTCCAAAGGAGTAGTTGCACCACTTGCAATCCGGATCGGGTAAACCATGGTCACCAATCCACACAAAACACATCACTACAGATGTCTACAACCATGTGTTCCAAGAAATCCCATCTTGGTCCAAAACACACTATCGAGACTCCACAAAGTCTCAAGTTCCACAAAGGACATGCAAGACAAACAATTGCATTCCCAAACACGTGTCGACTGTGACACTAAACAAATTCGAATCCTGGCCATCCCTCATTTATCCTGGGATTCAACAATCCTAAAACAGGAAGGCTATCGAATTATCCAACAAGAACCACCAAGGTTCCAAGACACGACAATCCCTCCTCAGGGGAAGTCGAACGGACCTCATGATTATTCCTCAGAATACATCGTGCTATCGAGATTACCAATCTCAAATTGCCACAATCTCCCACCGAAGATTCATCAAACCAAGTACACTAAACCGACGTTCAACAAGGAACGAAATAGAGTTGACATTCGTATACACACACGGGTATACATGTCCAAGCACCAACACAACAGGCACACTCAAAGCAATAGGCTCGGGTATCTCCAAACATACCCAAAGTCCCAAAACTTACTGCCAAGCCTCGATTATTCTCACTCCACGGAGAATAGTGGTCAACAGACCAAAGCCAAAGGGTGTGATTTCAACATCAACACCACACAACCAAAGCAATGAATCTCCCAAAAGATTCGACCGGCAGGTATAACAATACCGCCTTTCCCAAAAGGAATAGTGTCATGAATCCATGACCCTCTAACCTCGAACCACCGTCCGGAAAACTGGATATACATACCAACATACATCTCGGAACCAAAATAAGCAATTGGTTCAGAATAGTGCATCGAAGCCACTATCATCAAATCGGAACTCGTATACGCCATGTATACTCAAACAACGATGCCCTGTACTATTGCCATAGTACTCCACACTCGAGCATCATTCCAGAGACGTCTCCTCGAACGTCTCACTGGAAGCACGAAGCCATTACCTAGTCCAATACTAGTAGGGCTTACCCTGGTTGATTCACGATCAACCCTCAACCAAAAGTAGCTGTCTCCATGACAGTACAACCCAAATCTCTCCAAGAGATAAAGTCAATATAGTAGTGTCACTCCACTAACTATACCACACAATCAATTGTGACTTTCGTCGCATACCATATGCAAAGATGCTCAACCAGAGCTCACAACGACTTGTCGACGCTCACGTTGGTATTCCAACAAAATTGAGTTGTCCCAAAACAAGCCTCTTAAAACATTTGACGTATAAACGTCTCCGTGAGGTAATCTCTGCCTCAAATATCACGCCACAAAGAGACTACAAGAGTCTACTAAAAGTCCTCATCGTATCATCATACGATTCACTGAACTCGAATCCAACGAGCAGTATAATGGCTAACACAAGCACACCAAGGACTGCAACACTACCTGGCTAACGGTTCGTTGGCCCCATAGGCTCATACCAATTTACCAATGTGACACACGTCCTATTCCGGTATACCATACCGTACAACCCATACGAGTTGTGATATCTCTAAAACACCAAATATAATGGACATCCCGGTGTCCTTGCTCAACCACGGAGCAATCCTAACTCATTAGGACTTATCCCACACCCTCAGGGTGGGTGTGACCACGCCTACCGTAGATCACAACAACAAGCGAGTAGTTTCCTCAATGACTACTCTTACCACCAATTACTTGGCCTAAGCCAACCAGCGAGTATACCCAAGGGTATCATTACTCGAACAATATACTCCAAAAATGTGCTACGGTACAATCCCTGTACGGTGCACCCGATAATTCTTCGAGCAACTTGCTCGGCATAATAGTCTCGTCAACTAGTGACCCAGACACTACCATGTGCCCACCAAAGGCACTCAAACCATACAACTCAATACACAACATAAATGTCATAATCATCAAAACGACGCCACACGTCTACATAGAACATCAACTATGTTATCGTCATCCCGTGACGGCATATGTCAACACATGACATCCATAATTTCATCGTCAAATACATGATATATATAACATGTAGTATCCACAATAATGCTAACACAAGTAATATGCCATACCTCATTGCTATCAAGATAGCGGAATACCGGTATCCATCGTCCACCAGCGGTACACAAGTAGCATCCATCGCTCGTAGGCGACAAAATCCAGCGCTACGCACATAGCGGTACAACCCATCACTATAGAATCAGCGGCATGATCTCTCGTCATAGAGTCAGCGGCATAAGACATCGCTATAGATATCCGGCGGTATGAACCATCGCCATAGGTGTAGCGGAATGAGACATCGCTATCAATACATCCGGCGGCAAGAACCATCGCCAATCAATATAGCGGAATGAACCATCGCTATCAATATATCTGGCGGCATGAACCATCGCCAATCAATATAACGGAATGAACCGTCGCTATCAATATATCTGGCGGCATGAACCATCGCCAATCAATATAGCGGAATGAACCGTCGCTATCAATATATCTGGCGGCATGAACCATCGCCAATCAATATAGCGGAATGAACCGTCGCTATCAATATATCTGGCGGCATGAACCATCGCCAATCAATATAGCGGAATGAACCGTCGCTATCAATATATCTGGCGGCATGAACCATCGCCAATCAATATAGCGGAATGAACCGTCGTTATCAATATATCTGGCGGCATGAACCATCGCCAATCAATATAGCGGAATGAACCGTCGCTATCAATATATCTGGCGGCATGAACCATCGCCAATCAATATAGCGGAATGAACCATCGCTATCAATATCGACAATGTGGTTGTTCCGGTCTTGTTATAGCAGCGGAACTTTAGGACCCCTCGCTTCGACATATAGCGGCATCATATGATATCCCTCGCTTCGACAATGACAGCGGCATGTTACCTCGCTTAGACATGACAGCGGCAAATATCATACTACCATCGCTTCATATGACAGCGGCAAGTACCTCCCTCGCTCGAATATAACAACTACCGGAACTTCCACTAGCTCCATGTACCTGCATCCAGGTTAATACCACAGTTCACAATATAATGATCGATATCACGTTCCAGTTATAACCACAATATTCCACATTAATCACTAGAATTGTGACTGTTCCGGTCCCAATACAACAGCGGAATTTTAGGAACCCTCGCTTCGACAATGACAGCGGCATGTTACCTCGCTTAGACATGACAGCGGCAAGTACCTCCCTCGCTCGGAGATAAAGGCTACCGAAACATTCATCAATTCTACCACAATAATCAAACACAACAATTGGTTCCATTATCACAATATATCACTATCATTTCACATATATCATCACATGTAAGGATCCACTATCCACGATATACATAATCAAAGGTGTAGCACGTTTTACCGTCCGAAGCCCGTACGTCTCACCTTTCCTGATTTTCCTACAAAATCAGATCCTTTAACATGGAGTGCTAGACATCACCATTAATGCCATCACATTGCATTCTACACGATTCCTGCAATTACAATGAATAGCACCACTTTTCATATCATAACAGCACATAAAGAACTAGTTGTGTCATACAACATTAATGCCATCATGCATAGAAATGTGCTATCAATAACTTCCTAGGCCCTTAACAGCCCCAAAGAGCTAACCTGGCTCTGATACCACTAATGTAAGGAACCCCGTGCCCTTAACCCGTTATTAGTGTATTAAGCCATATCATTAGTGCATATAATCATACTATCAGGGAAGAAAACATGAGCAAGTGCAACACCATATGCTATCCAGAAAATTTCTTGCATTTAAAACACATAATATTCGAATTCCCCAACCATGATTATCCATACAACATGCACCCTCATAATACACTATCATGCTCTTAGTTCATTTAGCAATTCTATATCTAATTGCGTGCAAACCATAAATGAACAGAGAAGAGCCGTAGCCCGTTTATACATTCCATATACACGTAATATGTACTCACATAAGAGCACCCAATGAATAAGCGTGTATCTAATGTATAAAACACTCTGCTGGATACCGTTACTGGTGTTCCGATCCTGGAAGCACCTCTCAAGCGCAACTCGATCTCGACTCTGGATCTGAGCGCCTGTCCATCCAGCTCTGGTACCTCAATCCTGGAAGTACTTCAATCAACAGCCCGAGCTCAACTCCAAAGCTGCTGCTACACCTGTACCACCTGCACCAACAGAGACAGCCCCCACACGAGGTGAGCATACCAATATCCCAATCCAATAACCAACCAAAAATACAATTCATAATTTACAACAATGTAAATACTATGAAATACAAAATATACTCCCTGGATGGCATCATCCTCATCCGGGGTTTCCTGTGCTGTCCCTGTTCTCAAAACACTGAAACCATCAAATTCCCAAATGCCAGTTAATCATTATATTGATTAACAATTCTATGAGCCATATACCAATGTCATAATCAATAACATCAAATCATTAAACAATGATTATAAACAATCCACGATTCTCACTTATGGTTTCATATCTCCATTTCATTGTTCGCTCTACAATAGCGGCATTCCAATTCCACGCATGCTCGATGGCAGCGGCGTCATAATCGATGTTCGCTCACAGGCGACAACATCCCAATCGTTGCTCGCTCAAAAGCGGCACCATGCAATTCTCAATGCATATATAGACATTCGAAGCAAGTAAAACCATGCATTTCAATCTCCGTTTATTGCTAATACCATGCATCATGCATTTCCACACATATTCATTGCAATACAGTATACCAAGCACTCAACAATTGCAATTATATAAAAGGCTATGCTCGTACGTCATACGTACCTTAGAATTTCGTAGTCTAAGCCAAACCTTGCTTGAGTTCCGTACCTCGAGAGATATGTGCTAAAACACATAAACAACTCACAATCAAGTATAAGCATGCAACCACGTGTCCAAGCACGTTCAAGACTCCCAAACATATCGTGAATCCATGACGATTACCAAAGTAAAAGCCCCCCGGCTAAGCATGCATAATACCCAAAATATTCCATTTTATATGTTTAATAGATAGCCAAAAACCCAACCAAAAATTCCGTTTAATAAACTTGGCTCCAAATCAAACCATTTTAAAAGCCTAACATTCCCATTGGAATGTGAACAACACTCCGGAAGTCGGCCCTCTAGACCTCGGTTCCAAAATCCCAACATTTTCCAACATTTTCGAAAATCCATGCAGGTGAACAGTGCCGCGATCGATCGCCCATCAGGCGCGATCGATCGCGCAAGCCTACTCCTCGAAAAAAATCAATCCGTGATCGATCGCCACATCTCGCGATCGATCGCCCCCTTTTCGCGATCGATCGCCGATACTGTACATCTTCCTCAAATTCCAGTAGCATGTCGCGATCGATCGTCGCCTCGCCAAGATCGATCGCGGACTGCGATTTTTCGAAAAACTCGAGTTCTAATGGTGTTTTTCACACCCAACTCCAAACCAACACCCCATACAACCTCAACGCCTCAAGTACAACAATTAAACTCCATGAAAACACTGAAATCAACATTTTGGATTTTAACCCAAAACCCCCAAATGCCATAACCAACCCAAAACCCGACCACACAACACAAAACCACAATCAAATTGAAGCCAAAAGAGAGGAGAAGAAGATTACCTATTTTCTTCAAGAAATCCCGGCCCCATAATCGAGTTCTATTGATTTTGCTTCAACCAAAGGGAAGGGGAAGGGTTTGGGGTGAAGGTGGCGTGAGAGGGGGGAGGAGAGGAGAGAAATGGATTCCAAATGACGGAATCCCGAGTCCAACGGGTATATATAGCAAAAATACCCCAACACACCAAAACCTCCACAAATACATCATGATTCATTAAAAATCATCTGTTTTAAAAACTCTCTCTCCAACATCAAATCCTCATACAGGCCCCAACAAAAGCACCCCGGACACCAAGTCCCACCGAAAACCCAACTCATAGGTTTTCCACCGAAATGAGAATACAATCTCAACCTTTTGATCCAACGATCCCAAATGCCCGATTAATTCCTAATTGCCACAATTAAAAATCCATCAAGGATTAATACCACACCGGGATTAACACCATAAATCCCCGGACATCACATAAGCCCACTGGTCAGGCAACTCGAGAGGTAAAATCCAACTGGTACTATAATTGTACGCCTGTCCAGAAGAGGTATATGCTACCCAACAGAAACCAAAAACCTAAACAACATGCATACACTCACTATCACACACATCACCCAAGAACACCTTCACCACTTAATGCACACACATTTCAGGACACACACAGACCCAAACAATTCAGGGTTATACAAGTGTGGGTCCCGAAAGGACTAACCCTGTCTGGACCCAAGTAGGATTGGGTACCAATCAAACTATCGCTTTAATTGCAGAAAACTAGAATCCATCAAGTTCGGAGCTCAGAGTAGTTTCTGGACAGTGGATGTTCTAGACATATGACTGGGAACGCTTGTTTGTTGTCCGAATTGGTTGACACCACCAGACCTAGAATAACTTTTGGCGACAACGTGAAAGGTAGAACCGTGGGTAAGGGTAAAGATTATCTACGGTAATATTATTATTAAAGATATACTGTTGGTTGAAAATCTATGCCATAACTTGATCAGCATTAGTCAACTCTGTGACAATGGTCACTCGGTAGAATTCAACCAGCACACATGTACAATCAGATCTATCGATGGCAGTACAATGCTTGTAGGAAGAAGGCATGAGAACACGTATAAGATTGACTGGAACCTTAATCAGCCTGCCTCTTCTACTTGCTTTTATACATTGAATATTTCCAAAAACTGGCTTTGGCACAAGCGATTGAGTCAATTAAATTTTTAAACTATTGCCAGTCTGTGTAAGCTTGATCTAGTCATTGGACTGCCCCAAATAGAGTTCTCAAAAGACAAGATCTGCTCAGTATGCCAACTTGGTAAGCAAATCAGATCCTCCTTTAAGAACAAAGGGAGTAAATCTTCTTCTCGGTGCCTAGAGTTGCTGCATATGGATCTTTTTGGTCCTATACCAGTAACAAGTCTAGGGGGAATGAAGTATACCCTGGTATTAATAGACGATTACTCTCGTTTTACGTGGGTCTTGTTTCTAAGTGGCAAAGATCAGGCTACTCCAAAGCTGATCAAACTACTGAAAAGACTCCAAAATGAGAAGTCGTGTGGGATAGATAGAATTCATAGTGATAAAGGTACAGAGGTTACCAATCAATCACCCGAATCATATCTAGATGACCTTGGTATCAAACACGAATACTCTGCTGCAAGAACTCCACAGCACAATGGAGTTGTTGAGCGTAGGAACCGCACTTTGAAAGAAGCTGTGCGAACTATGCTTGTAGAATCAGATATTTCGTAGAGATTTTGGGCAGAAGCTGTCAACACATCATGTTATATGCAGAACAGATCAATGATTAATAAACGAGCAAAAACCCCTTATGAGATCTGGAATGACAGTAAGCCAAATATTTCATATTTCCATGTGTTTGGTTGCAAATGTTTTATTCACAACAATGGAAAGACTCATGTCACCGCTTTTGATGCTAAATATGATGCTGGAATATTCCTTGGCTATTCTACAATTATTAATGTATTCAGAGTATTTAATAATAGAACACTTACTGTAGAAGAATCTGTTCATGTAAAATTTGATTAATCTACTAACTACTGTATCTGATCTACAAATCAACAACTTGAGCAATCGACTGGAAAACACTCATATTGATGAAAATATTGATGATGAGATAGATTACAGAAGCATGATTGACTGCACTTTGGAACCAGAAGTTCCAGAAGCACAAGCAGAGGAGTCTGCTGTTCAACAAGCACTGCACCCAGCAGACAATGACATTATTAGACACACCCCTGCTGCAGTAGATGGAACAACCAAAAAGGATGAATCAATCGAATCTTCTGTGCTACCCACTCATATTCACCCAAATGAAGAAATCAATCCTCTTGGACCTCCGCTCCGGTGGATGAAGGATCATCCTCCCGGGCAGGTCATAGGTAACTCTGTTGTTCCTCTACGCACCAGAAGACAGATGATTAATGAACTCCTTCATACTGCATTTATATCTCACATAGAACCCAAAAATATTGATGATGCTATGTTAGACCCAAGCTGGGTAGAAGCAATGCAGGAAGAGCTTAATCAATTTGAGCGAAACAAAGTATGGCACTTAGTACCACAACCACCGCATCACACTATAATAGGTACCAAATGGGTATTTCGAAATAAATTAGATGAAAATGGTGTTGTTATCCGGAATAAAGCAAGAATAGTTGCACAAGGCTACAGACAGGAAGAAGGCATTGATTTCGATGAAACCTTTGCTCCTGTAGCTCGATTAGAAGTAATTCACATATTTCTTGCATTTGCTGTGTTTAAAGACTTTAAAGTCTATCAGATGAATGTTAAGAGTGTGTTTCTTAACGGCAAACTCCAGGAAGAAGTGTATGTTGAGCAACCTCCTGGATTTGAAAGCCATCATCAGGCTTCGTCTGTTTTTCGACTAAACAAAGTTTTGTATGGCTTAAAGCAAGCTCCCCGTGCATGGTATGAAACTCTGTCAAAATATTTGACTGAGCACAACTTTACCATTGGCACGGTGGACAAGACCCTGTTCAAATTCACAAAGGGTGACCATACTCTGCTGTTTCAAATTTATGTTGATGTTATTATTTTTGGCAGTACTAACTCAAAACTTTGCGAAAGATTTTCAAAAAAAATGCAAGATCCGTTTGAGATGAGCATGATGGGAGAATTATCATTTTTCTTAGGATTGCAAGTCAAGCAATCCAGTGAGGGAATTCTGATAACTCAGTCTAAATATACCAAAAAACTGCTGAAGAAGTATGGGATGAGTACAAGTTCAGCAGCTACCACTCCAATGAGCACATTTGCCAAACTCGACTTGGATAATTCAGGCATACCAGTCGAAGTAACAATGTATCGTGGTATTATCGGATCCTTACTTTACTTGCCAACCAGCCGACCAGACATAATGTTTGCGGTCTGTATGTGTGCTTGTTTCCAAGCAAATCCCAAGCAATCACACTTCACTGCTGTCAAAAGGATTCTCAAATATCTAAAAGGCACATAAAATGTTGCTCTCTGGTATCCAAGAGATTCAACTTTTAATCTGATTGGATATTCAGATGCTGACTAAGCATCATGAAAAATTGATAGAAAAAGTACCAGTGGATATTGTCAATTTCTTGGAGATAGATTAATCTCATGGGGTTGCAAGAAGCAGACATCCATAGCAACATCTACTGCAGAGGTAGAATACCTTGCTGCTGGAAGCTGCTGTGCTCAACTTCTATGGATTCAACAACAACTACGAGACTATGGAATTGAATCTATTGAGGCACCAATCTTTTGTGATAATACATCTGCCATAGCTATCACATACAACCCTGTTCTTCATACTCGCACCAAGCATATTGATATCCGTAATCATTTCATTAGATATCACGTTATGAAGAAAGAGATTCGGCTAGAGTACATATCCACCGAACAACAAGCGTCAGATATCTTCACAAAACCCCTACCTGACGCTAAGTTCTCATACTTTCGGAATATTCTTGGCTTAATTGAAATAACCCATTGATTGTGATTATTTCTGTATGATAAATTCAGGGGGGATTACTTAGTAGAAACTGCATGTATTTAGGGGGAATTTTAGTTGAAGATTTTTTTTCAAATGTCTATCGAAGCTTAGCTGGTAAAACAATAGTATGCTACAGTAGATGTTACCTTACCAGTAGGACTCTACATAACAGTAGACTTTACCACATATGCCTTGCTGACAATAACTTTCGATAACTATTAACCTACTGGAACGTCGGAATTCAAATTTATTTTATACAAAAAATAAATTATTTCGATCCCGCCCAAATCCTGTCCTTTTATATGTATTTTTAAAAATGTTAAATTGTTAGATGAACGCCACGTATCAATGTCTCCGCTCATCTACAGTGCGACGTTACATCTACTCTCTCTTTAACCGCCCTTATCATTCTCGTTTTTCCTTACTTGTATCTCGTCCAACCTTACTGTGCTAATTTCTTTTTCCCTCAAGAAACTTTTACTCTTTAGATCATTTGTTTCTCAGTTTCTACGCTAAAATGTCAAAGATTACCCAGCCAAGCTTTGTTAAAAACGCTATCCATGTGGATTTTCACTCGATTTCCACCATCTCTGATGAAGACATCAAAGAAGTTTTTCAAAAGCTCGATACCTCTGGACTCCTGGTTATACCCAGTCAGGCTCCTACATTCTATAAAGAAGCTCTCCAAGAATTCTTCGCCACTGCAAAAATTGTGGACAACTCAGTTATGGCCTCCATCTCTGGCCAGCTTATCACTTACTCACCTGGAGTTTGCCACCCACCTATGTCTTCCTTCAACAGGACTCACGGACTTCTCAACCATTTCAATGGCTTCTCGCGAAGAGATGCACACTATTTTCTCAGACTCTGACGTTCGTCTGCGACATCCTCCTTTTAAAAGATTCTAATGAAGAGCCATTTCCGCCAACTTGCTGATGTCATCTCCAAAGGTGTGCTGTGCAAAGCCGGATCATTTGATGTCATCACCCCAGAGAAGTTTGAGGTTATGAGTACCATTATCAAAGTTCGAGATGTCAACTGGTCAGTCGTCCTATTTCAGGTTCTTACTAGCCTAGTGACATCGGAGGGTCAATCTGGCTTTGCTCTTCCTCTCAGTAGCATTTTTGAGAGTAAACATATTCAGGCAGGGGCCTTATCCACTCTTCATCCGGGAAAGCTTGTCACAACCAAATATCTTCAGCTTCACCGACAACGAGTTGGTAGAGAAGTTGGTCTGATCAAGCGGCAGACAACTCAAGTAGTGAGTGACTCTGACCAGACGATATCCGAATCTGCTGAGTCATCACCTCCTACTCCTCCTAAAAAGCCAAGAACCAGAAAAGGGGCTCCTATTGTCCTCAAGCAGCAAGTTACTGCTGCTACTTCAACTGCTGCTGATACTATTTCTACTGCAATTCTAGCAGTGGCTACCACAACTTCTAGGGAGATCATTCCTGAAAATCCTCCACCAGAGGAACCAGTTGCATCAGCTGCCTCCTTGGCCATGGTACTCACCGTACCAGCCGCTCCTACGGACCACTCCACCAAACTATTGAGTTCTCACCAAGGACCCGACTCTATCAGCTTCCGGCAGCCAAAGTCTCTATGTCCTTATTGTCACCCTAAGGACACTTCCACCGGAAAGGGCAAAGCGATTATGGAACCAGTGTACACTCCATTCGCATTCGAAATACAACTAGTTATGGCTGAAGTAGAAGCAAAACTACAACCGCAACTCGCAATATTTGATAGATGGGTGGAGGCTCGTCTCAAAATTCGCTTTGATGATTTCTCTCCCATTCTTGAACAGGCAAGACTTGATGAGAACCTCATTCTTGCCTACCTTCAACTAAATGACACAGAGAAGAGTCTACAGCTTCGAGATGTTTTCTGTATGATGAACTACGTGAGAGAACTTCAAGCTCTAGTTCACTCGCGGTTCCAGGAGTTTAACGTTGACTCTGGCACAGCCAATCATGATAGGGCTGTCCTCAATGCCTTAGGACCCAAGCTTGAAATGATTGAGACTGCTCTTCATGATCTCAGAATCTTAACAGGTCTACACTCTTGCTCTGCTCTACCAAGGGATGAAAGCTCCCCTCCTCCTGACTTGGGCATAGTTCCTACCGCTCCGGCTGCAATCTCTACGGTAGATCCTACTCTCACCGTGTAAGACCCCAACTCTTATGGATGACATTTAAGCATTTATGACGTCGTATGTATGTGAAAATTTTCTTTTCATTAAAATAATCATTACATACTTCACATATTCCCCATGACTTTTATAAAAATTTGGGCAGAGTCTCCCCATAAATTGGACTATCCCAGAAAATACACAACTACAGAAAACCACCATAATCTAAAGATAAAAAGTTCCCAGCCAGGGAAGTCATAATACTAACAAGATATGAATTCTCGTCATCACTAAACTCATTTAGCGCATGCTCCTCAAATAACATGCACATAAATCAAATATATAATAGGGGACTTCAACACCATTATACAGTTGATAAGTGCATAATTGCACTTATATTTTATTATATTTTCTTATACTTTTGTTTTGGTATTCGAGCAGAATTACATCTTTTGTTATCGTTTTTTGATGTTTTGCAGGAATCCAAGGAATTAAGCATTTTATCACTAAAAGATGATGAGAAAAGCATAAATGTGACAAGAAAATTCAATTGAGACTCAACGGTGAAATACTCATGCACCGGGGACATGTCAAGTGGCAAAATTATATTATATTATATTATATTATAATATAATATAATATATATATACCCGAGGAGGAAAGAATTGAAATAAAGGGAAAGAGGAGATTTGGTGATAAGATTTAAAAAGGGATAGATTTACGTGAATAAAAGACGTATAGATTTAGAGGGGAATTTACGTGGACAAAAGGAAAAGAAAGATACGAGAGCAGGCGAGAGTTTTACGTAAATACATTGACGTAAAGGGAGAACAGGGGACTGAAGAGAAATACACGCACGGACGTAGAGGAAAAATCACGTACAGAAAGGAGGAGACACGAGACGTGCGAGAGACAGTAGCCAAGAGCTAGTGAAAGGGGAGAGATCGACTGAGGCAGTGCGCGTACAACGAAGGGTAGAGATTTTGACAACGGAGAAGACGACGGCGACTACCGGGGACGGAGGGCCATCATCCAATTCGTTTGACTATCTCTTCCTTTATGTTTATGATGATTAAGAACATGTCTATGTGTTTATTTAATGTATTCATGAACTAATTTATTATTCTAGAGTTAGACGGATCTTGACTTGAAACTATGTCGTTGATTATTGATTGAATATTATTTGGTTTTTCGTTTGCTTTATTTGTGATTCCTGATTTGAATGCGTTTCAATTAATTGATCACTATTTGATTCGTCATATTTATTTAGAATCTATCACTCGGGAGAGGGGGTTTTGAATAGGACCGTAGGAATTTACATCGTTGGAAGTTTATATAGTCGGGAGACATATAACTCCAACGAAGCCATAGAACGAATCTAGCGCTATTGAAATTGTTTAATAATTTATCTTAGGTGGGCACATCAAGATGATTGTTGAATGATTATTTCTATTTAACACTCGGGAGAGGTAATAGATAACATAGGATTCGTGGTTAATAAATTAGAAGAACACGACATAGTGGATAGTTGAGTGAAGTCGAACCTCTAGAATCCGTTCTCATTGATTTTCTCCACTTAAATTTTCATCTTGTTAAATTATTACTTTATTTTAGTAGATTAATATAATAATTATGCTATCGATTGTCTAGATAAAGTCGAGACTATTCTAATTACAGTACTTGGTGTAACTTAATTTTCAATCCCTGTGGGTTCGACATCCGTACTTTAATTTTCCTATATTAAAACTTGACACCGTACACTTGCGGTACGTTTTACACGCATCAAAGTTTTTGGCGCCGTTGCCGGGGATTGATATAATTTTTTTACTGATACTGTTACCAAGAAGTCTTGATTTTAATTTAGAATTTTATTTTTTGTTTTATTTTTATTTTTTATGATGTTTTTCTTGTGAGGTACTTGGTGATGTTTCATCAGCAAGTTTCCACAAACTTTGCCCAACAACCGTATGAACCATTCTATGCAGCTTGGGACAGATTCAACCACGACTTTTCAAACTACGCTCCTCTTCAATCTTTCTACAGTGGATTGGATGCAGACACACAAGAATGTGTATTTAATGGAGCTTTGGCAACTGGTAGTCCCATATATTGTAGAGATGATGACAGGGTGCACCTGTTTAAGCATATGGCGAATTTCGACTATCAGTGGCATTACGATCCTTCACTGTTGGGTGGAGTCACCAATATCCACAAGAGCATCATTACCCTCATTTTACACACCAATCATTCAAGCATCAAGCAGAGGATGAGTATAGTTCTGATAAAGTCTCTAATTGGAGGATATTTTGCGCAAATTCTGGCCATCATCTGAACCAAAGATCGAAAATCACACCAGAAGTAGCATTAAGCAGCAAATAGAGACATTTTTAGCGAGATGCAAAGAGGTTGAGATGAGATATACTAATCAAGGGGTGACAAACCAGGTGTGGTCACATGATGATGATCATTCAACCAACCAAGTTTGGGAGAGTGATCCTACTCATGCGGAAGATTCAAGGGAATATGAGACATTTTCAAGTGGTTGAGCCTACTGTGGAAGAGTTATCTGATGAATTCCCGTGTCAAGATGAGCCTAGCGTGACGTTGGAAGATGAGCATATTTTTGAAAATAGTGAGGAGCACTCATCGATGGTGATGTCATATATGCCATATGTGGATCCGTTCTTCCCATCGATGCCAACTTCACCATATTATGATCTCCACGAGATGAAGCCAAGTTTAGAATCTTTCTCCCATGCTTATCAATTTTTGAAGGACGTTGTTGAAGCGACGAGCGTTAACTGCCACTATCTTGCCAAGCTTGAGGGCATACACAACCAAGACCCACATGTAGTGTCATATGATACTTACTATGGGCGGAAGCCGCTATTTGATGGTTGCTTCGCATAGTCTGGCTGACGACTTTAAACAAAGCGCTTCTTGGGAGGCAACCCAAGCCTTGTATCCTTTTTATTTTATTTCAGTTTTTAATTTTAGTATTGCATTTTAGTAGCATGTCTTATTCATAGCCGATTGATCATTATTTTTCCCATTGCAGGGTCTATACTGATGCGGAGGTCCCTATCATCATATTCTCACCATACCCATGAGCATGAGATGGGCGACGATTACTGACGATCGTCGTCGCAGGTAGGTGTTTTGTCCCTTATTTTATACGTTGTATGGTACATTGAGGACAATACACGATTTTAAGTTTGGGGGGGGGGGGGGTGTTTCAACATTGAAGATGTTTTGTTTCCTGGATTCCTATGTGTGTTGTGTTTGTGTTTTTTTTTTTAGTCTTTTTCTTTTTTCTTTTTGTGTCATAAGTCGTGAATTGAAGTAATTGTGAAGGCCGATGATGAAGAATTGAGCTTATTTGTGAAAATTTTAAATTTTTTGTTCACTTTGCTCTTGAGTTTCTCACATTCATGTACTAGAGACCATGACAATTTGATTAATCAATGATGATTTGAATGAACACAAATATGATATAGGCGATTCTTGATAATATTTTTTGGGCCTTTATTCATTGATATAAATTTACCATAGTAGCCCTTTGAGCTTAAATGTAAAAGAATGATGAATGAATTGTTGCAATATATTTATAATCTCATTCAAATTTGTTTCTTATATCACCTTGGTTTTGAGATACCATTTGAGCACATTGGTCAAATCATATAAGTTATTTGTGAATTGAGAGTAGTCTAGAACTTGCTTTGGTACCCTTTGAGGCGAAATACGGATGTCATGTGGCTTAGGAATGATGTAGGCATTTTTTTGATTCGTTTGAGCCTTTGAAGCCACCAAAATACATCATTTTCATCTGTAGTTACTCTTTTGAGCTTATTGAAAATCGAATGGCATGTGCTTAGGCACATAATAACCCCCATTCGGCATCATTTCAAAATCCCACATTGACCACCTTGTTGAAAGCTTATACACTATTTCTTACCCTCAAGTGAGTAAGCCCCTATTGTGCTTTAAAATTTCAAATATCTCTCATGTTCCTATTGAAAAAAAAAAATCAAGGAGAGAAATAATGAAAAAAAGGGGCATAGATGCATAAAAAAAAAAAATTGTTGAAGAGGTGAAGAAATAAGTGATTGAAAGAATGAGAAAAATATTGAGGTGAATGGTGAGGCGGATAAGAAAGGATGGTGAATCCAAATGTGAAAAAAAAATGATGAATCGTCAATAAGAGAAGTTGAAAATTGAGATGAGAGTGCGCAACATGGTTAATATGACTTACTCTCTTGTTTTGAAATTCCTATCTTTTATTGTAGCCATGAGCCAATGCCTTACATTACAACTTACAAGCCTATTAAGACCTATTGACCGAGCCACATTTGTCTAATATACTAGTGGAGAAGGTTACGAATTGTAAGACTATGGACTCTCGAGAAACACTTGTAATGAATATGCATTTGACATCCACACACACGTCTCATTACTTGATTTTATGCCTTGTTCATTGTTTATCAAAGTTATACTCCTTTTATGAACAATGCAATTGAACCTAGACCTTGTCAAGTCCTATTGATTTGTGTGCGTAAAGATTACTTTGAGTTAATGGTTAAATGGAAGTGGTAACACACACACTTGAGAACTCTTGAGTAGAAGCGATATGCATACTTGACGTGAAAATTTTAGACCATTGATCTTCGAGGCCAATTTGCAATTATAACATTTCATTACTTGCGTTAGTCGTGTGTTTTCTTTTATTTCTTAGTCTTTTTCCATTTCTATTTTGCTCAGGACTAGCAAAGTTTAAGTTTGGGGGGATTTGATAAGTGCATAATTGCACTTATATTTTATTATATTTTCTTATACTTTTGTTTTGGTATTCGAGCAGAATTACGTCTTTTGTATCGTTTTTTGATATTTTGCAGGAATCCAAGGAATTAAGCATTTTATCACTAAAAGATGATGATAAAGGCATAAATGTGACAAGAATTCAAATTGAGACTCAACGGTGAAATAATCATGCACCGGGGACATGTCAAGTGGCAAAATTATATTATATTATATTATAATATAATATAATATATATACCCGAGGAGGAAAGAATTGAAATAAAGGGAAAGAGGAGATTTGGTGATAAGATTTAAAAAGGGATAGATTTACGTGAATAAAAGACGTATAGATTTAGAGGGGAATTTACGTGGACAAAAGGAAAAGAAAGATACGAGAGCAGGCGAGAGTTTTACGTAAATACATTGACGTAAAGGGAGAACAGGGGACTGAAGAGAAATACAAGCACGGACGTAGAGGAAAAATCACGTACAGAAAGGAGGAGATATGAGACGTGCGAGAGACAGTAGCCGAGAGCTAGTGAAAGGGGAGAGATCGATTGAGGCGGTGCGCATACAACGAAGGGTAGAGATTTTGACAACGGAGAAGACGACGGCGACTACCGGGGACGGAGGGCCATCATCCAATTCGTTTGACTATCTCTTCCTTTATGTTTATGATGATTAAGAACATGTCTATGTGTTTATTTAATGTATTCATGAACTAATTTATTATTCTAGAGTTAGACGGATCTTGACTTGAAACTATGTCGTTGATTATTGATTGAATATTATTTGGTTTTTCGTTTGGTTTATTTGTGATTCCTGATTTGAATGCGTTTCAATTAATTGATCACTATTTGATTCGTCATATTTATTTAGAATCTATCACTCGGGAGAGGGGGTTTTGAATAGGACCGTAGGAATTTACATCGTTGGAAGTTTATATAGTCGGGAGACATATAACTCCAACGAAGCCATAGAACGAATCTAGCGCTATTGAAATTGTTTAATAATTTATCTTAGGTGGGCACATCAAGATGATTGTTGAATGATTATTTCTATTTAACACTCGGGAGAGGTAATAGATAACATAGGATTCGTGGTTAATAAATTAGAAGAACACGACATAGTGGATAGTTGAGTGAAGTCGAACCTCTAGAATCCGTTCTCATTGATTTTCTCCACTTAAATTTTCATCGTTAAATTATTACATTATTTTAGTAGATTAATATAATAATTATGCTATCGATTGTCTAGATAAAGTCGAGACTATTCTAATTACAGTACTTGGTGTAACTTAATTTTCAATCCCTGTGGGTTCGACATTCGTACTTTAATTTTCCTATATTAAAACTTGACACCGTACACTTGCGGTACGTTTTACACGCATCAACAGTCCATATACACTCATCCAGGTGCTCACATAGGAGCAACAAATCAACGAATCAATTCTCAATGCGTAATTGGTATGTACCATCAACCGATACTTGTACCACAATCCTTCGAGCACCATTTTCCATGGGTTCAAGCTTTCTTCCCGAGACAACGTTGTACCTGTTATACCTGTTTCAACAGAAACAACCCCACACAGGATGAGCATACTCCATCTCAATAATCATTCACACATGAATATACGAAACTGTAATACAACAATTTAAATTATTCAAAACCCATAAAATATACTCCCTGTACAATTCCGAACCAGTATAGCTTTCACGAACTGTTCCTGTTTCAGTCTTGTAAACTTTCATAAACATCAAGTTCAGTATCGTTATTCAAAACATGATACTTATCAATGCAATAAATGCAATAAAATCACAATTCATTATTTTTGCTCAATCATAACGAATCTCATATAGAAGGCAACTCTGCCTATCAGTTAATCTCATTCTCAACCATTTCTCATATCGACCATGCCAACGGCATCCATACCCAACTTCATACCCGGATCATGTACATTTACGTGTCCACCATACCACATATATCAAACTCAATTCACATATTCATTTCCTTATATGTAGTCATCACAATTCAATAATACATGAATACTGGAATATGAAATAATTCATATAATACCTGCTCGTACGTCACCACGTACCTTAAAGTCGACAACATGAACAAGCTACCATCGACATCCTGAGACCATGGAGCATATGCACAAAAATGCAGCTGTAACCGAGAAGAAAAATCGCCCCCTTGTGGCTGAGATAGGAGGATGCACGAGAGATGGGGAGAAGAGGGGTGAGGGTGTCGGTTTATGTGTGTGAAAGAAGGGAGAGTGTGTGTTTTACTTTGTAGCCCTAGTTTTTTTTAAAAAAAAACTCCACCATTTAATTACATCTCCATCTCCAATAATTAGTTCCAAATTAAATCAACCAATTTATTATTAAAAGAAAACCCTCTTGAATTTAAATTATATCACTAGTTCAACCCAGAATTATTTGTTTATCTCTCGACCAAAATATTAAACCGAAGAATTTAAGAATCTCCTAGAATTTAATTAATATTATACATACAATCCCGGAATCATTTATCCCAACTCCTTTCCAAAATTCGAGACATATTATATAAACACCATAATTATCCAATGAAGGATTATTAATTATTCCGGACATCACAATTCTTCACAACTAATAAAATAAAACCTCAAAATTAAATGCATGCTTACCATAAAACCAACAGTAAAATTAACGTACCGGTATACAGCTCAAGATAGTGACTTGACCATCTGTAGGATGACAGTCATCCGAATCATCACGGCTTACATATGTGCCACATTGCACCATCGATCACAAGACTGCAAATCACATCACTTTACCATATCCCAACACTAGCATCTAATGAGCTAACATATATTAGTACCATGTCGTGTAAATCATTACAAGATTAATCATCATCATAATATAGCTATCTAGTAACAACCACTACTGTACGCTCAATTATCGTTTACTAGTATGTAAGTATCCTTCATCAACTAAAAGTAGTATCCATTATCAAAAGCCATTATACGTGTTTTCTTAGTCTGAATACATGATATAATCTTAAATTATGCTTCACTAGTAGGTGACATCTATAAGAATCCTACATCATGTATGCAACAGCTATCTCAAACATTAAACAGTATCAAAGTGATATTAACCTCGTCTCATAAGATTTCAAAGAAATCATGTACCTCAACCTCAATCACGCTCGATTTAACACCGATTATGTCATAAGTTTAACTTTCTTAATATCTTTCGCTGCCATGTGTACCTTAAGTTATGCTTCATGAAATTCCAACACCCACGTGTTCTTCGCTAATCATTTTCTTACAAACATAATATTATTCATTTCCCGGGTTTTATCTCATACAAAACCATATATTTAATCCACCTTGAAGTATTCATTAATGATATTATGCTTTCATTGAAAATCGTTTGTGCATGAAAAATTTATACCAATGTATCAATATCAATATTATACAATAATCTCATACATGTGTAGTTGCAACATATGAAATGTACTCCAACATCATAATATCGCACACCATCATTGTCCCGTAGGGAACACCAGTACTCGTGTGCCCTTAAACATTAATCACTCCACATCTCATCAACGAGCTGTCATCTGGTGCAAAATAAGTACTGTAAACAATATCATTAGTGTAAGGCCCCGTTATTAACCCCGTTATTAATTAAGTACGCTTAACCTTGAGTTCGTAAACCCGGGTGATTAAAAGCGAAGAATTCGAGTTGAAGTGTTCCGGATCTCAACACCAAATTATAACTAACATAAAATACATCAAATTATACTTTTTAATGCTATATTTTCGGCCACCACTATGTCCACATCACCATGGACACATCATGGGGACACATGGCCTTAGAAGTGGAGGAAAATGATAAAAAATTGGCATGGGAGGCCTTGTAACTCACGCCTATCACCCTTTTAATGCCTTGGAATTGCTTGCCTTAATCATATCTGATATCTATCATCTTCTCCACTCCAAAAAGCAAGCCAACCTTCTCTCCTCTCCTCCATTAAATTCGAAATAAGCACCACCATTTTTCCTACATCAAAATCTTCCCAAAACTTGCATGCAAGCTTGGTTTTGGATAGGAAATTAGAAGAGCTTCAAGGGTGTGGTGTTTTTGAAAGCTTGAGAGGTATATCATCCTCTTTTTATTCCTAATCTTCGAATTTTTACAGATAGGGTTCGAATTTTTGAGTCTTGTTTTGTAAAAAGAGAAGAACTCATGCTATCCTAAGTTTCAGCAGAAACTATGGTTGCATGCAGAAAGTTGTCCCATACTTTCGAGTTCTGTAACTTCCGAATCTGTCTTTGAGCCTCAAACAAAAGTTGTAGATATACGTGTTGTCATCCTGTGGTTAAAATGTGAAACTATTTGGACTTGAAATGAGTGAGATATACTCATTTTACTAAGAGGCATCAGATTCGACTCTGCATGTGCTGTGAATGCACATGCAGTGTAGAAATCCGAACTTTTGACAAATTATAATTTCGATTTTGATTTTTTTCTTCAAATAAATGTTGTAGATCTTTCGAATTTATGCATTTAAAAAAAAGAAGCATGCAATTTGGGTCTCCTGAGTAGGAGTTATGACGATATTTCGTTCAGTGCTCATTTTCGCCTCTGCATGTCCATGTGTGTTGCAAGTGGACTGTAATTCGGCATTATGGGCAAATTTTATTCCGAATTTGTTGTCGGTCTTCAAACAAAAATTGTAGGTCTTTGCTTTCGTTTGAATTTAAAAAAAAAAGAGAACTTAATTTGGCCTTCTTTCGAATTAGTTATGAATATTTGAAATTAAGTGCTCAATCTATGTCCTGCATGTGGGCGAAAATGCCATGCAGTGTGTTTCTTCGGGTTCCTGAGCATTTTTGGCTAGGAATTTTGAAAAATGTCTAGAGACAATAAATATAGGATTTCCAGTTGGCTGTAAATTGCCAGTAGAATCACTAATTGGGTTTTAAAAGAAGAAGTTATAACACTTTTGCCAACACTGCTCAAGCTGGAAAATACATTTTTAAATGTTGCGGTTTTAGTGTTCAAACACCACCTACATGGTCGAACCAGCTTGACAACTTCTCTGATGAAATGTAATATTTTGAGTTTCTGAACTTTGAGCTTTGGAATCAAGTAGTTTTGTTGAAGTATGGAATTATAGCGATCTTTATACAAAAATGGGTCAGGCTGAAAATGTAGGAAAAATCGTTTAGGGTCATATTTTTAAGTTAGGTTTGATTCAATACACTTTTTGAGCACTTAGTGTCATTTTGGATTTTATTTGACCAGGTTAATAGACTCCGGGTTTACTCGAGGAGGTTTCGGTAGTTTAGTCTTGGTCTGAGGTACGTTGAAATGAGTTGTATCATGACGTCTGGCAAAGACGTGTAATGATACCACTGTATGACCTTGCTATTACTTGATTGATATGATTTTCTTGTCAATATATGATTCTGTGACTATCTGACATGATAAATGTCTTGGAGTACATGATATGTGTGGAGTACATGATATGTGAAATTACATGATTTGTATATACTCTCACATGAGATTGCATGATATATTGAGTTGCATATGTCATTAATGCATAATGATTCATGGGCATATCATATTGAGCTATCGTTTCCTTGATATCCATGATTTTGACTGAGTTGACTTACTCTGAGTGTCGGGTACGACGAGCATGGCGATGACAGGCAGTATAGGTAGTAACTGTAGTCACGTGCAGGTGCGACCGGACCTAGACACGAGGGCTGGATGCAGTAACGTACATAGGATGAGTTTTCCTAGCGCAATGTACGTATACTGTCACCCTCTGCTCGAGCTATGATGATTTGATGATACCTTCCTTTGGACTTCGATTTTGGTATCTTGATATTCGATTCCCTTGTACCATTCATACATCGCATTCATACATGGTATGCATTGCATGATACTTTGTCATTTGACATGATCTATTTATTTCTCGTACTGGGGTACTGACCCCCTTTGTGGGGGGCTGTCATGTCTTTTGTTGTTCGGGCATGACAGGCGTTACAGGAGGATGTGGTGATGATGCTTTTGGTGACGCATCAAGAGATACCCGAGCTCCATGATGAAGAGCTCAGGTTATGTTGGTTTTTATTTCCCAGTAATCGTATGGTATGGATTTTTTAAAAACAAAATAAATTTACCAGGGTATGCCCCGTGTATGTTGTACTCGGGATCTGATATTTTCGGGACTTTGCAATAGCTTTGAATCATGTTGTTTTATTATCTGCGAATGAATGGCTTAACTAGAATTATATATATATTTTGATATAAATATATATATGTATCTTCAAAGCGAAAATTTTTTAGGGCCATTTAAGAAGACGTTTGAAATTATTCTTCCGCTGTTTACGTAAATTAATCACTGTGTGATAATTAAACACCATATTAGGATCGGGCCCTCACATTATGGTATCAGAGCGTAGTCTGGGATACGCTCAAAATAGAGTTAGGACACTGAGTTTAGTCACAAATAAAATGTTGTGCATGTGATTGGCTACTTGTCCTTTTATGATTGTACCTGTTCCGTACATGATATATATGCTGAATTCCATTATGTTATGAAATTATTTGCATCAAATTATAGCTGAACTTCCTATAAAACCTTTTATGCTATACTATTCTGATTAGGAATAGATTTTTGGTATAAGGACATGGCACCTGGAACTAGAGGTCGCAAGGGCAAGGGTGTGGTGCATGAATCTGCATCTAACACTCCTCATGCTGATGATGTGGATGATTTAGCGCAACAAGTTCAAGAGTTGGATATGGAGTCAGTAGTAGCTCGTTTCCAGAACATGCGCCCATCAAGATTCAATGGAATAGATTCTGGTGAAAAAGCTGAATCGTGGATCCGAGAGATGGAATATTTATTTGACCTTGTCAACTACGCGCCATCAATACGATTGAAGCTCGCAGTCTATCAGTTGAAAGAGAGAGCACAATTGTGGTGGGAAGCTGCGAGGAAAGGATTGATTGAGTCTGGGATTACTATCACATGGGAGATTTTCCAGACGAAATTTTTGGAACAGTATTCCCCTCCATCCTACTACACTGCAAAGGAAGCCGAATTCAATAATGTTGTCCAAGGAAATCTGTCTGTGGCCGAGTATGCATCACAATTTTCTGCACTTTTGAGCTATGTACCTTATGTGGCAACAAATTGTAGAGCGATGTATACTAGATTTGTGGAGGGACTGCATCCTTCCATCTATACGTTTGTAACTTCTGGGGACATCACTACATATCCTGAGGCAGTTGAGAGGGCAAAAAGAGCTGAAGTTGGACTGAGGAGAGGGGGTTTGCAGTTTGTTCCCCAATTACCTCAGGGAAATATACCTTCTTCTCTGGGTCCTTTCCAGCAACATCCCCCACCGCGCCAGCAGCAGACGAGGCCACATCAGTTTCATAAGCAACAAAGTTTCAAACCAAAGGGTAAGAAATTTAAGAAGTTCAGAACAAGCTCTTCAAGTTCCAGCGGTTCATGGAGTTCTGGAGGAGCACCAAGTCCTGGTATTCTTTGTGCATCATGTGGAGGTAGACATTCCACTGACCAGTGTCTAGGAATGAGAGGAACTTGCTATACTTGTGGACAGACTGGACACTACTCACGAGCATGTCCGTTAAGAGATCAAGGACCAGTGCAGCCACAGCAGACAATGCCTCATGCTAGGGGAAGGTTTCAGGGTGGTTCACAGTCTAGACCTGCACAGTCCTTTCAGCAGTCCAGTTACCCGCAGATTAGGGGTACTACTCCTACTTTTCCAGGTCCCCAACAAGCACGGGTTTATGCTTTGACTGAGGATCAAGCTAGAGAGGCTCCTGGAGGTGTGATTGCAGGTAATTGTACTATTTTTGGTAATACTGCACGAGTTTTGTTTGATACAGAAGCATCACATTCATTCATTTCATTTAGATTTGTTGGTGAGCATAATTTAGAAACTGTATCACTGCAAGAAACTTCATCTGTATCTACACCAGCTGGTAGAATTATTCTATCTAGCTATGTCGTGCTGAACTGCATACTACAATTTGAGGAGAGTATTATGATCACTAATTTGATGGTTTTACCCATGATCGACTTTGACTGTATTACTGGTATGGATACTCTCACAAACTATCGGGCTACCGTTGATTGCTTTAAGGGGGTGGTTCGATTTCGACCTTATCATGGACCCAAATGGAATTTCCATGGCCGAGGATCGCAGTCTAAAATACCCTTGGTATCAGCAATGGAAATGTTTAGATTGTTATCCCTAGGAAATGAGGGATATATGATTTATGCGATCGATGGTACAAAGAAAGAGCCACTTTTGTCAGACATTCCGGTGGTAAGAGAGTTTGCAGATGTATTTCCAGATGAAATTCCGGGTTTTCCACCGGAGAGAGAGATTGATTTTAGCATTGAGTTGATGCCTGGTACCGCACCAATTTCAAAAGCACCTTATAGAATGGCACCAGCAGAACTCAAAGAATTAAAAGAGCAATTGCAGGACCTTCTTGACAAAAGTTATATACGACCGAGTATGTCGCCTTGGGGAGAACCTGTACTTTTCGTATGGAAGAAAGATGGTACAATGCGAATGTGTATCGACTACAGACAACTCAATCGGGTTACCATCAAGAATAAATACCCGTTACCCAGAATTGATGATTTGTTCGACCAACTTCAAGGAACTTCGGTCTATTCAAAGATCGATTTACGATCAGGTTATCATCAACTTCGAGTTAGGGAAGAGGATATTCCAAAGACGGCTTTTCGAACCAGGTATGGACATTTCGAATTCCTGGTAATGCCTTTCGGTCTGACGAACGCACCAGCAGTGTTTATGGATATGATGAATAGAGTATTCAGAAAATTCTTGGATCGATTTGTGATTGTATTCATTGATGATATCTTGGTATACTCAAAAACCAAGAAAGACCACAAAGAACATTTACGGTTGGTACTCCAGACTCTTCGTTCAACCCAGTTGTATGCAAAACTATCGAAATGTGAATTTTGGCTGGACAGAGTCATGTTTTTGGGACATGTGATATCTGCTCAAGGAGTATCTGTAGACCCAAGTAAGGTGGAAGCAGTATTAAATTGGCCAAGACCAACAACTGTGCCAGAGATTCGAAGTTTCATGGGTTTGGCAGGTTATTACAGGCGTTTTATCGAGGGATTCTCTCAAATAGCTAAGCCTATCACCCATTTGACCAAGAAAAATCAGAGTTTCATCTGGTTAGACGATTGCGAAAGTAGTTTTCAAGAGTTGAAACAAAGATTGACTACAGCCCCAGTGTTGGCCCTGCCATCTGGATCAGGAGGATTTGTAGTTTGTGCCGATGCATCAATTAAAGGATTGGGTTGTGTACTTATGCAGCAAGGAAAGGATATCGCTTATGCGTCAAGACAATTAAAACCTCATGAGACACGATATCATGTTCATGACCTCGAGTTGGCCGCCATCATTTTTGCATTGAAGATATGGCGTCATTACCTATATGGGGAGCAATTTATTATCTACTCTGACCACAAGAGTTTGAAGTATATATTCACTCAATCCGAGTTAAACATGAGACAGAGAAGATGGTTGGATTTACTAAAAGATTTTGATTGTGACATACAATATCAACCAGGAAAAATGAATCAAGTAACAGATGCGTTAAGTCGGAAAGTGCACAATGCCATGATAGCATCCATTCATATATGGCAAAATTATGATGAGTTGTGCACTTCGGGATGGACATATCAACCACATCAGGATTATTTCGTGGTGTCGACTCTACAAGTGGAACCGCAAATTATCTCAAGGATCAGAAAAGCCCAAGAGACGGATCCTTTCATACCACTTAAAGGAATTGGTAATGTCAAATCAAACCACGAGATTTAGCATATCACCAGGTGGTTGGTTACAAATGGATAAAAGATTGGTAGTGCCAAATTTAGTGGAATTAAAAGAGGCTCTATTCCAAGAAGCTCATTGTAGTCATTTTAGTATCCATCCAGGAAGCCGAAAAATGTACCATACACTAAGACCACATTTTTGGTGGAAAGGTATGAAGAAAGATATTGTTGATTTCGTATCAAGATGTTTGACTTGTCAACAAGTCAAAGCAGAGAGAATGAGACCTGGTGGTTTACTTCAAGGTTTGGAAATACCTCAATGGAATTGGGAGCATATTGCAACGGATTTCGTGACCCATTTACCCCGATCAAACAGGGGATGTGATGCAATTTGGGTTATATTTGACCGATTGTCCAAGTCAGCACACTTTATCCCATTTGATCGTACTTACTCCTACAAGAAGATGGCACGACTATATGTGGATAATATAGTTCGGATACATGGAGTTCCAGTTTCTATTGTTTCAGACAGAGATCCGAGGTTTGTATCAAAATTTTGGAGCATTTCAAAACGCCATGGGTACCAGATTGGCAATGAGTACTGCCTATCATCCACAGACAGACGGACAGACTGAAAGAACTATTCAGACATTAGAAGATATGTTGCGTTCTGTGGTGATGGATTTTGGTCGTAATTGGCAAGAATCACTACCATTGGTGGAATTCTCCTACAATAATAGTTTCCAAGCAACTATCGGGATGGCTCCATTTGAGGCTTTATATGGCAAGAAGTGTCGAACACCGGTATGTTGGGATGAAATTGGAGAAAGACAGTTGGCTCAACCCGAATTTGCTGATGAGATGCAAGGAAAAATAGAATTGATTCGAAAATGTATGAAAGCATCTCAAGACAGACAAGCCAGTTATGCTAATAAACGAAGAAGGCCCTTAGAATTTCAAGTCGGAGACAGAGTTTTTCTTAAGGTATCGCCTTTTCGGGGAACAATGCGCTTTGGGCGTCGGGGGAAATTGTCACCTCGATACATTGGACCTTATCAGATTCTCGAGAGGATTGGTTCGTTGGCATACCGTTTAGCATTGCCACAACATTTATCGCTAATTCATGATGTGTTTCATGTATCAATGCTGAGGAAGTATGAACCAGATCCCTCTCATGTTCTTCAGCCAGGAGAGATTGAAGTAGATAGTTCTCTGTCCTATGTTGAACAACCTGTCAAGATTTTGAATAGGAAGGAGAAAGTACTACGAAATAAAACCATTCCATTGGTTTTGGTACAATGGAGTCGTCATGGTACAGAAGAGTCGACATGGGAATTAGAGGCCAAAATGAGACAAGAATGGCCACATCTATTTGAAGATACTCTTTTGTATTCCATGCCTTGTACTTATGATTATCCGATGTATCTGTAATCGTATGAAATAATATAAGTTGAATGAATTCTTACCTTTTGATTTCGAGGACGAAATCTTTTAATAGGGGAAGAAGTGTAAGGCCCGTTATTAACCCCGTTATTAATTAAGTACGCTTAACCTTGAGTTCGTAAACCCGGGTGATTAAAAGCGAAGAATTCGAGTTGAAGTGTTCCGGATCTCAACACCTAATTATAACTAACATAAAATACATCAAATTATACTTTTTAATGCTATATTTTCGGCCACCACTATGTCCACATCACCATGGACACATCATGGGGACACATGGCCTTAGAAGTGGAGGAAAATGATAAAAAATTGGCATGGGAGGCCTTGTAACTCACGCCTATCACCCTTTTAATGCCTTGGAATTGCTTGCCTTAATCATATCTGATATCTATCATCTTCTCCACTCCAAAAAGCAAGCCAACCTTCTCTCCTCTCCTCCATTAAATTCGAAATAAGCACCACCATTTTTCCTACATCAAAATCTTCCCAAAACTTGCATGCAAGCTTGGTTTTGGATAGGAAATTAGAAGAGCTTCAAGGGTGTGGTGTTTTTGAAAGCTTGAGAGGTATATCATCCTCTTTTTATTCCTAATATTCGAATTTTTACAGATAGGGTTCGAATTTTTGAGTCTTGTTTTGTAAAAAGAGAAGAACTCATGCTATCCTAAGTTTCAGCAGAAACTATGGTTGCATGCAGAAAGTTGTCCCATACTTTCGAGTTCTGTAACTTCCGAATCTGTCTTTGAGCCTCAAACAAAAGTTGTAGATATAGGTGTTGTCGTCCTGTGGTTAAAATGTGAAACTATTTGGACTTGAAACGAGTGAGATATACTCATTTTACTAAGAGGCATCAGATTCGACTCTGCATGTGCTGTGAATGCACATGCAGTGTAGAAATCCGAACTTTTGACAAATTATACTTTCGATTTTGATTTTTCTCTTCAAATAAATGTTGTAAATCTTTCGAATTTATGCATTTCTAAAAAAAGAAGCATGCAATTTGGGTCTTCTGAGTAGGAGTTATGACGATATTTCGTTCAGTGCTCATTTTCGCCTCTGCATGTCCATGCGTGTTGCAAGTGGACTGTAATTCGGCATTATGGGCAAATTTTATTCCGAATTTGTTGTCGGTCTTCAAACAAAAATTGTAGGTCTTTGCTTTCGTTTTAATTTAAAAAAAAAAGAGAACTTAAT
Organism: Haberlea rhodopensis; assembly: GCA_907163345.1. Classification (NCBI taxonomy): domain Eukaryota; kingdom Viridiplantae; phylum Streptophyta; class Magnoliopsida; order Lamiales; family Gesneriaceae; genus Haberlea; species Haberlea rhodopensis. The sequence goes on along the minus strand of CAJQUN010000514.1, from coordinate 137,333 downwards.
TTGGGCTTCTTTCGAATTAGTTATGAATTTTTGAAATTAAGTGCTCAATCTATGTCCTGCATGTGGGCGAAAATGCCATGCAGTGTGTTTCTTCGGGTTCCTGAGCATTTTTGGCTAGGAATTTTGAAAAATGTCTAGAGACAAGAATTATAGGATTTCCAGTTGGCTGTAAATTGCCAGTAGAATCACTAATATTGGGTTTTAAAAGAAGAAGTTATAACACTTTTGCCAACACTGCTCAAGCTGGAAAATACATTTTTAAATGTTGCGGTTTTAGTGTTCAAACACCACCTACATGGTCGAACCAGCTTGACAACTTCTCTGATGAAATGTAATATTTTGAGTTTCTGAACTTTGAGCTTTGGAATCAAGTAGTTTTGTTAAGTATGGAATTATAGCGATCTTTATACAAAAATGGGTCAGGCTGAAAATGTAGGAAAAATCGTTTAGGGTCATATTTTTAAGTTAGGTTTGATTCAATACACTTTTTGAGCACTTAGTGTCATTTTGGATTTTATTTGACCAGGTTAATAGACTCCGGGTTTACTCGAGGAGGTTTCGGTAGTTTAGTCTTGGTCTGAGGTACGTTGAAATGAGTTGTATCATGACGTCTGGCAAAGACGTGTAATGATACCACTGTATGACCTTGCTATTACTTGATTGATATGATTTTCTTGTCAATATATGATTCTGTGACTATCTGACATGATAAATGTCTTGGAGTACATGATATGTGTGGAGTACATGATATGTGAAATTACATGATTTGTATATACTCTCACATGAGATTGCATGATATATTGAGTTGCATATGTCATTAATGCATAATGATTCATGGGCATATCATATTGAGCTATCGTTTCCTTGATATCCATGATTTTGACTGAGTTGACTTACTCTGAGTGTCGGGTACGACGAGCATGGCGATGACAGGCAGTATAGGTAGTAACTGTAGTCACGTGCAGGTGCGACCGGACCTAGACACGAGGGCTGGATGCAGTAACGTACATAGGATGAGTTTTCCTAGCGCAATGTACGTATACTGTCACCCTCTGCTCGAGCTATGATGATTTGATGATACCTTCCTTTGGACTCCGATTTTGGTATCTTGATATTCGATTCCCTTGTACCATTCATACATCGCATTCATACATGGTATGCATTGCATGATACTTTGTCATTTGACATGATCTATTTATTTCTCGTACTGGGGTACTGACCCCCTTTGTGGGGGGCTGTCATGTCTTTTGTTGTTCGGGCTTGACAAGCGTTACAGGAGGATGTGGTGATGATGCTTTTGGTGACGCATCAAGAGATACCCGAGCTCCATGATGAAGAGCTCAGGTTATGTTGGTTTTTCTTTCCCAGTAATCGTATGGTATGGATTTTTTAAAAACAAAATAAATTTACCAGGGTATGCCCCGTGTATGTTGTACTCGGGATCTGATATTTTCGGGACTTTGCAATAGCTTTGAATCATGTTGTTTTATTATCTGCGAATGAATGGCTTAACTAGAATTATATATATATATTTTGATATAAATATATATATGTATCTTCAAAGCGAAAAATTTTTAGGGCCATTTAAGAAGACGTTTGAAATTATTCTTCCGCTGTTTACGTAAATTAATCACTGTGTGATAATTAAACACCATATTAGGATCGGGCCCTCACAATTAGTATTTCTCATTTACACGTATCATATCCATGCACCTTGTAATTTATCATTATAGATATTCATAACATCATAGTCATTAACATGAATATCCCTACGTCAAAAAGGTTCACACATTTCCATATACATCATGCTACTGCATACTATTTCATATATGCGTGATGAAATTCAACACAAGAATCAATTTCATATCTCAATTCTCTTCAATCATTTGTTCAACAGAGTATAATTTCATGAATGGACAACACATTACAGTGTCGTAAGTACTCATGAGTTCTTATGCATCAGACTCATCGTATACCATCATCTAACCAATATATATTGTCGAGTAATTACTAGAACATCCATTAGTAATTACTACATGCTTATGTAATCATTTACATTCCTTTCAATTACTAATTAAATATCAAAGCATACGAAATCGTTTCATCGTGAATGCTCATATATTACATGTATTCTCATAACGACGTTATTATATTGTTTGCCACATTGTATCTAACTCGTCATTAATCATCACATGATTATTTATCATTTCTGTTATCATGCATTAGGGAATAACATAATAATCTCATACTTATCCCTGACATTCACGATAGTTCCACGCCAACTCGTGACGTTCACGGTGATCACATGTCAATTCTTGACATTCATAGTGATCCCACATCATCCCGTGACATCCCGTATCATCCCATGATATACTCATTTATTCATATCAGCATGATTATATTCGGCTCAAAACAACAGGTGATTAATCAATTATTAATCCCACAATATACAAAACTAGCATGCTTCCACATCAATACTTATCATGCTAACAGAATAGCAGCATAACAATACTCATCACACCACAACGATACATAACAATCATCGCCCAAGGGTGGTACAATAATATCCTTGCCCAACGGCAGTACACAATGCATCATCGCCCAACGGCGCTCAACGGTGGTACATAATACCTCATCGCCCAACGGTGGTACATAATACCTCATAATATCCCTCGCTTCGTGTAACAGCGGCAAGTATTCTATACATCGGTGGCACAATAATATCCCTCGCCTCAAATCATCGGCATAATCATGGACACAAGAGGTGCCTCACATCGTATGAAGTACTTTGTTCCTGTCGGACTCAAAAGGTCACTCACATCGCATGTAGCACTTTGTTCCTTTTGGACTCAAGAGGTCACTCACATCGCATGTAACACTTTGTTCCTTTCGGATTCAAGAGGTAACTCACACCGTATGTAGTACTTTGTTCCTTTTCGACTCAAGAGGTCACTCACATTGCATGTAGCACTTTGTTCCTTTTGGACTCAAGAGGTGACTCACATCGTATGTAGTACTTTGTTCCTTTCGCATTTACTTCTCAAAGATCAATTCATAAAATCACCATGCCCCCTCAATAGTGGCATTACAAGATTTATAACATCATTCCCCTCTTCCACAACTCATATACATAATCATTAGATTATAAGGTAAGTGCTCAACTCTACAATTCATTTACATGTCATGACACAAATCAATATCCACAAATCCGACACAACGATTCTGGTCTTGTTATAACAGCGGTACTTTGATACCCCTCGCTTCGACATATAGTGGCATTCACAATACCCCTCGCTTCGACATGACAGCGGCATAATCATCGCTTCGACATGACAGCGGCAAGTATTGTATTTCCTTCGCTTTCAATATGACAGCGGCAAGTATTCTATTCCTCGCTCGAATATAACAACAACACGGAACTTATACACATATCTCAATGCACATTTGCATAATTTCAAATACACATGCATTCTTATTATCACAATGTAACCATACCCGGCCATCACTTCGTTTGTTGCCACATACCAAAACACAGTAGTGTCCATCATTTCCTGCCTCAGACAGCCAATCTCATTTCTCATCTTCTGATATTCCTACAAAAATCAGATTTCTTAGCACTGTATACATATACAACGTGCATACAATTTCAATTAACATTCATCATATCATTTGTCGCTCACCAGCGTCACATCATTACTATCACAATAGTTAAATCAATGATATGTAATTTAAATCAGTTACCGGCCGATAGCATTTTTCAATCATACAACCCTTAGTGCGTATGTTCATTGCCATCATCTGTCATTTCTCAATATCACGTTCTTCATATTTCATACGATCCTGAAACCACAATGGTTAGCAATAATACAAATTCCAATTACCTCGTATTATATCATGCATATACGAGTATATATATCATGCCGTACTGACACAAAACACAGTCATGCGTAAACTATGTGCTTATACATTCTTATCAACACATCCCTAGGCCCTCAATAGCCCAAAAGAGCAACCTGGCTCTGATACCACTAATGTAAGACCCAAACTCTTATGGACGACATTTAAGCATTTATGAGGTCGTATGTATGTGAACATTTTCTTTTCATTAAAATAATCATTACATGCTTCACATATTCCCCATGACTTTTATAAACATTTGGACAGAGTCTCCCCATAAATTGGACTATCCCAGAAAATACACAACTACAGAAAACCACCATAATCTAAAGATAAAAAGTTCACAGCCAGGGAAGTCACAATACTAACAAGATATGAATTCTCGTCATCACTAAAGTCATATAGCGAATGCTCCTCAAATAACATGCACATAAATCAAATATATAATAGGGGACTTCAACACCATTATACAGTCCATATACACGCATCCAGGTGCTCACATAGGAGCAACAAATCAACGAATCAATTCTCAATGCGTAATTGGTATGTACCATCAACCGATACTTGTACCATAATCCTTCGAGCACCATTTTCCATGGGTTCAAGCTTTCTTCCCGATACAACATTGTACCTGTTATACCTGTTTCAACAGAAACAGCTCCCACACAGGGTGAGCATACTCCATCTCAATAATCATTCACACATGAGTATACAACACTGTAATACAACAATTTAAATTATTCAAAACCCATAAAATATACTCCCTGTCCAATTCCGAACCAGTATAGCTTTCACGAACTGTTCCTGTTTCAATCTTGTAAACTTTCATAAACATCAAGTTCAGTATCGTTATTCAAAACATGATACTCATCAATGCATTAAATGCAATAAAATCACAATTCATTATTTTTGCTCAATCATAACGAATCTCATATAGAAGGCAACTCTGCCTATCAGTTAATCTCATTCTCAACCATTTCTCATATCGACCATGCCAACGGCATCCATACCCAACTCCATACCCGGATCACGTACATTTACGTGTTCACCATACCACATATATCAAACTCAATTCATATATTCATTTCCTTATATGTAGTCATCACAATTCAATAATACATGAATACTGGAATATGAAATAATTCATATTATACCTGCTCGTACGTCACCACGTACCTTAAAGTCGACAACATGAACAAGCTACCCTCGACGTCTTGAAACAATGGAGCATCTGCACAAAAATGCAGCTGGAACCGAGAAGAAAATCGCCCCCTTGTGGTTGTGATAGGAGGCGGTGCAAGAGATGGGGAGAAGAGGGGTGAGGGTGTCGGTTTATGTGTGTGAAAGAAGGGAGAGTTGTGTTTTATTTTGTAGCCCTAGTTTTTTTTTTTAAACTCCACCATTTAATTACATCTCCATCTCCAATAATTAGTTCCAAATTAAATCAACCAATTTATTATTACAAGAAAACCCTCTTGAATTTAAATTATATCACAAGTTCATCCCGGAATTATTTGTTTATCTCTCGACCAAAATATTAAACCCAAGAATTTAAGAATCTCCTAGAATTTAATTAATATTATAATTACAATCCCGGGATCATTTATCCCAACTCCTTTTCCAAAATTCGAGACATATTATATAAACACCATAATTATCCAATGAAGGATTATTTATTATTCCGGACATCGCACACCGTTCCTACCCCCGAACCTCTTTTCACATATGCCGCAGGTTTTTTCGGTGATCAACCCCTACAAGTGCTGGATGTTGATCCAATCAATGTTGACACTATCATACAAACCGTAGTTCATCAAGTTGCCATCTCCTCAGACAATGATGAACCTATCGAGTCTTCACCAAATTCTTCTGACCATACTCAGTCCGCTGTAGCTGAGCTGGAGATCGCTGCTACTGGCATAGATATCATCGGTACCATCATGCATGCACACCATCCTCTGCAGCTGTTTCATCCGCTATTTTGCCCTCTGCTGCAAAAACTGTTGGTCCTCATAGCGTCGTCACCACATATGCTGAAACTCAAATGGATGCCTTGGATCAATCCTTGGAAAATGATCCTCCTGAGGACTTCTTCGACTTTCCTACTCACATTCCTCTTGAAGGGCCTCCAAGTATTGTTGATCAATTGGTGCATCTATACAATGTAATCTCCGAGCTGGCCAGTGATGTAAACAAACTGAAATAAGAAGAACGCACTGCTAGCCTTGTCATTGGGAGTCACCAGCAGCATACCGACTCACAGTTTCAGTAGGTGTATTGTGATCTCAGCCATCTGACGACTACAGTAAACCGGCTCCAAAGCTTTGTTGTGGATGCTATTGCTGATTCTTTCTCTCGGATAGGGCAAGCCCATCTTCAGATTAACCAGCACAGTGAATCTCTTCATACTGCCTCCTCACTAGCACTTGAAGATAAATTGAGGATGCAAAGAAAGCACTGTCCGATCAGCTGGCGAATATGCAGGCGGCTTTTGCTTCACAAATACAGGACTTGAGCAATAGTCTTCCAGCTGTTCCTCACTCCACTAGACGCCTAACGGAGCCCAGCAGACCTGCTCTCTCACACCGATGAGAACCGGATCTAGTACAACGATCATCTGCTGCTGCTGAAGAGTTAAGTCGGTCAAGACCTCCTTCCCAACCACGGTCCCACAGTCCACGACAACCTCCTGCTGGCACACCCTCTTCCACCCGTGACTACTCCAAGCATTGGTTAGGGAGAAAACAGTAACATTTTCTTTGTCTTCTTTTGTTAACTCTTATCTGTTTATTATAAATCTTCATGATTCTGTCATTTCTTATCTGTCTTTATCTGCACTACTTTACACATGACATGGCTTCTCATACCGCAACTTGCTAATTTTTCACTATAAATAGCATGCTTTTCCTTCAATTCAACTCAACTCAGTCATGCTTATCTTAACTTGTTCCTTATTGGTCTTGCACCTACTCTGCAACACTTGTTCATGGGTTCATTACTTATCTAAATCAACCCTCCATGGGTTGATTACTTATCTAACCCATCTCTGCTAGCTCCAGCTACCCGGACCAGTCCTGGTGTTCTCCACCAGTCTGGAATTTGGACAACGGATGCATGGGTGCTGATGACAAAAAGGGGAAAGACAGAGAATTTTCATTAAAGACAGACACCTTGATAAATGAATAGAGGACTACTTTGAAGATAAAGTTGGTTTTCTAGGTTTTCTTTTGTTCTAAGCCACTCTGTATGCACTTTCTATACCCCTCCCTTTGTCAACAACTCTGAAACTAGCTGGCTCAGATCATTCCATACTGGCTATGTTTCTCAAGTTGTCTTTACCCAGTGAATAGATTGTAGAATTAGTTTTGCTGAAATATTTGTAAGATGTAATCAGAATTCATTTTAAATAAAAATGACATTCTTTTAAATACTCAGTTTGATTACTACTTGTAATCTGCTTATCTATCTAACAAATTGCAAGTCTAGGTTGTTTTGTTTCCAAGTCTTATCATGAGTTGCTGTTCAAAATAATCAAGCAAGAGTCTCCAATGCTAAGTTTTGTCATCACCAAAAAGGGGGAAATTGTTGGGAAACATTTCTAAGTTTTGGTGATCACAAACATCTACCGGATAGACATCTACCGGATACATACATCTACCGAATATAGACAGGACACAAACATCTACCGGATAGACATCTACCTGATACAGGCATCTACCGGATATAGACATCTACCGGACACAAGCATCTATCGAATAGACATCTGCCGGATACAGACATCTACCGGATATACATATCTACCGGACACAGACATCTATCGGATAGACATCTACCGGACATAGACATCTACCGGACACAAACATCTACCGGATAGACATCTACCGGAAACAAACATCTACCAGACATAGACATCTACTGGACAAAGACATCTACCGAGTGCAAGATATCAAGAGTGTATATCTACCGAGTACAGAAGAATGAACGCTCACTGAAAGAAGAATATCAGTAAACGTCTAACTATCCAGCAAATGCACAAGGCAACAAGACAAAACAAGTACAACTTATTCTGACAAAGGTACAACAGAGCGCCGCACCTTGCTATATCACCGCCACCATTAGCGTCAGAATAAAAGAGCCGTTGCTTAACAAAATTGGAAAGAAGACAATCAGAATTTGGAATGAAGATAGGAAATTGATATTTTCCAAAAATAGAAAAGTTGTTGTTAGACCACTGTGTCTATAAATACATCTAATGAAGAATGAAGATGTTAACTGAACCATCTGATCAAACACAAGACAAAAATCAAAGTCAAGCTAATCGTTTCATTGAGATACTCTGAAGTTTCAGCAATAGTAGCAAAGAACTACTACTGTAATCTTGAAAGATTAATTACAACTGAGTCTGCTGCTCAAAGAACACTCGAAGAAAAATAGTTTTATATCTCGTGTGAGTGTTATAGAATACATTGTAAACAACTTAGAAAGTTGTGATTGCTAGGAGTTTAGGCCAAGCTGTGTAGTGCCTAGGAGGTTGTTTACTGTAAAGTGTAAACCAAAGTCTTCTAGTGTAACCTTCCTGCAAAGGAAAAAGGGCAGACGTAGAAGCGTTGTGCTTCGAACTTCCAGAAACAATATTTGTGTCATTTACTTACTGCAATTTACCATTCAGTTATTACTACTCACAAGTCCAGCAGACGTCTTTCGTACTATAATCAGTGTCGGCTGACTTGCAACAAATTAAGGAGCTACTGCAGTACCTAACAGTCTGCAACAAACCAAGTAAAATCGAAATTGAATCTAGTGTTTATTCAACCCCCCCTTCTAAACACTACCCTAATCCTAACAAATGGCTCGAACTTAATTACAGAGTCAATGTCGTACATGTTTTACCTGTTTCAACAGAAACAAACCCCACACAAGGTGAACATATTCTTCACAATAATCATGTCATATCAATACATAAAAATGTAACAATTAAGATTATTAAAAATCTATGAAAATGTACTCCATGTACAAATTCGAACCATTCTAGCTTTCATGAGCTGTTCCTGTTTCAATCTTATACACTTTTATAAACAAGTATAGTATCATTACTCGATATGATACTCATCAACACGATAAATTCAATACAACCTCAATCATCACTATTCATTCAAAACATAATCATTAATAGTGGCACTTTAACCCAGCTTTACATTACAACTGACACTTTATCCCCACCGTGCTTATAATAATGGCACTTTGTCCCCACTATATTTATAACATCGGCACTCTGACCCCGCTTTATTGTATAGCTCAACTACAACAATTATTCCATTTACCAATTTTTAACTCGACATAAAACTCGGATTTTGTACAATTATTATTCATCATCCCACAAACATTAAAACAAACTTGCATATTAAAATTTCGTATATTAATGCCTTATAATTCACGATTGGCATTACATTTATGCAAAATCAGATAATCTCATCATAACATACCTGCTCGTACGTCATTACGTACCTTAAAGTTGACAACATGATTAAATCATTCTCGATCTCTGGAGGCTCGTACGATATCTATATTGAATATCAATGCAATACTAATTTTACATCAATAATTCTCAACCACAACATCGTTCATCACATAGATTCGTCATGCCTCCATATACTACACAAACAACCCATTTATCCTTATTCACTTGAATTATCCACTAATTCATGTTATGCAGTATATTCATTTTTAAGGTTCAACACATATAACCTTATTTCATTATTAAAGACTTCCTCGAAATATCATGACTATCATGGCAATCAATGGACACTGTAGTAGTGCAATTGGTAGCGCTTATCGCGTACGCCCAAATTAACCCTTCTTCAGTTAATAGCAAAAATATGTAGTATCGGAAGTAGGGATCGATCCCACAGGGAAGGTGAATTTATTTAGTGCCAATTATCAAACAAATAATGACAATGGGAGTTTGGATTGGATTACTACTACTTAGCGAATATCAAACTAATAAACGAGTTTAACTAAAACGATTAAAACTTATGGGATTAAAGCGATTCTTGGTTTTCAGGTAACCGTACTTTTGAAAAATTATCTTTTAGTCATCAAATCAAAACATTCGAATTCTTTCGATTATCTATCGACTGGAAATTCAATTCATACTCATCTTATTCGTAGTCAAAGAGAAAACATCATTCAATTCAACCCTTACCAAATCTCTAATCACCACTACAGCCGTTAATGATTACATCAATGATAGTTTTCAAAACTAATGAGTTCGATAAATCTAATCAATGAAAACTACAGCCGTTAAAATTGATTACTCAACCGTTTCTCCTAAGAATTCAATAACACCTACAGCCGGCTAATTATTGATCTTAGTTGTTTCTTAACAAACTATCGATTATGTACTTGAATATTAGGTGATCGGTCTAATACACAAACACAACAATCATGGAATTCAAAATTTGAGAAACAAATTGAAATCGAAATCTAATTCAACAATCAAACCGAATTATCATAAAAGATTCAAATCCAAAAGTAGGTATCCCTTCAACCAAGAATCAAAGAGTTTTAGCCTAGCATAATTGAATCTAAAATCAACAAAATATCATTCAAAAACATTAAATAAATAAAGGAGAAGAAATTACTAATAATAGTCACGATTCCGGCTTGTCGATTCCGGTCCCGTTCTTCGTTGTTCTTGACAAAACTTCAAAGAAAATTAATCTAAAATCTCCAATTATTCTAAAAGTATGAAAAACTATCAAAAACTGCTGCTAATGAGGCTTAGTCTCGAGTTTTAGGGTATGGGAGTGATAAAAATGGGATACAATCTTTTAAACATGGTAAAAGACTCAATTTCCTAATTTCCGGACTCTGCGGCGATCGACCTGATGTGTGGCGATCGATCGCTAGTTTATTTTTTTTTTCAGCGAATATCTTGAGGCGATCGACCGCCACTTTATTGCGATCTATCGCTGAGCTCCAGTAGACTTCGCCTGGCATTCGCGATCGATCGTTGACCCGTGAGTTTTGTTGCAAAAATTTCTGTCCATAGGCGATCGATTTCCTCTTTCAGGCGATCGATTGCCACCTCCAAAATTACATTTTTGCCCTTTTCTTGATCAACTTTGAGTCCTTGTCATATCCATGTCTCTTTTTGGTCTTTATACATCATTTTTAGCTCGTTTTCTTCGATTGTACCTACAATTACACAAATATACGATTAGGTAGCATAAGTATCAAATTATCTATCAAAACCTACCAAATCGTAGACAATTAAGCACTAAAGATGTGTCTATTTCTAGTCACATCAAACTCCCCCATACTTACTCTTTACTCGACCTCGAGTAAACAAATAAAACTACAATATTTTTGGTTGGCTCATAGGTTCATAACAAAGCAACTTGTCCTCACTTTAATGCCTCAACAATTTTAACATGCATAATAATGAACGGCGGTGAAAAGTTAACAGTGGAACAAGTTCAATCCCTAAACATTTCGTACCCAACGAAGTAGTGAACGTGTGTGTGTGGTCATAAACAAGTGTTGTGTACAAATTATGAATCCAAAATATGCAAAGCCATAATAGTTCAAGTCATACACTAACACAAGTATAAGCTCACTTGCACACTCTTCTCCACTATCTTAGCTACTTTGCAAACATAAATCAAGTAGGTCTTTATTAGCTTGTATCTTGGCCTAGGTATTGGCTTATGAAAGAAAGGGTAAGGATATTCAAACAAGAGAGTATGATGAAATGCACACTAAAAGCTTCTCTTCTTGCATGAATTTTTCAACTTTGTTCTTTTTCACAAGGTTTATTTCAACACTTTTCTTCTTTTGTGCCTTGGCTCCCCTTGGAGTAATATTTTTATCTATTTTCTCAAGGCATTCCTTTTTCTTTCATGTATTTCATTCTTTTGAAAATGAAGCTCACACAATTAATTCAATGAAGTCCTAAGTGCATGTGAATGAAATACATCATACTCCCTTAAAAGGTATGGATTAAAATCACATTTAGGCTTAAAGGGTAGGATGATAAGCTAGTCAAGAAATGTTGAATGGGGGTCTTTAGTATGCTTAGCATACTACCATTCTTTTACATTAAGGCTCAAAATAGGTACTAGAGAAAGATTTTGTTTACATGGTAGGCTTGAAAGGCTCAAACGCATCAAAGATTGCCTATATCACTTTCATGTTTGCAAGTAGTCTAGACATACGCCTCAAAGAGCATGTAGTTAAGTTCTAGCATGTATTAGAGACTTCTTAAGACTATTACAAAGTTCACACAATCTTCACTAAGCTATGCACACTTCACAAGCCATGACAATAATGTGCTCAAAATATTCAACTACTAAGTTAAAGTAAACTTTGCATTAGAGTTCAAAGTGTTCCAAGGTTAACAATTCACCTATGTTCAAAAGCATGCATGCCATCAATTAGGTTTTATCATGGGCTAGTGATTCTAAGCATGCGTTCATTACTAACTATGAGCTCAAGAATTTTTTAAATTTTTGATTTTTTTGTATTTTTGACATATTAAAGCAAAACTAACTACTAACCCCTCCCCCATACTTAAATCTTACATTGTCCCCAATGTAAGGCAAAAATACAAGAAAAGAGAAAATTCTAACTACTAAAGCAATAAAAATAAAAGGGAGAAAGGAAACTAACTCCCCTTGGGTTGCCTCCCAAGCAGCGCCTCTGTTTAACGTCGGTGGCCCGACGCCAGTCCTCTATCAAGGAGGTTGATGCAGTGTTGCTCTATCCTTCCTTAACCACCTCAATATCTTCTTCACTCCTCGGTATCTCGGCTTGTTGCTCTTTGAGTGGTCATCCCCAGTCTTTGCTCCTTTGTCACTTGATTGACATGGTCGATCCGGAGGGTGCTTCTTTTCAACGGTACGATCCTGCAATTGAGAAATAAGATGGTCAGCAGTACCGTGAGTAGATAACGCAGCAATAGTATGAACGGTATGTACTAAGTTAGAATCCATACCTTTTCTTGTCGTCAAGGCCATCAGTAGCCTTTCCCATTTCCCACAACTCATCAGTATCAAAATCAGAATCATAATTATCATGTACATCAATAGCGTAACTAGAATGTTCAAGAAGTTTAATGGGTTCATACATGTTGAATTTTGCAACTTTACCATTAGACTTCAATGTGATCATACCGCTATTCATATTGATTACTGATTTTGATGTTTTCAAGAATGGTCTCCCTAAAATAATTAGACTAGAAAGATCATCATTTCTCATGTCTAAGACATAGAAATCGGCTGTGAAGACCAAGTTCTTTACATGCATAACTACGTCCTCTACTATCCCCTTAGGTATGACCGTGGATTTATCAGCTAAGTGAATAACTGCGCTATTTCTTTTTAAAGGTCCCATTTTCAGTTGAAAATACATTGAGTAAGGTATGACATTTATGGACGATCCTAAATCGAGCATAGCCTTCTCAATCCTCATAGACCTAATCTCACATGGGATAAAGAACATACCTGGATCCTTGCATTTAATGGGGATACTTCTTTGGTTGTCCCCCGAAACATTGTCATTGAGCTCGACCTTGGGCTGCCCCTTGTGTTCCTTGCTTTGATCCTCTTTCACGATCTCATGCAATGGGGCTTGCTCTTTGCAGCTTGGACTCATCTCGTAGAGGCCTTTGAGTCTGGCACCTTTCCTATTGTCCTTCAATGCTTGGGGGAAAGGGGGTGGTTCTTTATATTCAGAAAGTTTGGGGTACTTACCTCGTGGTTCCTCCCCTTGCATTGGCTCTTCAACATCTGTCTCTGTCTCCGTCATCTCTTCTTTTTGGGGTGGCGTCACTACCACCTTCTCTTCAGCTGCATCTTCATTCACATTCACTGTGATAGCACTCACATTTTCCCGGGGGTTCATCTCTGGTTGTGACGGCAGTCCATTTGAAATCCTTGCTTCGATCTTGCTGATTGAAGTCGCCAATTGTCCCATCTGCGTCGTCAAGCTCTGGATGCTTGCCCTCGTCTCCTGTTGAAATTGTAAGCTATTTTCAGCAATAATTTTGATGCTATGTTCTAACCTGTCAGAAGGAGGGTGCACTGGTGGTGGTAGAGGTCGCTGATATGGCGGTCTGTAGGGTGGAGGTTGGTTCATCTGTGGGTTACCATAACCTTGGTTCGGATGATCTCTCCACCCTTGATTGTAGTTGTTTGGTGGATGGTCATAACTCCTTTGTGGGGGGCCTGGGAATCCTCCCGCAGCATTCACGTTCTCCGTGGTTGTCTCTTGTAGTGAGGGGCATGCGTCTGTGGAATGGTTCGCAGCCAAACAGATTCCACACGGCTTTGTCTTTCCTACATTTCCACCTGCCATACCACGCACAAGAAAAGTGAGGTCTATCAGTTGTTGTTCTAAGTTTGATACGTTTACCTCTTTTCTTTGCGGTTGTCCATGGCGCACATATCCGAATTGTTGGGAGTTGGCCGCCATGTTAGCTATCAACTTTCTAGCTTCCTCCGCTGTTTTATCTATAAATGCTCCACCGCTTGCCGAATCCACTAAGTTCCTGTCAGAAGAAAGTAAACCTTCATAAAAGTATTGGATGAGAAGGTGTTCACTTATCTGGTGTTGTGGACAACTTGCGCACAACTTCTTGAATCTCTCCCAGTACTCGTGTAGTGATTCCTCGTAGAGCTGCTTCACACCATATATCTCTTTCCTCAAGTTCGTTGCCCTTGAAGCTGGGAAGTACTTTTCTAGGAATACTCTTTGTAAGTCAGTCCACGTGGTGATCGATCCGGATGGTAAGTAGAAGAGCCAGTCTTTTGCAGCGTCCTTTAGAGAAAATGGGAACGCTCTTAGCTTTATTTAATCCTCAGTGATTCCGGTCGGCTTCATGGTAGTGCACACCACGTGGAACTCCATCAGATGCTTATGCGGGTTTTCACCTGCAAGACCATGAAAAGTTGGCAATAAGTGAATTAAACCAGACTTAAGTTCGAAGTTTACGTTATTGGCCAGAGCAGGGAAACTGATGCAGAGCGGTTGTTGATCCAAGTTAGGATTCGCAAGCTGCCTCAAGCTTTGATTTGCAGCCATCTCGTTCCTTCCCTCCTCTTCTTGTCTCCGAGTATCTCTCATTCTTTGATGCAGCGTCCTCTCGATTTCTGGATCGTAATATGAATTATCCTTGTAATCAAACGATCCGCCTGTACTCATCAACAAACCTCAGTAGTCGTGCGGGAAAGCAAATAAAAAAAAAACGAAATAGAAAACAAATCGACACTAATAAATGTTACCCTCCCCGACAACGGCGCCAAAATTTGGTAGCGCTTATCGCGTACGCCCAAATTAACCATTCTTCAGTTAATAGCAAAAATATGTAGTATCGGAAGTAGGGATCGATCCCACAGGGAAGGTGAATTTATTTCGTGCCAATTATCAAACAAATAATGAGAATGGGAGTTTGGATTGGATTACTACTACTTAGCGAATATCAAACTAATAAACGAGTTTAACTAAAACGATTAAAACTTATGGGATTAAAGCAATTCTTGGTTTTCAGGTAACCGTACTTTTGGAAAATTATCTTTTAGTCATCAAATCAAAACATTCGAATTCTTTCGATTATCTATCGACTGGAAATTCAATTCCTACTCATCTTATTCGTAGTCAAAGAGAAAACAGCATTCAATTCAACCCTTACCAAATCTCTAATCACCACTACAGCCGTTAATGATTAAATCAATGATAGTTTTCAAAACTAATGATTTCGATAAATCTAATCAATGAAAACTACAGCCGTTAAAATTGATTACTCAATCGTTTCTCCTAAGAATTCAATAACACCTACAGCCGGCTAATTATTGATCTTAGTTGTTTCTTAACAAACTATCGATTATGTACTTGAATATTAGGTGATCGGTCTAATACACAAACACAACAATCATGGAATTCGAAATTTGAGAAACAAATTGAAATCGAAATCTAATTCAACAATCAAACCGAATTCTCATAAAAGATTCAAATCCAAAAGTAGGTATCCCTTCAACCAAGAATCAAAGAGTTTTAGCCTAGCATTGAATCTAAAATCAACAAAATATCATTCAAAAACATTAAATAAATAAAGGAGAAGAAATTACTAATAATAGTCAAGATTTCGGCTTGTCGATTCCGGTCCCGTTCTTCGTTGTTCTTGACAAACTTCAAAGAAAATTAATCTAAAATCTCCAATTATTCTAAAAGTATGAAAAACTATCAAAAACTGCTGCTAATGAGGCTTAGTGTCGAGTTTTAGGGTATGGGAGTGATAAAAATGGGATACAATCTTTTAAACATGGTAAAAGACTCAATTTCCTAATTTCCGGACTCTGCGGATCGATTGCCTGATGTGTGGCGATCGATCGCTAGTTTATTTTTTTTTCAGCGAATATCTCGAGGCGGTCGATCGCCACTTTATTGCGATCGATCGCTGAGCTCCAGTAGACTTTGGCGATCGATCGCCTGGCATTCGCGATCGATCGCTGACCCGTGAGTTTTGTTGCAAAAGTTTCTGTCCATAGGCGATCGATTTCCTCTTCCAGGCGATCGATTGCCACCTCCAAAATTACATTTTTGCCCTTTTCTTGATCATCTTTGAGTCCTTGTCATATCCATGTCTCTTTTTGGTCTTTATACATCATTTTTAGCTCGTTTTCTTCGATTGTACCTACAATTACACAAATATACGATTAGGTAGCATACGTATCAAATTATCTATCAAAACCTACCAAATCGTAGACAATTAAGCACTAAAGATGTGTCTATTTCTAGTCACATCAGCAATCTATCCATTTCAACTTTTTAACACTAATCTAATATTACTCAACATAAAACACCGCATCTCAAACTTCCCAAGAATTTATAAATTTTCAAAAAATTTCCGAGTCGTGATCAATTGCGGTATGCCGAAACAAACTTGCCAAAATTTTGCTTACAGCGGTCGATAGCTCCATAACCAACGATCATTCGCTAGCACTGTTCAATGCCACAAACTTTTGCTATATACCTAGCGATCGATTGCTAGGCTGTGTTTCAGCGAGTGTGATACCCGGGAATTATTGGTACTAATCCCGGTGTGGTAATAATCCTTAATGGATTTTTATTTGTGGCAATTATGAATTAATTGTGATTTTGGAACTCCCGGGGATTTTAAATCCTGTTTTTTGGAGTCGTTGGATCCAATGGATGAGATTGTATTCTCATCGTGGTGATAACCTTGGAATTTGGTCTTTGGTGGGATTTGGGGTCCGAAGTACTTTGTACTGGGGCTGGTAATGAGTATTGAGGTTAGAGAGATGATTTTTGAAAACAGATGTTATTTAATGAATCTTGATGTATTTGTGAAGGGATTGGTATTTTTCGAGTTTTGGTACTATATGTACCAATTGGACTCGGTATTCCGTCATTTGGCACGGAACCCTTCTCTCTCTCCCCTCTCTCCACGCTCAAACCCTTCCACCCCATTTCCCCTCTTTTGCTCTTGGAAGCAAAATTGTTGGGGGCTCGTCTTGGGAGCCCGATTTCTTGAAGATAATCAGGTATCCATCTTCCCCTCACCATTGTCTTCGATTTGGTAGTGGTATGGTAGATTTTGGTTGAGGTTTTGGTTGGTTATGGGTTTTGGGGATTTTTGGTTAAAATCCTATGCTGAGTTTTTGGAGTTTTTATTGGTTTTAAATGGTGTATTTGAGGTGTTGAAGGTGCATGAGGTGTTGGTTTTGAGTTTGGGTGTGAAAAACACCATGGAAGCTCGAATTTTTTGGAAAATCGCAGTTGGCGATCGATCGCCGAGGAGGGGCGATCGATCGCGACGAGCAGTTCATTTTTGGGTGACGATGAACATTGCAGGCGACCGATCGCGTGGTCCAGGCGATCGATCGCGAGCATGTTGGCGATCGATCGTGAGGGTTTGGCGATCGATCGCGTGAGGCAATTTTGCCCATTGGATAGGGGTGATCGATCGCGCTAAAAGTGGCGATCGATCGCCGCCCGTAAGGTTTTGTGTTTTTGAAATTTTGGAAAAAAATGTCGGGATTTTGGAATCGAGGTTTGAGTGGCCCGTCTCCGGGGCAATGTATACATTCCAATGGGAATGCTATACTTTTAAAATGGATTGGTTGGAGCCAAAGTTAATTAAACGGAATTCTCGGTTGGGTTTCTGGCTATCTTTTGAACATATAAAATGGAATATTTTGGGTATTATGCATGCTTAGCCAGGGGGACTTTTAATTTTGGTAATCGTCATGGATGGACGATAGGTTTGGAGGTTGTGAACGTGCTTGTGCACGTGATTGCATGCCTATGTTTAATTGGGAGTTATTTGCATGTTAGCACTTAACTCATCGGGTCGTGGGACTCAGGCAAGGTTGGACCCGAACTACGGAATCATAAGGTACGTATGACGTACGAGCATAGCCCTTTATTATAATTGCAATTGTTGAGTGCATGGTACATTGTATTGCAATAATTGTAAATGAAAATGCATGGTAGTTGGTGTTAGCAATAACCGGATATTGAAATACATGGTTTATTGTAATTGCTACAAGTGGATACATATATGCAATGGGAAATGGTGCCGCTTTTGAGCGAGCAATGGTTGGATGTTGTCACCTTTGAGCGAACATCGGTTATGACGCCTCTGCTGTTGAGCATGCGTGAGAATGAAATGCCGCTATTGTAGAGCGAGCAATAAAATAGAACTATGGAACCATAAATGAGATATATGGGATATTTGTAATCATTGTTAATGATTTGACATTATTGTTTATGATATCGGTATGTGGCAAATGGATTTGTTAATCAATATTATGATTAACTGGCATTTGGGAATTTGATGGTTTCAGTTATTTTGAGAACGGGGACAGTACAGGGAATCCCGGATGAGGATGATGTCATCCAGGGAGCATCTTTTATATTTCATAGAATTTACATTTTTTGTAAATTATGACTTGTATTATTGTGATAATGGGATTTGGGATATGGGTATGCTCACCCCGTGTGGGGGCTGTCTCTGTTGGGGCAGGTGATTAGGTACATCGATGGCTTTGGAGATGATGAGCTCGAGCTATGGATTGGAGGTGCTACCAGGGATCGGAATACGAGTGACGGTATTGAGCACCGTATTTTATACGTTTGATACACGCATACCTATTTGATGCTCGTATGTGAGCACTATTACGTGTATATGGCATGTATAAAAAGGCAAGGGCCTTTCTCTCTTCATTTATGAGTGGCATACAATTATTTATTGAATTGCTAAATGAACTGAGAACAAGTTAGTGTATTATATTGGTGCATGAGATGTATGTGGACTTGGTTGGGGAAAACTAGACATTATATGGAATAATGTACAGAATTTTTATTACATGCATGATTGGCTATGATGATAAGTGGTTTTTCCCCTACATGTATGATTGTATGCACTAATGGCATGGATTAATACACTAATAACGGGTTAAGGGCACGGGGGTCCTTACATTAGTGGTATCAGACCGGTGGTTTTCTCTTTTGGGGCTGTTGAGGGCCTAGAATCATATTAATGGAAATGAGTAGCACATAAATATGCATGATGGTACTTAGTGCTGTGTGACACAACTATTTTGCTTATGTGCATTTATGATATGTGATCATAGTGGAATAGTTATTGTCATGACATCTATGGAATCATAATATAATCTGTTGATTATGATTGTGAGTTGTAGCACATGGACAACCAAAGGGAGCACTTTGAAATGCATTGGGATACATGAAGTACTTTGTACTCATGGTTTATGCATTACTTATTATAATCATATCGTGGTGAATATGGATTATTATGTGCTCATGGGTTGCGATTGTTCCTATAGGGACACTATGACATGAGGCTAAGGCCAGGGTTGAAAGACACGAAACGGTAACCTGCATTTTATATACAACATGGATTATGCATTATGGTTGCATATATATATATATATATATATTGGAGTGATGATTTTAATGCTTTGCCGCCAAATGTTGAAGCGAGGGTGTTGCCGCATGTCGTATTTGAGCGAGGTGCATTAAAATACACTCATGGTGATGTATATTGGGATATGGAATATGCATTGTGTTGCAGGTATAAATGGAATGCTTTGTGAATGTCCCATGAGTCGTTGTTATGGATGAGTGATGATTTTAAATGCTTTGCCGCTGTCACTTGACGTGATGATAGAATACTTGCCGCTGTCATATCGTAGCGAGGAAAGAATATTTGCCGCCAAATGTTGAAGCGAGGGTTTTGCCGCATGTCGCATTTGAGCGAGGTTATTCTATGCCGCTAATATGTCGAAGCGAAGGGTATTAGTGCAGCGTTCATGACAAGCGAGGTGCATTAAAATACACTACCGTAACAAGACTAGGGATCCACTATTCTATTGGCGATGGTTCATACCGCTGTGTATTCATAGCGATGGTTCATTCCGCTATCTATTGGCGATGTTTTATGCCGCCGGGTATTCATAGCGATTGTTCATTCCGCTATTCTATTGGCGATGGTTCATGCCGTCGGGTATTCATATCGATGGTTCATTCCGCTATTCTATTGGCGATGGTTTATGCCGCCGGGTATTCATAGCGATGGTTCATTCCGCTATTCTATTGACGATGGTTTATGCCGCCAGATATTCATAGTGATGGTTTATTCCGCTATTCTATGGCGATGGTTCATGCCGCCATATATTACATAGCGATGGTACATTCCGCTACATCTATGGCGATGGTTCATACCGCCGGGTATTATATAACGATGGGTCATTCCGTTACCTCTTTGGCGATGGTTCATACCGCCGTATATTTATAGCGATGTTTTATGCCGCTGACTCTATGGCGAGGGATCATGCCACTGATTCTATAGCGATGGGTTATACCGCTATGTACGTAGCACTGGATTATGCCGCCTACGAGCGATGGGTGCTGATTGCGTGCCACTGTTGGACGACGGAGACATGTATGCCGCTATATTGTTAGCGATGAGGTATGGCATATTACTATTTTATTAGCATTATTGTGGATGATATGCATTGACATACATATACCGTCATGTGTTTGACGATGAGGCTATGGATGCCGTGTTTCGATATGTACCGTCACGAGTTGACGAAGTTATTTTGAATGTCATATGTTGACAGGTACAGTCAAGAGATGACGATGACGTAGTGGATGTCTATGTAGAGGCGTAGCGTCGTTTCGATGAATAATACATTTATGTATATGTATTTAGTCGTATGGTTTGATGTGCCAATGGTGAACACGTGGTAATGTCTGGATCATTAGTTGACGAGACCTTTATGCCGAGAAGGCCTGCTCGATGGATTATTGGATGCATTGCACCGGTGAGTGTACCGCATCATGCAATAGAGGTAAATAATTGTCGAGTAGTAGTACCTTTGGGTATACTCGTTGGAATGGCTATGGCCAAATGATTGGTAATAGGAGTAGTTGTTGAGGAAACTACTTGCTTATGCCGAGGTGACATGTGGTAGACATGATCACATCCACCCCTGAGGATGTGGAATAAATCCTACGGAATTAGGATTGCTTTGTGGTTGAGCAAGGACATCGGGATGTCCTTCGTGCATTGGTATTAGAGAATTATTGGGTGATGACCCACTACTGTAATGGATATTACGGTATGGTGTACCGGGGTGGAACGTATGATACGTTGGTAGGCTTGGTATAAGCCTATGGAGGCAACGTTTTGCTAGCCAGGTATTGTAGCAGTGTTATAGTGTGCTTGTGTGGCAATTATACTACACGTTGGGACCGAGTTCGGTGAATCCTATGATGATACGATGAGAACTTATGGGGGACTCTTGTAGTCTATGTGGCATGATGTTTGAGGCAGGGAATACCCCACGGGAATGTTTATGCGTCTATTGTTTTGAGGGACTTGTACTTGGACAGCTCAATTTTGTTGGTAGTACCAACACTAGTGTCAACAGGTCGTTGTTAGCTCTAGTTGAGCATCCTTGCATATGGAATGCAATGGGAGTCACAATTGGATTTGTAGGATATAGCTAGTGGGGTAACACTACTATATTGATTTTATCTCTTGGAGAGATTGGATTGTACTGTCATGGAGACAGCTGGTATTGGTAGAGGTTTGATTGTGAATCAACCGGGGTAAGCCCCACTAGTGTTGGACTAGGTGATGGCTTCGTACTTCCGGTGAGACGTTCGAGGAGACGCCTCCGAGGTAATGCTCGAGATTGTGGAGTACTATGACATTAGTACATAGCATCGTTAGTTTGAGTATACATGGCGTATACGGGTTTCGATTTGGTAATAGTGGTTTGATGCACTATTCTGAACCAGTTGCGTATTTTTGGTTCTGGGATATGTTTTGGCAATAAATATATCCAATTTTCCGAATGTTGGTTCGAGGTTGGAGGGTCATGTGTCCATGACGTTTTCCCTTGTGAGGAAGGTAGTATTTACCTATCGATTGGGAATCTTTGGGAGATTCAATGAGTCGGTTTGTGAGGTGTTGATGTTGGGATCACGCCATTGACCGTTTGTCTGTCAATCATTAATCTTTGCGAGGTGAGAATAGCTGGAGATTGACAGTTGATTTTGGGACTTTGGACATTGGAGATACCCAAGCCTATTGCATTGAGTATGCATGTTGTGTAGGTACTTGGGCATGTATGTGTGTACGAATGCCCGAGTTTTGGTACTTGTTGAGTATCGGATTAGTACGCTTGGTTTGTGAATCTCTGTGAGAGATTGTGGCACCTTGAGATTGGTAATCTCGATGGCACGATGTATTCTGAGGAATAATCGTGAGGTCCGGTTGACTTCCCCTGAGGAGGTGTTTTGGCACCATAGTAATCCTTGCTGGTCAATTCGATAGCCTCCCTGTTTTAGGATTGTTGAATCCCAGGATAAACGAGGGATGTCCAGGATTCAGATTTGTTTAGTGTCGTGATTGACACGTGTGGCGGGAATGCAATCGATTGTTCTTGCATGTCCTTTCGAGAACTTGAGACCTTGTGGAGTCTCGATAGTGTGTTCGGACCAAGATGTGATTTCTTGGAACACGCGGTTGTAGACATCTTTGGAGATGTGTTTCGTATTGATCGGAGCCGTGTTGTGGCCCAATCTGTGTTGCAATGTGGTGCAACTACCCCTTTGATGGAGATGGACTTGGAAAGCGGAAGCCGGATGTGGTATGAGTACATTGTAGTGTACTGGTGGTTTCCTTGGTAATGATGTATGGTTAACATCGTAGGCTAAATCACTAAGATATCATTGAAGCGATATCTAATTTGGAATCACGGATGATTCATTTGATTTGCAGTTAGGTTTGGGCTAATTGCTTTTGAGACGGTTAGCATTGGGAGTATGCTGACGTTCTTTTACGGTTGTGATGGTTTGGGGTGGTTTACTCCATTCCGAATTTTGGTGCGGGGTCAGTGTCCTCGCGGTTAAAATGTCGTTCATGACATGTTCATGATTCCGCGATATAGATCCGTTTGGATTGTGTGGTCTCGGCGATACATGGAGTACGCCGTGCAAAGCATTAAAATCATCACTCCAATATATATATATGATTCATTTGATTTGCAGTTAGGTTTGGGCTAATTGCTTTTGAGACGGTTAGCATTGGGAGTATGCTGACGTTCTTTTACGGTTGTGATGGTTTGGGGTGGTTTACTCCATTCCGAATTTTGGTGCGGGGTCAGTGTCCTCGCGGTTAAAATGTCGTTCATGACATGTTCATGATTCCGCGATATAGATCCGTTTGGATTGTGTGGTCTCGGCGATACATGGAGTACGCCGTGCAAAGCATTAAAATCATCACTCCAATATATATATATATATATATTGGAGTGATGATTTTAATGCTTTGCCGCCAAATGTTGAAGCGAGGGTGTTGCCCCATGTCGTATTTGAGCGAGGTGCATTAAAATACACTCATTGTAGTTGTATATGTGGGAGTGATGATTTTAATGCTTTGCCGCCAAATGTTGAAGCGAGGGTGTTGCCGCATGTCGTATTTGAGCGAGGTTCATTAAAATACACTCATTGTGGTTGTATATGTGGGAGTGATGATTTTAATGCTTTGCCGCCAAATGTTGAAGCGATCGATCGCCGCCCGTAAGGTTGTGTTTTTGAAATTTTGGAAAAAAATGTCGGGATTTTGGAATCGAGGTTTGAGTGGCCCGTCTCCGGGGCAATGTCTACATTCCAATGAGAATGCTATACTTTTAAAATGGATTGGTTGGAGCCAAAGTTAATTAAACGGAATTCTCGGTTGGGTTTCTGGCTATCTTTTGAACATATAAAATGGAATATTTTGGGTATTAAGCATGCTTAGCCGGGGGGCTTTTATTTTTGGTAATCGTCATGGATGGACGATAGGTTTGGAGGTTGTGAACGTGCTTGTGCACGTGATTGCATGCCTATGTTTAATTGGGAGTTATTTGCATGTTAGCACTTAACTCATCGGGTCGTGGGACTCAAGCAAGGTTGGACCCGAACTACGGAATCATAAGGTACGTATGACGTACGAGCATAGCCCTTTATTATAATTGTAATTGTTGAGTGCATGGTACACTGTATTGCAATAATTGTATATGAAAATGCATGGTAGTTGGTGTTAGCAATAACCGGATATTGAAATACATGGTTTATGGTAATTGCTACAAGTGGATACATATATGCAATGGGAAATGGTGCCGCTTTTGAGCGAGCAATGGTTGGGATGTTGTCGCCTTTGAGCGAACATCGGTTATGACGCCTCTGCTGTTGAGCATGTGTGAGAATGAAATGCCGCTATTGTAGAGCGAGCAATGAAATAGAATTATGGAACCATAAATGAGATATTTGGGATATTTGTAATCATTGTTAATGATTTGACATTATTGATGATGATATCGGTATGTGGCAAATGGATTTGTTAATCAATATTATGATTAACTGGCATTTGAGAATTTGATGGTTTCAGATATTTTGAGAACATGGACAGTACAGGGAATCCCGGATGAGGATGATGCCATCCAGGGAGCATCTATTATATTTCATAGCATTTACATTTTTGTAAATTATGAATTGTATTATTTTGATTATGGGATTTGGGATATGGGTATGCTCACCCCGTGTGGGGGCTGTCTCTGTTGGGGCAGGTGATTAGGTACATCGATGGCTTTGGAGATGATGAGCTCGAGCTATGGATTGGAGGTGCTACCAGGGATCGGAATACGAGTGACGATATTGAGCACCGTATTTTATACGTTTGATACACGCATACCTATTTGATGCTCGTATGTGAGCACTATTAAGTGTATATGGCATGTATAAAAAGGCAAGGGCCTTTCTCTCTTCATTTATGAGTGGCATACAATTATTTACTGAATTGCTAAATGAACTGAGAACAAGTTAGTGTATTATATTGGTGCATGAGATGTATGTGGACTTGGTTGGGGAAAACTAGACATTATATGAAATAATGTAACATGCATGATTGGCTATGATGATAAGTGGTTTTTCCCCTACATGTATGATTGTATGCACTAATGGCATGGATTAATACACTAATAACGGGTTAAGGGCACGAGGGTCCTTACATCGAGAAACTTTCATTTTATGCATACTTCCCCTTCCATAAACACATCACATTATATACTTTCAATATTTCAACTACTAAACACATAAACATCATAATACATTTCATTTTCCCCATATCAAAGCTCATGTCAAGCTTTTCCACTCAAAATCACATAAACATTAACAAGTGATAAGTGTGAATTTTACACTTATTTTGCTATAGTTTTATATTGATTTTCATGCTGATTCCTTGACGATTTTACGCTTTTTGGTATATATTTGTTTTGTTTCAAGAATCTAGGTGAAAATACATGGAAGTGGAAAATGAGCTAGAATGATGAAAAAAGACCAAATCTAGGCAATGAACGAAGAAATGTGAAATTCACATGCTCTATCGATCGAGCATGCTCGATCGATCGAGAAGGAGTGCTCGATCGATCAAGTGAGGCAGAGAATTTGGCCAATAAAAAGGAATGTTGCTCGATCGATCGGTAGAAGAGCTCGATCGATCGAGCATGTCAAAAAATTTCATGAACGAGAATATCGAGTGCTCGATCGATCGAGCTACTTTGCTCGATCGATCAGCCAACGGAGTTCTGTGGAAAAAAAATACATTTTTGAGTTTGGTCCATTGAGAACACTTTCATTCACCTCCTCTCCTATATATATCAGACCTAGGGCACAAAAATTGGTTGTTGAACATCATATTACACAATACATAGCATCTTTTCATCCTCCTCTAACATCCAACAACCTTAAGGAAAATCATTGAAGTGCAAGGAAGGAAGCAAGAAAAGAAGATACGTTGCAACGCAGGGAATCGACTCCTATCGTTTACCGTACTTCTAAACTTTTGTTTTGTTGATTATTTTAGAATTCATGATGTGGATTTGGTTGAGGAACACTTTTACATCTTGTTATTTTGATTTAAACATTAACTGAACTTGTGTTTGAGTTGACGATTTGAATGTTCTTTATTGGATTGATTCTTTTGTGCATGATTTACAATCATAATGCTTTCAAAGCTTTGCTAACTTTGATTGATTTGTGAGAATTATAGTTTAGATTGAGAGATTAAATTATAATACGCTATAGTAAATCATGTTGTATGTTCAAGATTGAGATCGAGAGATGAAATCACATACGTGATAACTTTAGATTGGAAGATCTAACGTTAGAGGTTTTCATGAAGATTTATGCAATATCAATTTGGTAATTAAGTGAATGAAAGTTACTTATTTCAAATTTATATTAATTTCAATATAGCTTGAGAAAGTATATTGAATATTTAAGGGAACCCGTCACCTGAAGAATTAATTGAATAGTAATCATTCTCACAAACAAATCATTGACGATAACACAAGTGAATCGATGTCTTGATAAATTTCTCGAGTGGCATTCCTTCGCTTTTTCAAAGTAGTTGATTTAGATTTCAGATTTTAAGTATTTATTTTGTTTGGTTAATTATTCCTATATTTCGTAGACTAAATATAATTTATCTAATTTTATTTGGTACTTATACGTTAATCCCTGTGGGTACGACATCCCTACTTTTACATCATTATACTAAAACTTGACACCGTGCACTTGCGGTTAAATCGCGCTACACTCTGATATTTTATTGTTCAAATAAATAGCGATCAAGTTTTTGGCGCCGTTGCCGGGGACTAATTTGTATAATATCATACGAGATTAGTTAATTGTAATTTAGCCATTCTTTTTGTATTTTGTTTGTTTTTTATTTTGGTTACTTGGTACTACATTTGTTTTTCTCTTTTTGGTTGATCTGTACAGGTAGTCATCTTCTTGGTGCATGCTAAGGAGCAACCAGCCCATACTCGAGCCTATTGACCCAGAAATTGAGCGAACTTGTCTTAGGAGATTACGGGAAGCTCGAACGATGGAGGACAACAATCAAGAAGGAGGCGGAGATAATAAGGAATGGAATGAGGATCAAGCACCGAATCCAAGATCTGTGATGGACTTTGCACAACCAGGTTTCCATGGATCACTGTCAAGCATAATGAGGCCAAGTATTCAAGCTAATAACTCTGAGATAAAGCCTGCAATTATTCAAATGATCCATCATTCAGTACAGTTTGGGGGAGTAACCACTGATGACCCAAATGCTCATATCTCCAACTTCTTGGAGATTTGTACACATTCAAACTCAATGGTGTTACTGATGACGCCATCAGGTTACGTTTATTCCTATTTTCATTGAAAGATAAGCCTAAATCTTGGTTAAATTCTTTACCTGCAGGATCCATTACTACTTGGGAGGGGATGACACAAGCTTTCCTGTCTAAATATTTCCCTCCTTCCAAAACTGCGAAGATGCGAAACGATATCACCACATTTGGACAATATGATCCTGAATCTTTATATGAGGCGTGAGATCGGTTCAAGGACTTACTTAGGAGATGCCCACATCATGGTCTTCCTGTTTGGCTCCAGGTACAAACTTTTTATAACGGTTTATTTTCTGCTGACCGTTCTATGATAGATGCAGCCTCAGGAGGATCCATTATGCGAAAAACGCCGGAAGAAGCCTATGAACTTTTGGATGAGATGACTTCTAATAGCTATCAATGGCAATCAGAGAGGAATGTGCCAAAGAAACCAAGTGGAATTCATCAGGTTGATGACATCACTGCAATTTCAGCTCAGATAGAAGCATTGAACAAAAAGATTGATAGCTTGAGCATGACAGCAATGCAAGCTCAAGTTATCATTTGTGATTTATGTGGAAGCAATCATCCAAGCGTCAAATGCCAGGCAGGTAATATATTTACTTAGCCTAATGAATTTGCTAACTTTGTAAGAAACAGGCAGCCCAATAATCCTTACTCGAACACTTGCAACCCGGGATGGAGGAATCATCCAAATCTGCAATGGTCCAACCAAAATAACGTGTTGAACCCACAGCCACCAACGGAATATGCACCTAAGCAGAGTATGGAGGAGATTTTGACCAAGTTCATATCATCGACAAAAACTAGGATGCAAAATCCGGATGCATCGATTAAGAACTTGGAAGTACAAGTGGGGCAACTTGCAACATTGATTCATGGATGAATTCAAGGGATAAGGGACACTACCAAGTGATACAATGAAGAACCGAAGGAACAAGCAAATTTGGACAACTGAAAAAGAGAGGCGACAGTCCAGCTTGAGACTATAAATTAAGAACTTTTTCTTAACCCTATCTCTTGTTTGTTTTTTTTAGTTTATTCTTTTAATTTTGTTATTTTTCCCAAGCCTAACTCCGTGCGTTACTTGCAGAAAATGGGGTGTATCAAATTTTGGTGGGATGGATGGAGCAAAATAATTTTGTATTTTTCTAAGGGTGGCGATCAATCGCCACCACCCCTTGATCAATCGAGCAATGTTTACAAAGGGAAAAAATTTTTTGGCACGCTCGAACGATCGAGAGGTCAACCTCGATCGATCGAGCAATGGTTACACAGAAAAAGATTTCTGGCGCTACTGATCGATCGAGAGGTCAAGCTCGATCGAGAGAGTGAGGATTACGAAGGATAAAAACTGTCATTTTGTTTTAAAAGATCGAAGTCTGCACAACACCAACACAAATCAAACTTGTTTTTTCTGGAAAAAAATCGCCCCTTTTCACCCGGTCACCAATTTTTCATTCCAATCTTTCCATTAACTCACAAATCTCAAACTATATGATGCATAGCTTGTTCTAATTGTGATTTTGTTAACAGATCTAGAGATTCAAAGCTAATTTGGAGCAAGTACATCCCAATGAGGAAGGTCAAGCAAAGTCTACTACATTCTCACAATTTTCGAAATTGTTACGGAATTTGGCTTAATTCCTCTTGCATATTCATAGTCAAGTGCTTAATTTAGTTTGGAACACATAAAGTTGAGATATTTGGGTTATTTGGTGGATTTGAGCCAATTGAATAGATAAATTTGAGGGAATTGGTGGATATATGGAATTGATTGGAGCCTAGTTGTTGATTGTGGGAAATTTGTTGTGTGAGTTATTATCTGCTGTTGGATTGTTGTTGTTTGGATTAGAGCGGGTTGGTTTGTGAACTTGAAAAAGATGGCTCCAAAGAAAAAACAAAAGAAAGCCGAAGCCGCGTCCTCTTTGCAAGACTTTGACGGACTTAGATTTGTGAACCAATTAGCGGCGTAGTTATATCCCAGCTACCATCAGAACCACTTAGTCGCGAAAGGGGAATGGACATAACTAGTATTAAATGCCCCGTGATTCAGGAAGCACAGCGAAGAGGGTGGTTTGAATTTATTCAACAACCTATAGATGCAGTGGTCCCTATTGTGAGGGAATTCTATACCAACCTAAGGACTATCCGCCAAGGTTCAACATATGCGGTGCATGTACGGGGAAAGAAGGTGCAATTTAGTCACGTAGACATCAATAACCACTATCGGATGCCTTCAATCCAGGATAGTGAATGCAGCGCCCTCAAGGATGGTCCAATCGACTATGATGAGGTACTTTCTATTATCGGCGTTGAGGGGACAGAGTGGCAAAGGACCAACCATGGAGAGCCCCAGTTGATCCTTAAGAAGCAGTTGAAACCGGAGGCACATGCATGGTTCTCATTCATAGCCTCATGGGTTATGCCATCGACCCACACTTCGGAAGTCACAAAAGAAAGGGCGGCCTTGGTACATGCCATCTTCACTGGGAAAATGATGGACCTAGGGGATATCATAAATGATCATATCCGAGACATCGGAACGCGTCCGCCCACTTCAGCATTACCATTTCCCTCTATCATCACTGTATTGGCAAGAAACATGGAGTTGAATGGGGCACCGATGAAGAACTCCTACCACCCAAGGGCCCCATAGTGATTGATCGACCACCACCTCCTACTGACCGACATAGGGCACAACCACAACCTTCGAGCAGCCGACCTACTGGACCATCATCATCTTCTGCTGTAGTATCTACATCTGTCACATTGGACTCCCTCCAAAGAGATCTCCAAGACATACGCCTGGAACAGAGGGACATCCGAAATGTGCAAAGGGAAATCATCTTGGACCAACAACAGATGAATCAACGTCATATGGAGTTCATGCAATATCAATGTGCATGGAACACTGCCTTGGCCTAGGGGTTTCCCAGCTATCCACTTCCCACAACAGCCAAACTTCCCACCATAGCCAAACTTCCCACCAAAGCCAGCTTTTGCACCATACCAGCCGGCTGAGCCATACTACCCAGTCCCCCCACCGGAGCATGATGAGGACGACGATCATTGTCGAGGTATGTGTTTTTCTATTGCGCTTAATGAATACTGTACATTGTGATGAGTTTTCCTAAAGCACTTATTATACCTTGGTCCGGCTATAACAAATCTAATACTAACGTTGCAATAAACTACTCTCATATCCTTATTGAACGATCAATATTGTAAGTTGATCTATGAAAACTTCTAGCTTTCGATTACTAGATATCTATAGCTATCACACGTGTATTTGACTTCATCTCTCAATATCAGTCTGAAATCCACGACATAAATTACTATATCATATTGCAATTTTATCTCTCGATCTCAATTACAATTTACTATCATTCAAAGATGGCCAAACCCTTAAAAGCTTGAAGAACAATGATTTGTGCACTTAAATATATAAGAATCAATCAAAACATTCAGTTTAAATCATGGGTTCATACAAAGATCCCTTAAGTCTTGATAACAAACCTAGCCAACAATCTCCATCAAATAACAATGCATAAACATGTTTTACAATATTCTAAACATTAAAATCTAATGAAAATATAGAACTAGAGTTAGAAATACGGAAATAACGAGAGGCGTTGACTCCTTGCGTTGCTCCATCGTCCCGTCTCTTCCGATGCGTCTCTCTTCCGTTGCATCTCGTCTTCAATGGAATTGTGGTGTATAGATGGTTGGAGATGAAGGAGAATGATGGTGGCTGCTTGTTGTAGGGTTTATTATGAGCCAAAAACTTCTTAATTTCGTCTGAAATCTTCTATATATTGTGTTAGAGGAGTCTTCCATTCTTTGGACAAAAAATAGCTTGATAAGGAAAGAAATCTTGAGTTTTTCGGGTTTGGCGATCGATCGCGACAATGTGCTGATCGATCGCCAAATTATTCTAATTTTATTTTTCAAAATTTCCAAAGCGGCGATCGATCGCTGATCTTTACTGATCGATCGCGAGAATGATTTTCAACATTTTGCACTTTCGTCTCTTCTTTTCCGTGTATGCTCGGTTTGGTCCTTTTCATTATTTTAAGCTTAATTCCTCCACTTTTATGCATTTGGACCTGGATTCCTGAAGTATACAAATATATACCAAAAAGCGTAATATTTTCCAAGAATCACTACAAAAACGCCCCTAATCTTATATCAAATTAAGTGTAAAAATCACACTTATCACATTGAGGGCAATGCACATACTAAGTTTGGCGGGTGTTTACTGATAGCTGGTTTGTCTGTTGCTTCTTGCATGTTTGTTACTTCTTGCATATTGAGTTGTTCTTGCATGGGACTAAGTTTTTCTTGAGCACATTTAATTTTTTTTTTTTTGTGGAGAATGAGTTCAACTTTAAGAAATAAATGAATTAGACTTGCAATTGTATTACATGATGAGATTAGTCTCCATCTCAACTAGAGTCTTGAAGATTTTGACTTGTTTGTGAATATCCTTGGTTGAGTTAATACTTCAAAATTGAGGAACATTTTGGGCACTTTTGAG
Source organism: Haberlea rhodopensis (assembly GCA_907163345.1). Taxonomy (NCBI): domain Eukaryota; kingdom Viridiplantae; phylum Streptophyta; class Magnoliopsida; order Lamiales; family Gesneriaceae; genus Haberlea; species Haberlea rhodopensis. Next base: position 105,116 of record CAJQUN010000514.1, on the reverse strand, counting down.
TCATTATTGAGTGAAATATATGTTGGAAAGTGAGAATTTTTGTTAACTATGATTTGTCATGAGCATCTTAGAGCACTCTAGAACCTATTGAGGGCACTTTGAGGCAAACTTTTATAATTATGAACTTGACTTGGACATGATTAGGCGATATTTGGAACGTTTGATCCTTTCAAGCCTACCTTGTCTATATTTACCGCTAGTGTCCACTTTTGAGCTTAATTGAATAAGAATGAAAATTAACCACCATTCGACTTTTATTGATGAAACTCATTATATCTACCTTTAATTGAGCCTAAAAACATTTTATCCTTACCTTAAGGGAGTATAATGAATTTCATGAGTGAACTATGTTCTAAGCTATTATGTTATTCACGAACTATGTTATGGGTTATTACAAGAAAAAAAATTCAATGCCTATTGAATAAGGAAAAAGAAAGGCATAGTAAGAAAACAACATAGTTACGTAATGATGAACCATGTGAAGGTCATACATTGACCATGATTTGTAAAAGCTAATAAAGTCCATGGTCATCAAAGCATTGGAAAAAGAGGGGAGGGGATTGAAGATGTACTAAAATGAAATTTACCAATTATACTCTCTTCTTTGATTTTCCTACCTTTTCTTTGCAACCGACACCAAAGGCCTGACATTATAAACTTAAAAATACCTTCTGATCCAAGTCTAGGGAATAATTACATTAGTGGAGAAGTGCTTGAAAAGTAGACTTATAGAGTTCTTGATAGTAATATTGACTTTGAGTTTCCTAGCATTATTTGATCTTAAAGATATGTATAAAACTTAAGATTGACAATAGCACACACACACGTTCCAATTTTGCGATGTATTGCTTGGCTTAGGAGAAAACACTTCTTGTTGATTTTTGGATTGACTCTTGGTTGATGTGTTAGTGGGATTTCTGAGCTTTTACATTTGAGTTGCTAACTTAATTCTTTTAAAGTATTGAGGATGAACTCTACATTTTGATCTTACTGCTTGCTCGAGGACGATCAAGTCTAATTTTGGGGGAGTTGATAAGTGTAAATTTTACACTTATTTTGCTATAGTTTTATATTGATTTTTGTGTTGATTCCTGGATTACGCTTTTTGGTATTTATTTGTTTTGTTTCAGGAATCTAGGTGAAAGTACATGGAAGTGGAGAAAATGAACTAGAATGATCAAAAAAGACAAAATTCGAGGTAACCAACGAAGAAATGTGAAATTCACATGCTCGATCGGTCGAGAAGGAGTGCTCGATCGATCGAGTGAGGCAGATAATTTAGCCAACAAAAAGGAATGTTGCTCGATCGATCGGTAGAAGAGCTCGATCGAGCGTGGCAGAAAATTTCATGAACGAGAATATTGAGTGCTCGATCGATCGAGCTACTTTGCTCGATCGATCGACCAGTAGAGTTTTGTGAAAAAAAATACAATTTTGAGTTTGGTCCATTGAGAACACTTCCATCCACCTCCTCTCCTATATATATCAGACCTAGGGCACGGAAATTGGTTGTTGAATATCATATTACACAATAATAGCAGCTTTTCACCCTCCTCTAACATCCAACAACCTTAAGGAAAATCATTGAAGTGCAAGAAAGGAAGCAAGAGAATAAGATACGTTGCAACGCACAAAATCAACTCCTATCATTTATCGTACTTCTAAACTTTTATTTTGTTGGTTATTTTAGAATTCATGATGTGGATTTGGTTGAGAAACACTTTTACATCTTGTTATTTTGATTTAAACATGAACTAAGTTATTTTATCAAGATTAAGGGAACTTGTGTTTGAGTTGATGATTTGAATGTTCTTTAGTGTATTGATTCTCTTGTGCATGATTTACAATCTTAATGCTTTCAAAGCTTTGCTAACTTTGATTGATTTGTGATAATTTAGATTGAGAGATTAAATTATAATACGCTATAGTAATTCATGTTGTATGTTCAAGATTGATATCGAGAGATGAAATCCATACGTGACAACTTTAGATTGGAATATCTAACTTTAGAGGTTTTCATAGAGATTTATGCAATATCAATTTGGTACTTAAGTAAACGAAAGTTACTTGTTTCAATTTTATATTAATTTCAATATAGCTTGAGAAAGTATATTGAATATTTAAGGGAACACGTCACCAGAAGAATTAATTGGATAGTAATCGTTCTCACAAACGAATCATTGACGATAATACAAGTGAACCGACGTCTTGGTAAATTTCTCGAGTGGAATTCCTTCGCATCTTTAAAATAGTTGATTTAGATTTCAGATTTTAAGTATTTATTTTGTTTGGTTAATTATTCCTATATTTCGTAGACTAAATATAATTTATCTAATTTTATTTGGTACTTATACGTTAGTACCTGTGGGTACCACATCCCTACTTTTCTATCATTATACTAAAACTAGACACCGTGCACTTGCGGTTAAATCGCGGTACACTCTGATATTTATTGTTCAAATAAATAGCGATCAACAAGCATAATTCTCAACAACAAAATCACTACACATAATTCATTAACTTTACCTCCTTATCACTTTCAATCTTCCATAACAAGTTGTAAAAGCAAGAACCAAGCTAAACCAAGCTTCCCAAGTAATTTTGTTGGAAGAAAGAAGATGAGAATTTGGGGAAGAAGTGTAGGGATTAATGTGTGTTTTGGGTGTAATGTGTGAATAGAAATTGATTTTAGTAATATCATTTTGCAATTTAGTCCCTTAGCTTTACTTCACATCTAATCTTGTGATGCCTGAAATTAATTATTTGTAATTGTTTGAATAAATTGTAGTAAATTGTGATAATTGCTAAAATGTTTAAATCTTTGAGCATGTTAGTATGAATTGGTAGATATGAATTGAGATAAATAATTTTGGGTAGAATTTATATTGTTGAATAAGCCTAAAGGATGAAATTTTAATGTGGATTAAAGTTTAGGGACTAAATCGAAAAATGATAATTATATATCATTATCTCTAACACAAAACATACATTAAAACCATCTTTCTCTCCTCTTTTCCCATAATGATCGATTTCTTCCCTTTTTACCTCAAGAAGTTGTAGTTTCATTATTCCAATTGTTAACTCACGAGGTTAGTGTGTTTTGAAGTTTTATTGTTGTATTTAGTTGGTAATTAGTTAAGATATTGGTTTTTCTTCCATTATATGTTTTGATTGGTAAATATTTGGGGGATTGAGTGTTATGTTGATGAAATGGGAGTAAGTTGGTTATAAATGAGTTATATTGAGTTTTGGAAGAAGGATGGGTTTGTATTGTATTCTGGTATTGAGGTTGAATGTGAATTGAAATGCAGAATTTTCATGTAATAGAGTCGACCGATCTATCGGTTTTTGGGTGATGATCGATCGATCGGAACATCTGAACGGTCGATCGGTAACTCGTAGTAATCGATCGGTAGAAGCTTACCGATCGATTCTACCGATCGATCTGTAAACTGCGAAGCATGAACTCTAATTTTTGGAGACGATCGATCGATCGGTGGCCTTAAATTTTCTAAAAAACCTTTTTGTCAAATGTTTGAGCATTTATGGGTGGTTAGCAGTTTATTATATGAATTTTGAACTCACTGTTGACCATGAATACATTTATGTGGAGAAGGAAGGTTGTATGTTGAAAAAAGTGAATGTTGTATTGATATGAACATGTTGAAATTATGTAGAGTCTTTTCGTGTACCAGGACAACGAGGAGGATATCCTGATTTGGGTTTTGGACTATAAGGTACGTATTGACGTACAAACATGTGTGTTATGAAATAATTATATATTTATGCATATAAGTAAGTTTAGTATTTTGTGCAAATATAAGTTATTTGGTATGTGAGGTGAGTTTAATACCTATGACATGATGAATATGAAAATATAAATAAATGAATATACGAGTTGAGTTTTATGTCTATGATAGGATGGACATGAGAAATGGTTGAGAATGGTCGAGGTTGATAGGCATACCGCCATTGTTATGTTGTTAAACATAGATGAACAAGGAGTGACATATTGTGAGTACAAAGGATCATTGTGATGATAATATTGATATATAATTATCATTATGAATTATGTAATTGTGAATTTATGAAACATAGACAATAGAGATATCTATAACATGAAATTGGTCATTATGAAGTTTATAAATATGGAGTTTTGAGACATGTGCATTCGAAAGATCTATGACTATTTCAACAAAAACAGGTAATATCTTTTACGATACCGTATTTGTTTCTTTTGATAAATTTATGGATTATATAATTAATTTATATGTATGTGTATTATTTTGTTGGTGTACGCTCACTCGTGTGCATTGACTTCTACCCCCATCATCCAACCACCTGACTGGAGTAAGCCTTTTGAGATCATGTGCGATGCTAGTGACTTTGCGATTGGCGTTGTCTTAGGCGAAAAAGTGGGAATGCTTCACATGCCATCTACTATGCATCCAAAACCTTGAATGATGCTCAACGGAACTACTCCACTACTGAGAAAGAGCTTTTAGCAGTTATTTTTGCCCTTGAAAAATTTCGATCTTATTTACTTGGTACTAAAGTCATTGTTTATTCTGATCATGCAGCTCTTCGCGATTTGATGACGAAAAAGGAGGCGAAACCGAGGCTTATAAGATGGATTTTGCTCTTGAGTGAGTTTGACATACAAATCAAGGACAAGAAGGACAGGGAGAATAAAGTAGCGGACCACTTAAGCCGTCTACCTCATGTAGATGACGAGCTTTGTTTGAAGGAGGAATTCCCGGATGAGCAACTACTCTACATAAGCGACAATTTACCATGGTATGCGCATATTGTGAATTTTTTAGCTTCTAATGTATTACCTTATGAATTGTCTAGGTCTCAAATAACAAAGATAAGGAGTGATGCCAAGTACTATGTATGGGATGACCCTTATCTGTGGAAGAACTTCGCGGATCAAATCATTAGAAGATGCATCCCCGAGACTGAGGTAAGTGACATTCTTAAGTTTTGTCATTCATTTATTTGTGATGGACATTTTGGAGCAAAGAGGATGTCTAGGAAGGTACTAGAATGTGGGTTCTTTTGGCCCACCCTGTTTCGTGATGCCTACTATTTTTGCAAGTGCTCAATGCCAATTGACCGGTAACATATTACAACGAAAGGAGATGCCTCAACAACCCATTCCTATTTGTGAGATTTTTGACATATGGTATCGACCTTATGGGACCCTTTCCTAACTCTTATGGTCATATTTATATACTACTTGTTGTTGTTTATATCTCGAAATGGGTGGAAGCTATTCCCACCTGGACTGACGATTCCAAGGTTGTTGCATATTTTATCAAACATAACCTTTTCTCTAGGTTTGGAATCTCGAGAGCCATAATCATTGATAAAGGTACACACTTTTACAATCTGATGGTGGAAAGTATGCTCAAGAAGTATCATGTGACACACAAAGTCTCCACCTCCTACCATTCGCAAACAAGTGGCCAAGCCGAGGTCTCTAACCGAGAAATCAAATCCATCTTGGAAAAGACTGTCAACCCAACAAGGATTGGAGCTTAAGACTGGATGACGCACTTTGGGCCTACAGGACTGTATACAAAACTCCAATAGGTATGTCCCCATATCGATTAATTTTTGGTAAACCTTGCCATCTTCCTGTAGAGTTGGAGCATAGAGCATACTGGGCTTTGAAGAATTTCAACATGAAGTATGATGAGAGCGGAGTGCATAGGAAGTTATAATTGCAAGAATTAGAGGAGATAAGGAATGAGGCATATGAGAGTGCAAGGATTTACAAGGAAAATACAAAGGACTTCCATGAAAAGATGATATCAAGGAGGAGCTTTGAAGTTGGTCAAAAAGTTCTTCTTTACCATTCACACCTTCGCCTATTTCCAGGTAAGCTTCGTTCTAGATGGAATGGACCTTTTGTTGTTACTAATGTCTATCCTCATGGTGCAATGAAGATTCAAAGTTTAGACACCACTAAGACATTCAAGGTGAATGATCACAGACTGAAGCATTACTACGAGGGTGTCCAAAACGAGGAAGGGGGACAAGTGAACATAAAGGTGGCTCGAGAGGATCCACCTACCTTCGAGTGATCTTTTGGACTGGAGTCGTGCCACCGACGTTAAACAGAGGCGTTGCTTGGGAGGCAACCCAAGGGGAGTTAGTTTTCCTTCTTTTTTTTATTGCTTTGATAGTTAGACTTTTCTTTTTCCTTACAATTTTGGCTTACATTGGGGACAATGTAAGATTTAAGTATGGGGGAGGGAATAGTGGTGTGTTATTGCTTTCCTATTAAAAAATACAAAAAAATCAAAAATTTGAAAATTTTGAGCTCATAGTTAGTAATGAATGCATGCTTAGAATCACTAGCCTGTGATGAAACCTAATTGAGGACGTGCATGCTTTTGAACATAGGTGAATTGTTAACCTTGGAACACTTTAAACTCTAATACAAATTTTCATTTGACTTAGTAGTTGAATACACTGAGCACGAATACATCATGACTTGTGAAGTGTGCATAGTTTAGTGAAGATTGTGTGAATTTTGTGATAGTCTTAAGAAGTCTCTAATACATGCTAGAACTTAACTACATGCTCTTTGAGGCGTATGTCTAGACTACTTGTGAACATGAAAGTGATATAGACAATCTTTGATACGTTTGGGCCTTTCAAGCCTACAATGTAGAGAAAATTAATCACTAGTACCCTTTTTGAGCTTTAATGTAAAAGAATGGTTGTGTGCTAAGCATACTAAAGACCCACATTCAACATTCCCTGACTAGCTTATCATCCTTCCCTAATAAGCCAAATATGATCCATACCTTTGATGAGAGTATGATGTGTTTAATTCACATGCACTTGTGTTATCTTGAATCAAATGTTTGTGAGCTTCATTTTCAAAAGAATGAAATGAATGAAAGAAAAGGAAAATGCCTTGAGAAAATAGATAAAAATATAACTCCAATGGGAGCCAAGGCACAAAAGAGGAAAAAAAATATGAACCTTGCAAAAATGAACATGGTTTGGAAAATCACGCAAGAAGAGAAGTTTGAATTGTGCATATCACCATACCCTCTTGTTTGATGCATCTTTATCCTTTCTTTCATAAGCCAATACCTAGGCCAAGCTACAAGCTAATAAAGACCTACTTGATTTATGTTTGCAAAGTGGCTAAGATAGTGGATAAGAGTACGCAATTGAACTTATACTTGTGTTAGTGTATAACTTGAACTATTGTGAGTTTACATCTATTGGAACTATAATTTGTATATGACACTTGTTTATGACCACACACGCATGTTCATTGCTTTGTTGTGTATGAAATGTTTAGGGATTGAACTTGTTCCACTGTTAACCTTTCACCGCCTTTCATTACTATGCATGTTTAAAATTGTTGAGGCATAAAGAGAGGACAAGTTAATTTGTTATGATGCTATGAGCCAAGCAAAAAAAGAGTTTCGTCTGATTTACTCGAGGTCGAGTAAAGATTAAGTGCGGGGGAGTTTGATGTGACTAGAAATAGACACATCTATGCGCTTAATTGTCTACGATTTGGTATGTTTTGATGGATAATTTAATGCATATGCTACATAATCGTATATGTGTGTAAATGTATGTGAAATCGAAGCAATCGAGCTAACAAGGGCGACTAAAGATCAAGAAAAGCTTTGGAGATGATAAGGACTCAAGGTAGTTCAAGAAAATGGATTAAATGTAATTTTGGATAAGAGATCGATCGCATGGAAGAGGAGATCGATCGCCTATGAACAGAAAGTAGAGCAACTCAACGATCGATCGGTACAAATGAGCAATCGATCGCCAAAGTCTAGTCGAGCCAAGTGATCGATTGGTAGAGGTGATCGATCGCCCAAGGAATTTGCCCAAAAGAAATAAAGCTAGCGATCGATCGCTACTTTATAGCGATCGATCGCCAGAGAGTCCGAGAAAAAAGAAATATGGTCTTTTTACCATCTTGGAAAGATTTTACAGTATCCTATCATATCCTCCTACTATAACTCAAATTGGGGACCTTAAATCAGACCATCTTTCAATATAATCATATTTTAGAACATAATTTTAGATTTTAGAAGATTTTTTACTCTCAAACTTTTGAAGAACGCTTTGGAGGATCAAAACACGAAGACGAAATTGACGAGCTGGAAGTGTGTTTCTCTTTAGTTTCTCTTTAGTAACTTCTTTTCTACTTATTATTTGATGTTTTATAAACTAAATTTTGTTATTTTTGATTATGAGTAGCTAAACCTTTTGATTCTTGGTTGATTGATACTTACCTTTGGAATTAAAACACTTGTGAAGATTTTGGTTTGATTGTTTGATTTTAATTCAATTTCAATTTGTTTTTCAGATTATGATTGTTATGACTGTTGTGTATTATGACTGTTGTGTTTGATTGATATATTGATCACGTAGTAATCACATATACAATCTAAGGCTAATTAAGAAGCTCCTAAGATTGATAATTACTTGTTGTTGGTGTTATTATATTCTTAGGAAAAATGATTGGATGATTAATTCTAACTGCTGTAGTTTTTATTGATTAGATTCATCAAAATTACTAGTTTTGAAGCTATCATTGAATTAATCTTAACGGCTGTAGTTTTGGTTAAAGATTTGATAAGAGTCGAATTCAAATGTTGTTTTCTGTTTGACTACGATTAAGGTAAGGGATGAATTAAATTTCCAATTGATGAATAATTGATTAAAAGTGTTGGGAAAACATTTATAAGATTTGGTGATCACAAATATCTACCGTTTGAAGTATCCACTGCATTGAAATAACGACTAACTCTACAAAGGTCCACCAGATAAAAGACAAAGCTATCTACCGGGTGAAAAGCCATCTACTGGGTGAAGAGTCATCTACCGAGTGAAAGGATAAAAAGAGATTTGTCGGATCCAAAAACCAAGAGTTATCATCTACCGGATACAGAAGAGTGAAAGTCCACTGTAACAAGAGTACCAGCAGACGTCTAAGGAGTTATTAGTTGACTTCTGTCCATCAGACTAAGTAACTAATAACTATCTAGCAGATGATGAAATGAACATCAGCTGACCGTGTAACCAGTAGATATACAACAAAGGAGAAGTCAACAGACGTATAAACAAACAAGACAAAACAAGTACAATTCATTCTGACAAAGGTACAATAGATCACCGCACCACCACGATATCAGTGCCACCATTAGCATCAGAATGAAAGAGCCGTTGATTAACAAAATTGGAAAGAAGACAAAAATAATTTGGAAGGAAATCAGGAAGCTGATTTCATGTAGAACTTTCCAGTCGAGGAAAAGTTGACGTTAGACCGTCATGTCTATAAATACGTCGAAGTGAAGAATGAAGAAGGTGCTGATCAATCCGATAAAATTCAAAAGACCAAATCAACTTCATTCATTCAAGCAAAACCTAAAACACTTTACTGAGATATTCTGAAATTTTGATGAAAATACTCATATTAATGATAATCATGATGATGAGTTGGATTTTAGAAGTAGGGTCGACTGCATTTTAGAACCAGATGTCCCAGAAGCACAAGCAGATGTACCTGCTGGTCCACAAGCGCTGAATCCTGCTGATGAGGACACTACTACGCACACCCCTGACTGCAGTAGATAGAGCAAAAACGTCAATGATGAATCAATTCAATCTACTGAGCTACCAACTCACATTCACACCAATGAAGAAACAAATCCTCTTGGACCTCCGCTCCGTGGAAGAAGGATCATCCACCCGGGCATGTCAGAGGTAATCCTGCTGCTCCTCTACGCACCAGAGGACAGATGATTAATGAATTTCTGCATGCTACATTCATCTCTCATATAGAACCTAAGAAGATAGATGACGCTATATTAGACCCAAGTAGAAGATATGCAATAAGAACTTGATCAATTTGAGAGAAACAAAGTATGGCACTTAGTACCACGTCCACCGCATCACACTGTTATAGGTACCAAATGGGTATTTAGAAATAAATTTGATGAGAATTGTACTGTTATCAGGAATAAAGCAAGACTAGTTGCACAAGGATACAGACAGGAAGAAGGCATCGATTTCGATGAAACTTTTGCCCCTGTAGCTCGATTAGAAGTCATTCGCATATTTCTTGCATTTGCTGCCTTTAAAGACTTTAAAGTCTATCAGATGAACATTAAGAGTGCTTTTCTTAACGGCAAACTCCAGGAAGAAGTTTATGTTGACCAGCCTCCTGGATTTGAAAGCCATCAGCAGCCTTCCTCTGTTTATAAACTGAACAGAGCTCTGTATGGTTTAAAAAAAGCTCCCCGAGCATGGTATGAAACTCTGTCAAAGTACTTGACTGAGCACGACTTTACCATTGGCACGGTGGACAAGACCCTTTTCAAATTCACAAAGGGTGACCATACCCTACTGGTTCAGATTTATGTTGATGATATTATTTTTGGCAGTACTGACTCAAAACTGTGCGAAAGATTTTCCAAAATCATGCAGGATTAGTTTGAGATGAGCATGATGGGAGAGTTATCGTTTTTCTTAGGATTGTAATTCAAGCAGTCCAGTGAGGGAATCCTGATAAATCAGTCAAAGTATACCAAAGAGCTGCTAAATAAATACAGAATGAGTGCTAGTTCAGCAGCTGGCACTCCAATGAGTTCATCTGCTAAATTAGACTTTGATGAAGCAGGCATACTAGTCGAAGTAACAATGTTTGATAGCCAGCATACCTGACATCATGTTTGCTATATGTATGTGTGCTCGTTTTGAATCCAATCCTAAGCAATCGCACTTCATTGCTACGAAAAGGATTCTCAACTATCTAAAAGGCACTAAGAATGCTGGTATCTGGTATCCAAGGATTCAACGTTTAATTTAGTTAGATATTCAGATGTTGATTATGTAGGATGCAAGATTGATAGGAAAAGTACCAGTGGATATTGTCAATTCCTAGGGGATAGACTAATTTCATGGGGTTGCAAGAAGCAGACATCCATCGTAACGTCTACTGCAGAGGCAGAATATCTTGCTGCTGGAAGCTGTTGTGCTCAACTGCTATGGATTCAACATCAATTAAGAGATTATGAAATTGAGTCCACCGAGGCACCGATTTTTTGTGACAATACATCTGCCATAGCTATCACGTATATCCAGTTCTTCATTCTTGGACCAAGCATATTGACATTCGTCATCACTTCATTCGAGATCATGTAATGAAGAAGGAGATTCTGATGGAACACATATCCACCGAACAACAAGCAGCAGATATCTTCACAAAACCCCTACCACACGCTAAGTTTTCCTACTTTCGCAATATACTTGGTTTAATTGATATAGTCAAATGATCTTATTTGCTTATTTTTTCTTGTATGATGAATTCAGGGGGAATTACGTTTTAGATATTGCATGAATTTAGGGGGAATCTTAATTCAGGGGGAACTTGTGGTTTTTCGAAGGTCTACCCATGCTCAGCTGGTAAAACATGTTGCAGTAGATGCTACTTTACCAATAGACTCTACATACCAATGGACATTACCATATATGCTTTGCCGATAATAACCTTCGTTAATTAGAAACAAATTGGAACGTCGGAATTCAAATTTAATTTTGTATTAATGGTGAATTATTTCGGTCGCGCTCAAATCATGTCTGTTTTTATTTTATTTCAAAATTTCATTGGTTAGATGAACGCCATGTGTCAACGTGTCCTCTCATCTACAGTACGATGTTACATCTACTCTATCTCTTTAACCGCCATTACCATTTCCAGTTCTCACTTTTACCATTTCAAAATTTACTACGCTAACATCTTCTCGAAGAATTTTCTTTCACAGATAACCAGCTTCTCAGCACTTCTCAACTCAAAAATGTCGAAGACCAGCCAACCTAGCTTTATTACAAACGCCGTTCATGTGGATTTCAACTCAGTCTACACCATCGCCTATACAGAGATGAAGAGTGTATTCCAATACTTGGACAACTCTGAAACTCTCCAAGAGTTTTATGCTACTGCGAGGGTGGTCGACAACTCAGTGGTGTCCTCCATCTCCGGCCAGACTGTCACAATAACTCAGGAGGATTTTGCCACTCAACTGAGTCTTCCTACTACTGGACTCACTGATATTTCCACCATATCAGTCGCTGTGCGACAAGAAATGAGTATAGTGTTCTCAGGATCTGACGTTTGTCTGCAACGTCCTCCATTCAAAAAGATTTTGATGAAGAACCATTTCCACCAGCTTGCAGATATTATCACCAAGGGACTACTGGGTAAAGATGGATCCTTTGACGTCATCACCCCAGAGAAGTTCAAGGTGATGTGTGCTGTTGTGAATGGAATGGATATCAACTGGTCAGTGGTACTATTTCAAGTTTTTCCTGACTTAGATAAATCAGCAAAGGGTCACTCTGGATTCGCTCTTCCACTCAGGCGAATCCTTGAAAGCAAGAATGTCACGATGTGGGCTATTTCCACTCTCCATCCAGCTCGGCTCATCAATGAAAAATATTTGCAAATTCATCGAAAGCCAATCAGTGGAGACGGTGGTCCGTTCAAAGTTGGTACCACCAAGAAGAGGAAAGCTCAAGTGGTGAATGATCTGAGCAGACTATCTCAGAATCTGCTGAGTCATCATTTCCTCCCCCACCGAAGAAGCCAAGGACCCAAAAAGGGAACCCTGTTGTCTCCAAGAAGCAAGTACATGCTGCTGCTGAGATTCCAGCAAAGGTCACCGATGCTGATTAGGATACCAGCCCTGAAATTGTTCCAACTGTGGAACCAGTTGAGGTTGCTGCATCTTTGGCCATTGTCCCTGTCGTGCCAGCATCTACTAATGTCAACCCCACCGACATGTCGTTGAGTTCTCGTCGAGGGCCAGGTTCATTTACCCTGAGTCTCAGACCGTCGAAGATAGGCTGTGTTTACTGCTACCCTCTATTCACTCCTGTTGAAAGAGGCAAAGCTGCAATGGAACTTGTTTCCAAACCAGTGGTGACTGAAATTGTTAAGGTCATTGTAGAAATAGAAGCCCAGCTGAAACCGCAAATGGAGATGTTTGACAGATGGGTGAAAGCTCATCTGAAAATCAGATTCGATGATTTTTCCCCGATTTTCAACCAAGCGAGGCTTGATGAGAATCTCATTCTCGAATACGTTCAGATCCAAGACCTGGAGAAGGGTCTGAAACTGAGGGACGTCTTTAGGATGATGCAGTATGTGAGGGCCCATTCCTAATGTGGTGTTTGATTAACACATAATGACTAAGTTGCGTAAACAGCGGAAGATTTATTTCAAATGTCCTATCAAATGGCCCTAAAAATTTTCGCTTTTAGGTGATACATGTATAGTGATACTGAAAATATGAAATTCTAGTTTCCCAATTCAACATGTTGCTCATCACATAAGCAAGTATATAACCAACCAGTAATAGAATACTTAAAATACAGATACTCGGGGCATACCCCGGTAATTTAAAATGTAATTAAAAGTAATCTACCAATTACTGGGACTCAAAACTTAAAACATAAACCTGAGCTCGCTCTCACGGAGCTCTGGTATTCATCGATGCTTCACCACGAGCATCCGCAGTACGTCCACATGTATCACCTGTCATGCCCATACAACAAATACATGACAGCCCCCGTAAAGGGGTCAGAACCCAGAATGAGAAATAAATAAACCATGTCAAGAGTGACAAATTGTCATGCAATGCATACCATGTATGAATGCGATGTATTAATGGGTATAAAGAATCGAGTCTCAAGATACCAATATCGGAGTCCAAAGGAAGGTATCATCAGCTTGAGCAGAGGGGGACAACACACACACTTTGCGCTAGGAGAATCATCATGTGTTGTGCTCGTCATCCCTCGTGTCTAGGTCTGGTAGCAACGCACGTGACTACGGTCGCTATCTATACTGTGTGTCATCGACGTGCCCGTCATCCCGACACTCAGAATAAATCAACACAGTCATCATCATGGATATCAAAGAAGTGGATAGATCAATACGATATGCCCATGAATAATATATGCATCATATGACATATGCAACTCATTATGTCATGCAATCTCATGTGAAAATAAATACATATCATTCACATATCATGTACTACAATGTATCTCAGCATGTCATATAGTTACATAAGAATCATATAGTGACAATTAAATCATATAAATCAATTAATGGCATGTAAAATCATACAATAATATCATTACACGTCTTCGTCTGACGTCATGATAAAACTCATTTCTACGTACTCAAACTGTTAGCTAATCAACAAGTGATCCTCGACTCGATCTCAGGATTAATAAACCTGGTCATGTATACTACAAAATTATCACCAAGTGTTTAGTAGGCACAATATCTAACTCAAGTTTTAAGGATGATTCCTAATGTTTTCCTTCAAAATTTCATACTGACCCATCTTTTTACAAAATTCATAACAAATTCATATGACGTCCAAATGACTCGATTCCGATGCCCAAAGTTCATAAACTTGAAGGAATTCATTTCTTATTTGATGATGTCAAGCTGGTTCCTTCATCTAAAGGTAGTTTAACCACTAAAAGTGTAGACTTTAAAAATCTGTTTTCCAGCCTGAGCGGTTTTAGTAAAATCGACATAACCTTTTCATTTTAAATTCAAATTGGGTGATTCCGGTGGCAAAAGACAGTCAACTCAAAGTACTCAAATTCTTAGTTCTAGAAATTTTCTAGAATTCCTAGCCAAAAATTCTCAGGAACCCGAAGAACACACTGCATGGGTATCTTCGCCCACATGCAGACACAGATTGAGGACTTAAAGTATAAAATTCATAACTAATTGAAAATGAGTCTGTAATAAGTCCTCTTTATTTTTATTTTTTTTATATTCAGTAGAATCAAAAGATCTACAATTTTTATTCGAAGACCGTCAACAAATTTGGAAGGAAAATTTGTCAAAAGTTCGGAATTCTACTGCATGTGCATTTATAGTACATGCAGAGACAAATTTGACACACCTCAGTAAAATGAACATATCTTACTCATTTTAGGTCCAAATTGTCTCAGATTTCGGCCACAAAAAGATAACTCAAATGTCTATAACTTTCATTTAGATTTCTAAGTCCGATTCGAAATCTAAGTCAATCGAAAATTCAAACCCATCTACTGCATGCAACATTATTTTCTGCAGATTTATTTGACAGCAAGTTTTTTCAAAACCTTGCACCAAATATTCAACCCTTAATCCTACATGCAAGTTAATAAAACCCAAGATTCATGTTATACCTCACTTTATCTTGAATATTTGAAGCACAATCCAAGCCCTTGAGTCAACCAAGCTCCTTTCTCCTTCCAAACTATTCTTTCCTCCCTCGAGAATGCTCCAAACTCAAAAATTCTTGTTGGGTTCTTCTCCCATAACCTTGTAGATTTTCTAAATCATTAATTGCATGTAACATGCACTCACAAAATCAAGAGAAATTGAGAGAAAAAGGTCTGGAAATTTTTGAAATATGAAGAGAGAAGGAGGAGAAAAATGATGGAATGGAAGGATAGAGAAATTAGTGTTGAAAAATGAAGTGGGGCGTGAGCTACAATGCTTGGGAGGGAGGATATTGTGTCAAGCACTAAGTCACTTGTCATGTGGTTGATGTGTCCAATGAGGTGTTGTAGGATTTGTAGTGCATTAATCCTACTACAATATCATGTCTGGTATACTTATTATGGTATAACTATGTGTATGTATCCACATGTATACCCATATTAATGTATTGCGATCTGGGACACTTTAATTCAAAGTCTTTACTTTTAATTATCAGGGTTTACTTAATCATCGTTAATACGGATTAATTAGCATTGGGGCCTTACATTTCTCCCCTCCTTACAAGATTTCGTCCTTGAAATCCGAAAAAACTACGAGTTCCAGCTCATAAATCACATTCATTCGGCTTTACAAACACATGGATTGCTTGTCTGCACAAGACATGGGATACAAATTAATGTTCTCAAGTAAGTATGGCCATTCATGTCACATCTCAACTCCCATGATTTCTATGTACCAAGGTAACTCATCAATGGTACCTTCTCATTACTGTTCACAAATCAAATAGATTGTCCATCAAGGACAAAGAACTGTTCATCTCAATCTCTGTCATCTGAAACACGCGAGATGGATAGGGTCCCAACTTCCTTTGTATTGGGACATGAGGTACATCATGTATATCGGAATCTTTCAAGATCTGGTAAGGACCAGTGTATGAGGTGACAGCCTACCTCGATGTCCGAGCCGAAACGTCCCATAGGGAGATTCTGGAGAATACTCCATCACTGATCTCCAATTCTATTTATCTTTTTCTCTTGTCGGCAACGCTGGCCTGCCTATTTCAGGCTGTCTTCATATATTTTCTAAATCTTACAGACTTGCCTGCATTTCATCTGTCAACTCAGGCCATCTGAGATTGTAGATAGCACTCATCATCAATTTTTGTATCCATGGGTTACTTGGAAACTCCAATCTCGATACAAATTTTGGATCTCTGTCCGCAATAATGGTAAGTGATACTCCGTATACACGAATCACATTTTCAATCGTGTTGTCTTCTTTTAGGTAAAGCACGATTATACGGAAGAATGTGCTGATTTTATCAGTCTGTTACTCCCGACCCATATTGCATCAAACTTCTGTTCAATTTTGGTAAGTGAGTCACAAATTTCAGATCCTAATTCCACTGTGACACTTCTAAACGTTAAAACATAAAATCTGGTTTCATTCTTTCTTCCGCTTAAACCTCTTGATAGGTTAAACATTTGTTCACACATTCTAAAATTTTCTTTTCATATTTTTCCCAGAAGTGCCTCCTCGAGGTATATCGTGCAGTTTTCGAATGGATACTAACAGGGAATGCAGTACCTCGCGACGTGAACTCTTCTTCCAGTTCGTAATATTGGGTACCATCAATCTGTTATCCTTTCGCCATTCAACTACTAGACGTACATTGAATCTAGATGGTTGCTATGACATCTTCTGTTCTTCAACAATGGATGTTGGAGTCTAATTCTTGAGCCCTCAAATCATTGAGCTAAACGGTGGCTCAAAAACGTAAAATCGATACAATAAAAAGCCCTCTTCATGGCTAAAATATCCATAAGGATGCGTATAATTTGTCGTAATTCAGTCATACATGCATAGATGTTACTGCACTTCAGAGTAAAAGTCTTTCAGTAGTTTTAATCATCACCTCTGACCCGTATTCAACTCTGCCTGAGTGTATAAATTTATATATACTGACTTCTTATCGTCATGGTGAAATACTGAACTGCTTTCTATATAAATAGTGGTGCCATAACTTCAGCACAACAGTGATGATGGTTAATTCGCAATTGTAAACATAATGTCAATTCTCTTGAATTTTCAATTGCCTTGAAGCATTGGCAATATTTCCCATACCACATAAGGATACGTTTCAAATCCTCTAGTTGATGTGTTTCAATAATCCCCTATTCTCTTCATCCGGATGACTACGCTAATACTGGAGATGTAGTCAATTGCTGCTTCAGTTCATGAACACAGTCTTCATATTCACCCGACCAACTGGACCCTGATTCTTCTTAGTCACTTGGGTAATAGACGTGGCTATCTGCAAGGATCACTTAATGCAATGCCTGCAATGGTCTATCAAACCCCTAGAAACTTCTAATCTTCGGTACATAGGTTTGTCTGGCCACTTTGTCATTGTCCCAATTTTACTTGGATCAACTGATCCTCCGGAACAGATACCTCATGATCCTGCCCAGGAGATTTTTGAACACTTGATTCATCAATGCTGTAGGTGCATTCTTCAGACCAAAAGGATTACTCAAAATTTAAAATGCCCAAATATCTGGTTCTAAACTGTCTTAGGAATATCTTCCTTACCGATTCTTAATCAGAGTGAAGATTTATCTTTTTATAGACTGCTACTCCTTGAAGTTTATCAATTAGATCATCAATTCTAGAGAGCAGATAATTATTCATGACAGGACTCAATTCTGTTACCTGTACTCGATGCATATCGTCATCGTACCATCTTTCTTCTACACAAAAGAACATGTTTTCCACATGGTGCCATACTCGAACGTATGTAACATTAACAAAGAAAATTCTGCAAATCGCTCTTTCAATTTCTTTGAATTCTGTTGATGCCATCTCGTATAGTATTTTAGCACTTTACGCCGTACCTGGCATCATTTCAGTGCCGAAAATGATTTCCTTCTCTGGTGGGGAATCCTGAAATCTCATCTGACTGACACATTGAGAAGTTTTTTATAACTTCGAAATGTCTGGTAATTGCTACACTTCCATTGCGATATCGATCGTATAATTCATATAACCTTAATTTTCAAAGAATAACAACCAAAGCATATTCATCATCGATTCTAACGGTAATAGCATGGCATACTTGGCCATAGCAATTCCATGTTGGACCATTCAATGATCGAAACCGTACTGTACCACTAAAATAATGCACAGTATCACGGTATTCCATGCGAGTATCCAGTCAGATTGGTATGCTGGTAGCACCATCAAGTTCCTGATCATGAACTCTCATCATATTGTATACACAATTATTGCAACATAACTCGTTTGAGTGAATCTATCAGCTGATGTGATAGTTGAAGTTTCTTGTATCACAAAAATTTGTCCATTGCGATCGAAATTTAGACGTATAGTTGTGATCATACTTCATGTCATCTCTCTAACTTAATCCTCTGTCAAAGAGAACACCCTCCCAAATCCATGATTTTTTGGGAAAGTTGTGGAGTATTACTCCCATGCTGCAATTTACTAGACTACTGGTGGAAATGAGAAGAGTATCTGCTACTGTGGTCGTTTCCATCCCTAATGATTAACTTTGGGACACTACTCTATCTGACCACAGTCTTACAAGACATCAAAACTCTATATATTGATCAGTTGGTTGTCTTCATCCTCAATAATTCACAAGATCTAGCAAACGACCCATAATTACTCCTAGAACCACTGGTTCCGGATGATATGAAGTAATATCTTCTCAATCTTCTTACGTTTCGATTTAAACCTTTGCGGTTTTCTGAAATTTGTACAACCTCTGTTGTTACTTATTTGACTTGCTCCAAACATCAATATGCGGCTTCGGAGACAACTGAGGAACAACTAAGTGCTTCCTCTAATCAATTCGGTCTCAGCTTTTGATCTATCGGTTAAACTGGCTCAAGTCGGAGCCTCACTTGAAATAATATGTCATTACTTTTTCTTCCATAATACTCGATATGGTACTAATGAATTCGTCCTCCAAAATACAGCGTGTCACTTCCGAGTTCTCCTCCCAGGTAGTCATCCTTTTGTGAGAGACACAACCACTAGGATCCAACTCCGGAAAAAGTATGCTAAAAGAAAGATTCTGATTGATTGGATTCACTTGATAAGATCCAAAAGATAAAATTTATGATTTTGCCCTTGCCCCAGAGTATTGGGTAGGCACAAATATAGGGATCAAGATACTATATTCGCAATATAGTGCTAAGAATAGCTAAAATTTTCTAGAAAGAATTAGATGGAAATCATATTCTGGAAGAAAGATACGACGATCCTCGTCTTCAAGTTCTCGATTTGCTACGAATCCGGCTTTAAGAAATTGTTTAGACGTAATACATGTCTCGATGTATCCTTCGGCATAGATCATTACCTCATCAGTCTCTAGTTCCCATTGTTCTTTGCCAATGTGTGAAGGTTAATCCTCAAAAGGATAATAACTCGTTACTTATCTACGTCAGGTATAAGCTATTCTAACATCTTTATTAATGATTCAGTTAATATTTATGCCTATACATATTACATCCATACATCTAACCTTATCAATCTCCTCAGTGCTATAAACAAAGATTTATCACATAATAAAAATAGCATGGGTGTCAATTATAGACCATTAACAAATCAGTTAATATTCAGATCTATTATAAGTACATGCTTAACTTCATATATAGGCCATTATCAAACTTAGTTAATATTCAGGCATTCTCAAATTTACATGCCTAAACTCAATTATCTATCATTAGACAAAACAAATGATAGCATGTAAAATCATGTAGTCAAGCACATGGGCAAACATTTTATTCGTGCCTAAACACATGTGTCCTAACTCTAGTTTGAGCATATCCCAGATTATGCTCTGATACCATAATGTGAGGGCTCGTTCCTAATGTGGTGTTTAATTAACACATAATGATTAAGTTGCGTAAAAAGTGGAAGATTTTGTAATGCCCGGGAATTATTGGTATAAATCCCGGTGTGGTATTAATCCTTAATGGATTTTAATTGTGACATTATGAATTAATTACGGTATTGGGACTCCCGAGGATTTTAAATTCGGTGTTTGGAGTCGTTGAATCCAAGGGATGAGTTTGTATTCTCATCGTGGTGATAACCTTGGAATATGGTTTTTGGTGGGATCTGGGGTCCGTAGTACTTTGTGCTGGGACTGGTAATGGAAATTGAGATTGAGAGGTAATTATTGAAAACAGATGATTTTTATTGAGTCATGATGTATTTGTGAAGGACTCGGGATTTTGGAGTTTTGGTACTATATACCAAGTGGACTCGGTGTTCGATCATTTTGGATCTCATTTCTCTCACTCTCACCAGCGCTCCCCCTTCCCCAAACCCATTTCCCTTCCCTTTTCTCCCTTGAGCAAAAATTGGTGGGGGGCTCGACTTGGGAGCCGAATTTCTCGAAGATAATAAGGTATTATCCACCCCCTCGCATTTATCTTCGATTTGGTTGTAGTATTGTATAAATTGAGTATGTGTAGTGTTGGGTATGGATTTTTGGGTTTTAAAGATTTTTGAGTTATAATGCTTTGGGGAAGATTTATGACTCATTGTTAAGGATTTATGGTGTATGGGGTGTGGGGATTATTGTTTTCGAAAATTTTGCAAGAAAAAATCCATTTTTGGCTGATACAGGTCGAGGCGATCGATCCCTAGGGCAGGGCGATCGATCGTCGCGACATTGGTGAAATTTTAAGGAAGATGAACAGTGAGGCGATCAACCGCCTCAAAGGAAGCGATCGACCGCCATGAGGCAGTAGCCAAATATACTGAGAGGCGACCGATCGCCTGGAATGGAGCGATCTATTGCCCGTGCCTAATTTTGAGAGGCGATCGATCGCCTGGGATGAAGCGATCGATCGCCAGTGCCGTTTTGTGGGGATTATTTTTCGTGTTGAGTTTTCGATGCATGCTTCGCCCGCGGTCTTTTAAAATGGTTAATCATCATGGATGACGATATAATTGGGGATTGTGAACGTGCTTGAGCACGTGATTGCATGCTTGAATTTAATTGTGGATTATGAATTATGTTTAGCACATAATTCATCGGTCACGGGACCAAGGCAAGGTTGGATTCAGACTACGGAATTATAAGTTACGTATACGTACGAGCATAGCTTAAAATATATTATTGCAATTGTTGTGCATGAATAATATATAGTAATTGCAATCACTTGATATGCATTGGGAATTACATGGTGCCGCTTTTGACCGAGCAATGAATGGGATGATGTTGCTGTTGAGTGAACATCGGTTATGACGTCACCGTTGTTGAGCGTGCATGAGATTAAAATGCCGCTATTGTAGAGTGAGCAATGAAATAGAACCATGAAACCATTAGTGATATATGAAATATCTGTAATCATTGTTTAATGATTTGTTTTATTGATTATGGTATCGATATATGGGAAATGGATTAGTTAATCAATGTAATGATTAACTGGTATTTGGGAATTTGATGGTTTCGATTATTTTGAGAACATGAACAGCACAGGGGATCCGGATGAGGTTGATGACATCCAGGGAGTGTCTTTTGATATTCATAGCCTTTACATTGTGTAAATTATGAATTGTAATATTGTGTTTATTGGATTTGGGATATTGGTATGCTCACCCACTGTGTGGGCTGTCTCTGTTGGGGCAGGTGAATAGGTACATCGATGGCTTTGGAGTTGAGCTCGAGCTATGGATTGGAGGTGCTTCCAGGATCGAAGTACCAGTGACGGTATTGAGCACACTGTTTTATACATTTGATACACATATACTTATTCGATGCTCGTATGTGAGCACTATTATGTGTATATGGTTTGTATAAAGAGGCAAGGGCCTTTCTCTTTTCATTTATGTGATGCATGCAATTAATTAATTGAATTGCTAAATGAACTGAGAACATGTTAGTGTATTATACGGATGCATGTTATGTATGTGGTTGGTTGGGAAAAGCTGGATATTAATGAGAAGATGCAAGGAATTTTATAGATGGTATTTTATGACATGGTTGCATGTAATCTTTTCCCCTTTATAACATGATTGTATGCACTAAATGCATGGGTTAATACACTAATAATGGGTTAAGGGCACGGGGGTCCTTACAGATTTATTTCAAATGTCCTGTCAAATGGCCCTAAATATTTTCGCTTTTAGGTGATACATATATAGTGATACTGAAAATATGAACTTCCAGTTTCCCAATTCAACATGTTGCTCATCACATAAACAAGTATATAACCAACCAGTAATAGAATACTTAAAATATAGATATTCGGGCAAACCCCGGTAATTTAAAATGTAATTAAAAGTAATCTGACAATTACTCGGACTCAAAACTTAAAACATAAACCTGAGCTTGCTCTCACGGAGCTCTGGTATTCATCGATGCTTCACCTCGAGCATCCGCAGTACGTCCACATGTACCACCTGTCATGCCCATACAACAAAGACATGACAGCCCCCTGCGAAGGGGAATCATGTCAAGAGTGACAAAGTGTCATGCAATGTATACCATGTATGAATGCGATGTATGAATGTGTATAAAGAATCGAATCTCAAGATACCAATATCGGAGTCCAAAGGAAGGTATCATCAATCAATATCAGCTCGAGCATAGGGTGACATCACACACACTTTGCGCTACGAGAATCATCATGTGTTGTGCTCGTCATCCCACATGTCTAGGTCCAGTAGCCACGCGCGTGACTACAGTCGCTACTTATACTACCTGTCATCGTCGTGCCCGTCGTCCCCGACACTCAGAGTAAATCAACTCAGTCTTCGTCATGGATATCAAAGAAGTGGATAGATCAATATGATATGCCCATGAATCATATATGCATCATATGACATATGCAACTCATTATGTCATGCAATCTCATATGAAAATCAATACATATCATGTAATTCACATATCATGTACTACAATGTATCTCAGCATGTCATATAGTCACATAAGAATCATATAGTGACAATTAAATAATATAAATCAATTAATGACATGTAAAATCATACAATAATATCATTACACGTCTTCGTCTGACGTCATGATAAAACTCATTTCTACGTACCTCAAGCCATTAGCTAATCACCAAGTGATCCTCGACTCGATCTCAGGATTAATAAACCTGGTCATGTATACTACAAAATTATCACCAAGTGTTTAAGTAGGCACAATATCTAACTCAAGTTTTAAGGATGATTCCTAATATTTTCCTTCAAAATTTCATACTGACCCATCTTTTTACAAAATTCATAATAAATTCATGTGACGTCCAAATGACACGATTATGATTCCCAAAGTTCAAAAACTCATAGGACTTCATTTATTATTTGATGATGTCAAGTTGGTTCCTTCATCTAAAGGTAGTTTAACCACTAAAAGCGTAGACTTTAAAAATCTGTTTTCCAGCCTGAGCGGTTTTAGTAAAATCGACATAACCTTTTCATTTTAAATTCAAATTGGGTGATTCCGGTGGCAAAAGATAGCCAACTCGAAGCACACCAATTCTTAGCTCTAGACAGTTTCCGGAATTCCTAGACAAAAATTCTCAGGAACCCGAAGAATACACTGCATGGGTATCTTCGCGTACATGCAGGACACAGATTGAGCACTTAAATTATAAAATTCGTACCTAATTGAAAATGAGTCTGTAATAAGTCCTCTTTTTTTTTATATTCAATAGAATCAAAAGATCTACAATTTTCATTTGAAGACCGTCAACAAATTCGAAAGGAAAATTTGTCAAAAGTTCAGAATTCTACACTGCATGTGCATTTACAATACATGCAGAGACAAATCTAGCACACCTCAGTAAAATGAGCATATCTTACTCATTTTAAGTCCAAATTATTTCAAATTTTGGACACAAAAGGATAACGCAAATGTCTATAACTTTCATTTAGAACTCTAAGTCCGATTCGAAATCGAAGTAAATCGAAAATTTAAACTCATCTACTGAATGCAACATTATTTATTGCAGATTTATTTGACAAGAAGTTTTTTCAAAATCTTGCACCAAATATTCGACCCTTAATCCTACATGCAAGTTAATAAAACTCAAGATTCATGTTATACCTCATTTTATCTTGAATATTTGAAGCACAATCCAAACCCTTGAGTCAACCAAGCTCCTTTCTCCTTCCAAACTATTCTTTCCTCCCTCGAGAATGCTCCAAACTCAAAAATTCTTGTTGTGTTCTTCTCCCCTAACCTTGTAGCTTCTAAATCATTAATTGCATGTAACATGCACTCACATAATCAAGAGAAATTTAGAGAAAAAGGTCTGGAAATTTTCCAAATATGAAGAGAGATGGAGGAGAAAAATGATGGAATGCAAGGAGAGAGAAATTAGTGCTGAAATGAAGTGGGGCATGAGCTACAATGCTTGGGAGGGAGGATATTGTGTCAAGCACTAAGTCACTTGTCATGTGGTTGATGTGTCCAATGAGGTGTTGTAGGATTTGTAGTGCATTAATCCTACTACAATATCATGTCTGGTATACTTATTATTGTATAACTATGTGTATGTATCCACATGTATACCCATATCAGTGTATTGCGATATGGGACACTTTAATTCAAAGTCTCTAGTTTTAATTATCCAGGTTTACTTAATTATCGTTAATACGGATTAATTAGCATCCGGACCTTACACAGTATGTCGGTGGACTTCAAGTTCTGGTCCAGTCTTGTCTCAAGGAATTCAAGTCTGACTCAGGTACATCCAACCATGACATGGCTGTGCTCAACTCCATGGGACCCAAGCTTACAATGGCTGAGCAAGCACTGCATGACCTCAAGGTCTTAATGGGCTTACGCTCATGCTCTGCCCAACCGGTCCAACCGCCACTACTGACAGGAGCATAGTTGTTGTCACCCCAGCAGGGTCTCTATGGTAATCTCCTCCCCCTACTGCCTTATTACTTGAACCAACTGCCACCCTGGGACAAATTAATGTATCTGATCAACATACTGTGTTGATGGATGTTGATCCTATTACTGTAGATACAATAATTGAATAAGTGGTTAATCAAGTCAACCTCTCTTCAGAGGATGATGAAACCACTGAGTCCTCACCTCCATCCCCAACCGTTCTAGCCATAATATCTTCTTCCTCTCAACCTGACCAAGCCACAATCCATATTGACTCCACCTTTGTAGTTCCCATGATCGAACCTCTAACCACTGTCCCTTTTGACTTCACTAACCTACCAATAATTCCAACTATCCTAACCTCACTGCCATCTACCATAGAGATACCTGCTGGGGTGATAGTACCATATTATCCGAGTAAGGAATTGCCAACTTCTGCTACAATTGATCAGTCTGGTATTGCTTCTGCCGAGGTATCTGCCGACATTGCCTCCCTTGTTGCTCAACTTGCTAGTTTTTCTGTTGAAGCTGATACAGCTATGGAAGTGATTGATGTGGATGCTTACTCTGCCGTATTGTTTGCCGAAGTATCTACTGCAGTTGCTCCATCTGTTGATCTGACTGTTGTTGCTGCATCTGCTGCCCTAATCCCTACTACTGATGCTGCTGACCAAGCTGGTCCCTCATCACTTGTCCAACCTCTGGCAAGTGACCCCCGCTGAGAACTTCTTCGATTTTCCTGATCCCAGTAATGAAGAAGCGCCTTCAAATTTTGCTGATCAGCTGGTGCATTTGATTCATTCATTCATTCAAGTAAAACCTAAAACGCTTTACTGAGAAATTCTGAAGTTTTGCAAGAGCAGCAAAGCAGCCTTATTGTGATTTTGAAGATCAAAGCCTACAGAGTCTGCTGCTCAAAGAACACTCAAAGCTTAAGAGATTTGTACTTTCGTGTGAGTGTTGTAAAACACATTATAAACAACTAAGAGAGTTGTGTTGCTAGGAGTTTAGGCCAAGCTGTGTGAGTGCCTAAGAAGGTTGTATACTGAAAAGTGTAAGCCAAAGTCTTCTAGTGTAACCTTTCTGCAAAGGAAGAATGGGAGAGTAGAAGCGTTGTGCTTCGAACTTCCAGAACATATCCTGTGTCATTTACTTATTGCATTTTACTATTCAATTACTTTAACTCACAAGTCCAGTAGACGTCTTCCACACTATTACCAGTGTCTGCTGACTTGCCAACTATTGAGAAGCTGCTGCGGTACTTAACAGTCTGCTGTAACAAAAAGTATCGAATTTGAGTTTAGTGTTTATTCAACTCCCCTTCTAAACACTACTCCAATCCCAACAAAAATCGAGTATGTTGTGATTTGATGATCAAGTGAATAATTTCCAAAGGTAAAGTTGACCAAAAACCAAGAATTGCTTTTTAATCTTGATAATCTAGTGATTTTATTTGCTTTAATTTAATTAAGTTATAGTTAAAAATTGCAAAAAAACCCTATTGGCATTTATTTATTTGGTTAACACAAGAGTACATCCTTCTTCGTGGGATCGATCCCTACTTTAACTACTACATTAGTATTACTAAGAGTGGGGTTAATTTGGGCGTACACAATAAACGCACACCACTCATACACGAGCATTAAATGAATAAATGGTATCTAGTTATACAAAACACTTTATCCTATACCAACGCTGGTACCGTGCTCCTGGGAGCACCCTTATTCAATAGCTCGAATTCATTTCCCAAACCAATGTCATACATGTTCTACCTGTTTCAACAGAAGCAGCCCACAAACATGGTGAGCATATATTATCACAATACTCATATTCATAACAATGCATAAAGATCATAATAAGATCATAATATCACAATTTAAGATTATTGAAAATCTATCAAAATGTATTCCCTGTACAGTTCTGAATCCGTATAGCTTCCACAAACTGTTCATGTTTCAAACTCACATGCTTTCATAGCATCAAGTTCAGTATCATTATTTAAAATATGATACTCATCGATACGATACATTCAATACAACCAATATCTATTGTTTATGCTTAAGCATAAACAATTTCATATCGCATGCAATCCTGCCTATCAATATATCTCATTCTCAACACTTTCTCATATTGATTATGCCCAAGGCATCAATACTCCACTCGTATACTCGGATCACGTACAACTACGTATCCCTCATACCACATATATATACATATCCATTTCTTTACTCATATATTCGGATCACGTACAATTACGTATCCACCATACCACATATGTCATACTCAACACACATATCCATTTCTTACGTTTTATCATTTTATTCAACAATACATGAATACATGAATATGCAATACTTCATAATATGTATACCAGCCCGCACATTACTACGTACCTTATAGTCGATAACAAGATCACGCTACCACGATCTTTGGAGGCTCATGGAGCATCTATATTAAAATCATCAATTCAACATTAGTCCATTTTCAACACAATTAATATTATTTATTAATTTCTCGACTTCATTTCCAAATTATCAATCACCAACTCAATAGAACCTTGTTACATAATCAAGGAAATCGACGCTACTCTAAGCAATTATACATTTAGTTCATACCATTGTCTTTTATATACTTAATCTTTCAATGAGGAGATTCGACCACTTTAAATCAATAAAGCACATACTATGTTCTCATGTTATTATACATCTTGTTCATACCTTTTTATCCAACATTCTCGTCATTTATAAGTTAAACTCCACTCGAACTTGGAATTATTGATTCACATACGTTGCAGCTAAAAACTCACACACAGCCATAAAAACTCACATATACTGCTGTAAAATGCGTATACACATAGCAAGAACACACCACATATATATGCTTCATACATCTTACAAAAATCGAGCCAACATTTTGTAATAGACATGAATCTCTACTCACAGATGCGGTTTTTCACGTCGCAATAGTAGCAGGAAAAAGGGAGAAACGTAGGGAAGGATTTGCATCAACATTTAACCATAGATCAATCTGTCTAAAATACAACCCAACCCACTTAAAAATGACCAATTGCCAAGCTAAGTTCATGGTTACAGCAAAAATCGAAGGAACGCGGCTGGAGACATCGAGCAAGAGGGAAAAATGGAAACTAGAAGTTCACCGTATGCATAACCATCGAGAAACAGTAAACCATCAGCACTATATTCAGACACAAAACAAAGATTACCCAATACCACATCAATTTTTCGCCCATGCAGCAGATGCGATCGACACAGCAAAAAAATCAAACCCAACCAAAAATGCAATCCACAATTCATATAACCCTTCTACACTATTAATCAAGCGAAAATATGGTCGTCCAAATGAGCATCAAGACCTCAAGCCCAAAAATTCGATCAATTCTTCTCCCAAAAATCGCAGCGATAAATCGAACCAACAAGGGAGGATAAAGGAAAGATGAACAATGGAAAGAACGACATGAAATCATCCACAAACCTTGAGGAAATAGTTGAGCAAATCGCTGGGAACCCATCGCTTTCTTGCTGTTTCAATCGAAAGGGGAATGGAGAAGGAGGAGAGTGGGTCGATGTGAAGAGGGGAATAAAATTATGGCCTTAATTTAATCTCATTCCTTCAGTTAATATATTAGATTATATAAATTTATTATTTGCACAATTCCATCTCTTAATTAATTTGTACAACAATTCAACCCATACTCATTTATTCCGGCTGCGAACCCAATTATGATTCCCAAGAATTAAATCATGATATATCATATAAACACCGTAATAAAATCTAATGAACGATTATTAATATTCTTGACATCACAATTCTCCCCAACCAATAAAATTTCGATCTCGAAATTTAAGTACAGGCCTACCATAAAAGCCAACCGTAAAATTTATGTACCGTTATACATCTCAAGGTAGTGATGTAACAATCTGTAGGATGACACAATCATTCGAATCATCACGGCTCACACGTGGCGCATTATACCAACAATCTCAAGACTGCAAATCACATCACTTTATCATATTCTAACATTAGGATTTAATAAACTAATATATAGTAATATCATTGTCATGTAAATACTCATCGTCATATTTTAGCTATTCAGCAACCTTTATTACTGAATGATCAATCATCATATCTACATATCTATCATGGATTGAATATTTCATACATTCTCTCTCGCTACCTTGAAAAGGTTTGTTTATGTTCCTTCGTTAGATCTAAGCAACAATAGATCGTATGAACTAAAACAATAATCCCCTTTTTACGTTCACTTGCCTTCTCATCACTTTAATTTCCGTAGAACATAGATTTTGGTTCAAGTCATTTCTGTATTCTGTTAACCAGTCTCAGTAAGCATTTACGTTCATTCCATAATATGACAGTTAATATCGCAATACATCATACTTGTCCTATTCAACTTTGGTTACATTTCATGAGCTTCTTTCCATGAATACATTATCGAAAGAATTGCGAATAAATCATAGAAAACACTTATAGTGTTTAATCATAAAGCACTTCTTTGTCATACTTCATTACCTGTGTACTCGCATTGGTATAGTCTCTTGCACAAAATCTCAATGTAACATAGTTTACTTTCATCACAGTACACATTATATAATCGCTAAATCATGTATTCCATGCATATCATGTGTATATCAGAATGTATGAAGATACACCACCCTTTTATCGTATAAATAACCTCATGCCTGTGTGGTTGCAAAAGTATTCAATTTATACAACATCGTCATATCGCACACCACCCTTGTCCGTATCAAATAGCAGTACTCTTGAGGCTTTACACATCAACCTATCATATATCATCTTCTGGCTATTATCTGGTGCAAAGTAATTACTGCCCATTAGTAATTCTCGTATACGTATATCAACATTATACGCACCAACAACTACATATCATCAACATCAAATCATAATGAATGGTCTAACACGAATATTCTTATATCACAATTATACGCACAATAACATCATAATATTGTTCATTCCTCAAATTTCTCATAACACCTCATTTATTCTTATCTACTTGGATAAGTTATCTTGTCTTATCCACATTCCTTTCAAATTACTTCTATATAAACAATTTAAAACAATGCATCAACATCAAAATCGAATAATTAATCTCATACCTTTTTAGGTGAAAACATCTACAACGCACAATATCATCATAGTACCATGCTCATCACAATACTCACATGCTCTTAAGCATCAACCTCTCCATATTTCATCACACAACTATCATCTAGTGTGGAACAAGTACCAGAAATAAACGCATTAGTACTTCGCACATACACATAACATCATCGCGCACCTGTCAGTTACGCACTATTGATATTCATTGTGCCTCAGTCATTAAACGTGAATATCTCTGTGTCAAAAGTTTCATACATTCCTGCACATCTCATGCAGCATACCATCACGGGCCTATGTGATTACATTAATGTGAGATCAATTTCATATTTCAACAATGTAACTCCTTTCAATTCTTAATTCAGCAGTATCCATTGCACTATTTCATGAATTCTTAGACACCAGTTTCAACACATATTATCGCCTAACCAACGCTTGAAGCCAAGTAATTACTAGAATATCCTTTAGTAATTACTACATGCACATATCATCATCTCTATGTATCTCAATCACTAACTTTACCTCAAAACATAATAAATCATTTAATGGTGAATATTCGTTTACATCACATGTATTCTCATTATGACATTAGTATCTCGTTCGTCACATTATGTCTAACTCTTCATTACCTATCACATGATTATTTATCATTATTGTCATTATATACTAGAGAATAACATCATAATCTCATACTTATCCATGACATTCATGATAGTTCTACGTCGACCCGTGACATTCACAATGATTATGTGATGACCAGGGATTATAGATGTTAATCCCGTAGTGTTAATAATCCCTAAAGTGGTTTTACGTGGCGATTTGGAGTTTAATCGAGGTGTTGGGCCTTCTGGGCTCGTTTATTTGGGTAGTTGGATCCAGAGGTTGAGATTGTATTCTCATTTGGGTGAAAAACCTAAGAGTTGGGTTTTTGATATGTCTCGGGATCTCGGGTGCTGTGTGAGCACCGGTAGGGGGTTTTGGAGTTAGAGAGAGAATTTTTGAAAACAGATGATTTTTAATGAATCATGATGTATTTGTGGGGCTATTAGTTTTTCGGGGTATTTTTGCTATAAATACCAGTTGAACCCGAGATTTTTGTATTAATTTCATTTCAGCCCCAAATTTCTTCTCCCTCTCCCCGCACGCGATTTCCCGTCTGGACCAGCACCCGCCGCTTCAGGCGCTTCGCCCGCCGCCGTCTGGCCGCCGTTCGGCGCGTGCGACCCGTCACCGGCTTCGTCTCGTCGAGGCGCAGCTATCCCCTCCGTCAATTCGAAGTTTGGTCGCGTTTCTCGTTCGGATTTTGGCAGAATGCGTCGATCCCCAATTTCTAGGGTTCATCGGATTTCGACCGATTCACTTCCGATTTTCGATTGGGTAACCTCCCTTACCTCTTTTTCGTCCCTCTCATGTTATTCCCTGCTATTTTGTGTTGGTTTGGTTCGAATTTTTTTCGAATTTCGTAGGGTTTAGGTTCGAAAATTTGGGGGTTTTTGGCAGGGGTGTTGTTTCTTGCAATTGATCGATTATTGCATGTTTTGATGTATATTGGTGTTTAATTGGGTTCGAATTTGTGAGATTAGGGTTCGATTTTTGTAGGGTATTCTTGAACAAATTTCGATATTGTCTCATTCGTTCCCCTCCCTGCATGTACCCTGCCCCGGGTCTTTTAAAAGGTTAATTGTCGTGTGTTGACAATATTTTGAGGGTTATGGGTGTGCTTGAGCATGGGTTACATGTTCGTAAATAATTGTGAATTATTTATCGTGTTAGCACATCAATTCCTCGGGGCATGGAACTCGAGCAAGGTTTGGCTCGGACTTCGGAGATTTAAGGTACGTGCGACGTACGAGCATTACTATATATATAGAGCATTGTGAAATGCATAAGGTATTTTTGAATGCTGTAGGGTCTTCCTACCTTAATATCATTTAGTACACATAAATTGGACAGAACATGCATTTATAACCTCTTAAGGGTTCCGGTTGTAGCTTGAGCTAAGGAGATTACAGGCCAAAATAAAGTTTCCAAAAGCTATTTAATTACATTCCCAATAAAGAATGTTAAAGCTATAGATTACACTACTCCTAGAGTAGAGACTATCAAAATCCTGCATCCTACGTTCATCATGCTCCCTTTAGCTCACTTCCTCAACCCGACCCTAGGCCCTTGGTCCAAAAGTGTACCTACAGGGATAACACATCGTGAGCATACACATATTTACTTAACATTATATAAAAGCATACAATAATGCATAACATCTTAGTTAAGTAAAGGTAATTGGTCGTCCTTCGACTTCCTTTGTTATCCCTGACTCTTATTCATATATTAGGGCGTCTTACCCCATTGTGTGGCATCTTACCATATCATAATCATCGTGTGGCATCTTACCATGTCATAATCATCGTGTGGCATCTTACCACGTCATAATCATCGTGTGGCATCTTACCACGTCATAATCATCGTGTGGCATCTTACCACGTGGGCATCTTACCCAATCATATGGCGTCTTACCATATCATAAACATTGCGTGGCATCTTACCACGGGGGCATCTTACCCACTCACATACTTTGGGTGGCATCCTACCACATGGGCGTCTTACCCAATCATACACGTAGTATGACCTTATCATAAACTTCGTCATCATAGACGTCCTCATAAACATCATCATCATAACATCATCATCGTAACATTATCATAAGCATCATCATCGTAAATATCATCATAGACATCATCATCATAACATCATCTTAAACATCATCATCGTAAACATCATCTTAAACATCATCATCGTAAACATCATCTTAAACATCATCATCGTAAACATCATCTTAAACATCATCATAATATGTAAGGGTATGGTTTACCGTCCGATGCTCGTACGTTTCTTACGTACCTTAATTCCAAAAGAAGGAGAAATCGTAGACTTTATCTCCTTGAAGTCGTGGGTACCTGGGACGGTTCTACATAACCATACAAATTGATATTAGAAGCTAAATATAGTCCAATATCCAAAAATCCCACACAAATATCAAAAATCCATTTTTTTACAGCTCGCGATCGATCGCTGCCCAGGCGCGATCGATCGCGAGATCGCACTGGACGAGGGGCAAAAATTCTTTTCTTGGCGATCGATCGCCACTTTTGGCGCGATCGATCGCCAGCCTCGCCGATCGATCGCCCAAGAGTGGCGATCGATCGCCAAATGCTACTGGCGGGCACTGGAGGCTCGCGATCGATCGCCAAGAACGGGCGATCGATCGCCAAATGCTACTGGCGGGCACTGGAGGCTCGCGATCGATCGCCAAGAACGGGCGATCGATCGCCGAGTGCTGTGCTCCGAAATTTCGCCATTATTGCTCATTTTTTCAAGCTCTTCCTCATGCTACCCAAAACCAAACTTCCTCACAACATCAATAACATAACAACCCACTAAAACCCACATAAAACACTTCAAAAAAACATACCCCAACCATAAACAACACATACCCAAACAAACCCACATAAAACATCAAAAACTTATCCCATTTCAACACCAAACATCATAAAACTTATAGGAATGGTTCCATACCTCTTGTAGGCTCCAAATCCTAGCAAAGATCACACAAACAAAGTTTTTGTGGAACTTTTCTTCTCCTCTTTTGGTGGAACTCGAAAATGGGTAGGGTTTGGGGTTTGGGAAGTGATTTGGGGATTTTTAATAAAGTGAAAGGTAAAGGGGTTAAAGTGATGGGTAGAGGATTTAAAAAAAGGTTACTTTAACTTAATTAAAAATTGTACCCCAAACTTAACATGATGTATAAAATGCTCCAACATAGTATTTTAAAGGCATTTTACAAGAATGTTCCAAACTTCATCTAAAATCACATCCTCCTCATATTTAATAATGAACACAATTAAATCATGTTAACATCTTAATACCCAACACATAAATCCATCAACACATGATACATCATATAAACATAATTAATGCCTTACTTGCAATTAATTAATTTCGGGGCATCACATTACTCCCCTACTTACAAGATTTCGTCCTCGAAATCGCATGCACTTACCCAAAAGAAACTAAACATAAATCATACCAGAAAATAGTTCGGGGTAATGCTGCATCATATGCCGCTCCGTCTCCCACGTAGCCTCCTCGACACCCCGACGATCCCACTGAACTTTGACCATCGGTATAACTTTACTTTGTAGTCTGCGATCCTCACGATCCAGAATTCGGACCGGTCGTTCAACGTAGGATACATCTGAGTCTAACTGCACTTCAGTAGGCTGTAACACATGAGACGGATCTGGTTCATACTTTCTCAACATAGAAACGTGGAAAACATCATGAATCCCAGATAAAGACGGCGGTAGAGCCAATCGGTAAGCCAAAGTGCCGATACGCTGTAATACCTCATACGGTCCAACATACCTCGGGGATAACTTCCCCCGCATACCAAATCGAACAACACCCCTGAAGGGTAAGATTTTCAAGAAGACCTTGTCTCCTACTTGAAATTCTAGCGGCCGTCGCCGCTTATTTGCATAGGCTGCTTGCCTATCTTGGGCCGCTTTCATCTTTAAGCGTATCATCTTAATCTTTTCCTCCATGTCCTTAATCATATCCGGTCCTCCGACCGCTTTACTCGTCAAGTCCTCCCAATACAGCGGTGACCTACATCGTCGTCCGTAAAGATCTTCAAAAGGGCCATTTGAATGCTCGCCTGATAGCTGTTATTGTATGAGAACTCTACCAGTGGTATAGATTCTTGCCACGGAGCATCAAACTCCAAAACACATGCCCTCAGCATATCTTCGAGCGTCTGTATAGTACGCTCCGTTTGGCCATCAGTCTGAGGGTGATAAGCTGTACTCAGTCTCACCTCGGTGCCCAAAGCTGTCTGGAGACCCTCCCAGAAATGAGAAGTAAACCTTGGGTCTCTGTCAGACACGATCGAGACTGGAATCCCATGCAACCTCACTACATCCCGTACATATAATTGGGCCATCTTTAGATACGTGAAAGTCATACTGTAAGGGATGAAATGAGCCACCTTCATCAGCCTATCCACGATCACCCAGATCGCATCAAATCCAGAGGCCGACCTTGGCAAGTGGGTCACGAAGTCCATAGATATATGCTCCCACTTCCACTTAGGTACCTCCAAGCTCTTCAGCTCGCCACCAGGCCTCTGCCTTTCTGCCTCTACTTGTTGGCAGATTAAACATCTCTTAACATAACTGATCACATCATGCTTCATGCGTCTCCACCAGAATTGACCACTTAGGTCCTTGTACATCTTTCTTCCTCCGGGGTGGATACTGAATCGGCTACTATGAGCCCGTTCTAAAATTCCTTTACGTAACTCTGGTGTATCTGGGACTACCCATCGGTTGCCCAGTCTTAGTGAATCATCTTCAGCCACTCTAAACTTTGTTGGCTGACCTTGAAGTGCTATCGATGACCATCTCTGCACTTCATCATCCGACCTCTGGGCCTTCCTGATAGCCTCAAATACGTCTGGCTCGGCCAATAAGGTCGACATTCGCACCGGCGATGTGTCCACATCGAAGTCATAGCCCAGATGGCAATAGGAAGTCATCAAAGCTGATAAACACATAACATCCTCAGCAGTACTCTTCACCTTCCGACTTAAGGCGTCTGCTATCAAATTTGCTTTACCAGGATGGTACTCAATTTCACAGTCATAATCCTTGAGCAAATCCATCCATCTTCTTTGACGCATATTCAGTTCAGCCTGAGTGAATAGAAACTTTAGGCTCTTATGGTCCGTAAAGATGGTAAACGTAGTACCATAAAGATAATGACGCCAAATCTTCAAGGCGAAAATGATAGCCGCCAGTTCTAGATCATGGACTGGGTATCTGGTCTCATGAGGCTTCAACTCTCGAAGCATAGGCTACCACTTGTCTGTCTTGCATCAATACACAGCCTAAACCCTGCAATGATGCATCCGTGTACAAGGCAAACCTCTTATCCTCAGACGGAATCACCAATACTGGCGCTGTCGTTAAACGACGTTTCAATTCTTGGAAGCTTTCCTCACAAGCTTCGGACCAAAAGAATGGGACTCCTTTCTGAGTCAGCTGTGTCAATGGCTTAGCGATCTTAGAAAATCCCTCGACAAAACGTCGGTAATAACCTGCTAAGCCAAGAAAACTCCGTATCTCGGGTACAGAAGTGGGTGCTGCCCACTCCATCACAGCTTCAATCTTCCTGGGATCCACAGATATCCCTTGGCTAGATATGACATGGCCTAGGAATACCACGCTGTCCAACCAGAACTCGCACTTGCTAAGCTTTGCATACAACTGATGATCCCTGAGGATCTGAAGTACTGCCCTCAAGTGCCGTACATGATCTTCTTCGGTCCGAGAGTAGATGAGTATATCGTCAATGAAGACTATGACGAATTGGTCCAAAAATGGCTGGAACACCTTGTTCATCAAACTCATGAAAACAGCCGGGGCATTTGTCACCCCAAAAGGCATGACTAGGAATTCATAGTGCCCATACCTCGTCCTGAAGGCCGTCTTCTGAACATCCTCTTCTCTTACTCGAATCTGATGGTACCCCGACCTCAGATCGATCTTACTGTAGAGCCTCGTACCCTGCAACTGATCGAACAAATCATCGATCCTCGGGAGTGGGTACTTATTCTTCACTGTAGCTTTGTTCAGTTGTCTGTAATCGATGCACAAACGCATCGAACCATCTTTCTTCTTCACAAATAAAACTGGTGCTCCCCAGGGCGATACGCTAGGGCGTATATAGCCTTTATCAAGGAGCTCTTGCAACTGAATCTTTAATTCCCTTAGCTCCGCTGGTGCCATCCTATAAGGGGCACGAGAAATGGCAGACGTCCCCGGTAATAATTCAATCCCAAACTCGACCTCTCTCGTCGGTGGGAATCCGGGAATCTCCTCCGGAAAGACATCGGGAAATTCCGCCACTACGGGCACATCCTCAACTTTTACTTCTTCTTTCTTTTCCGTAACATCAACGGCATATATGAGATATCCTGTGTGGCCTCTTTCCAATAACTGTGCCATCTTGACAGCAGATATCAATGGAATCTTTGAGCGAGAACCATCCCCATAGAACGTCCATGGAATTCCCATATCGGATTTGAACCGTACTGTCCTCTGCCTGCAGTTCACAACTGCCTGATACCTATTCAGAACATCGATGCCCAGAATGCAGTCAAAATCTGACATTCCCAGAACAATCAAATCTGATCTTAGTTCTTTATCCTCAAAATAAATGAGGCCATTGTAGACGATCCGATCAGTAATCATACTTCTTCCAGCGGGGGTCGAGACTATAAGAGGCGTGGGCGACGGTGAAGTGCATATGTGGTGTCTTTCCACAAAACTTGTTGACACAAAAGAGTGTGACGCACCTGTGTCGATCAAAATAAAGCAGGGTGCGTAAATAAAAGACACGTACCCGCTATAACCTCCTCCGGAGCCGCTGAAGCCTGCTCCCTTGTCAATGCATAGACTTGTCCTTGAGGTGGCCCCATGGGCTGACCTCCATGCTGACGCGGCACAAATGGGGGTCTGTGCTGTGCTGTCCTATCCGCAGGCCTCCCCGCAGAACCCTGTTGACTTCCCCTGTTGGGACACTGTCTAGCAAAGTGGCCCTTGTCGCCACAAACATAGCACCCTATACAATCTTTCGTCAGATGTGGTTGCCCACAAAGAGTGCATTGGATCTTCCCGGATCTGTCTCCCTGAGACTGCCCCCTTCCAGATGGGGCATCACCCTACGGTTCCCTTTCCATCTATTGTCAGACCTCTTACCACTGGACCTTGACGCCGATGAGTTCCCCCTTGACTTGAACTGATCATTCCTTGGCTTCAAATTATCCGGAGTGGATTTCTGAGAGGGTGCCGACGATGGTACAACATCAGGGTATGCACCCACTCCTAGTTCGGCCAGCTCGGCCCGTGAGAGTGCATCGTCAAAGCAAGTAGGGCCATAAGTGATCACCCTATCGTACAACTCCGGCCTCAAACCTTTCATGAAATTCCTCATCTTTGCTTGCGTGCTCGTGGCAATGTGAGGCACATATCTTAGCAAGGAGCAAAACTGAAGAGCATAATCTGACACTGACATATTACCTTGCTTGAGGTGAGTGAATTCATCTTCCTTAGCCTGTCATGCTGCAGCCGAGAAATAACGGTTCAGAAAGCGAGTTCAAAACATTTTCCAGTTAACTTCATGACCTTGAGCCTCTTGCTCTACCACAGGTGGTCTTCCACCACATAGCGCCTTCTTGGCCAACTGGAACTCTGCTAACCGTATCCATGCTGTCTTCGGCACATGGGGCTGCCACAAAGATCTGCTCTATTCTTTCTAACCATTCCTCAGCTCGTTCCCCAGTTTCGGTTCCTTCAAAGGTTGGGGGTCGGTAAGCAAGAAACTGAGTTAAGCTTAGCTCCCCTGGCAACAACTGTTGTTCGGCCGGTTCATCATCAAAAGCTGGCGGGGGTAGGGGATTCGTACGCCCCGCACTTGCATTGACGCTCACTGCGTCACCTACCTCCACATTTGCTGCCATACTGCAACACAAGGGTTAACAACAAGATCCAAAAGCAGTTCGTACAATACTTCGTTAGATAAACAACACATGTTAGCATAACATCATATACTTCATATGCAACTTATGCACAAAACATGCTCGAAGGTAAGCACCTAGCTAACTTATTGCTAAGGCTACCCTTCACTCATTCCCGGGTTATCTAACCTCTGCTCTGATACCACTAATGTAGGGTCTTCCTACCTTAATATCATTTAGTACACATAAATTGGACAGAACATGCATTTATAACCTCTTAAGGGTTCCGGTTGTAGCTTGAGCTAAGGAGATTACAGGCCAAAATAAAGTTTCCAAAAGCTATTTAATTACATTCCCAATAAAGAATGTTAAAGCTATAGATTTACACTACTCCTAGAGTAGAGACTATCAAAATCCTGCATCCTACGTTCATCATGCTCCCTTTAGCTCACTTCCTCAACCCGACCCTAGGCCCTTGGTCCAAAAGTGTACCTACAGGGATAACACATCGTGAGCATACACATATTTACTTAACATTATATAAAAGCATACAATAATGCATAACATCTTAGTTAAGTAAAGGTTATTGGTCGTCCTTCGACTTCCTTGTTATCCCTGACTCTTATTCATACATTAGGGCGTCTTACCCCATTGCCTGGCATCTTACCATATCATCATTATCGTGTGGCATCTTACCACGTCATAATCATCGTGTGACATCTTACCACGTGGGCATCTTACCCAATCATATGGCGTCTTACCATATCATAAACATTGCGTGGCATCTTACCACGGGGGCATCTTACCCACTCACGTACTTTGGGTGGCATCCTACCACATGGGCGTCTTACCCAATCATACACGTCGTATGACCTTATCATAAACTTCGTCATTATAGACGTCCTCATAAACATCATTATCATAAACATCATCATAAGCATCATCATCGTAACATCATCATAAGCATCATCATCATAAATATCATCATAGACATTATCATCATAAATATCATCATAGACATCATCATCATAACATCATCTTAAACATCATCATAATATGTAAGGGTATGGTTTACCGTCCGATGCTCGTACGTCTCTTACGTACCTTAATTCCAAAAGAAGGAGAAATCGTAGACTTATCTCCTTGAAGTCGTGGGTACCTGGGACGGTTCTACATAACCATACAAATTGATATTAGAAGCTAAATATAGTCCAATATCCAAAATCCCACATAAATATCAAAAATCCATTTTTTTACAGCTCGCGATCGATCGCCGCCCAGGCGCGATCGATCGCGAGATCGCACTGGACGAGGGGCAAAATTTCTTTCCTTGGCGATCGATCGCCACTTTTGGCGCGATCGATCGCCAGCCTCGCCGATCGATCGCCCAAGAGTGGCGATCGATCGCCAAATGCTACTGGCGGGCACTGGAGGCTCGCGATCGATCGCCAAGAACGGGCGATCGATCGCCGAGTGCTGTGCTTCGAAATTTCGCCATTAATGCTCATTTTCAAGCTCTTCCACATGCTACCCAACACCAAACTTCCTCACAACATCAATAACATAACAACCCACTAAAACCCACATAAAACACTTCAAAAATCATACCCCAACCATAAACAACATACCCAAACAAACCCACATAAAACATCAAAAACTTAACCCATTTCAACACCAAACATCATGAAACTTATAGGAATGGTTCCATACCTCTTGTAGGCTCCAAATCCTAGCAAAAATCACACAAACAAAGTTTTTGTGGAACTTTTCTTCTCCTCTTTTGGTGGAACTCGAAAATGGGTAGGGTTTGGGGTTTGGGAAGTGATTTGGGGATTTTTTTTATAAAGTGAAAGGTAAAGGGGTTAAAGTGATGGGTAGAGGATTTAAAAGGGGTTGCTTTAACTTAAATAAAATTGTACCCCAAACTTAACATGATGTATAAAATGCTCCAACATAGTATTTTAAAGGCATTTTACAAGAATGCTCCAAACTTCATCTAAAATCACATCCTCCTCATATTTAATAATTAACACAATTAAATCATGTTAACATCTTAATACCCAACACATAAATCCATCAACACATGATACATCATATAAACATAATTAATGCCTTACTTGCAATTAATTAAATTCGGGGCATCACACACTCAGAACGAGAAATCATCCAGCATAGACAGGATTTTTAGTGACAAAGGCACTGAGTTTTCAAATCAGAATCTTGAATCCTTTCTAGAAGATCATGGAATCAAGCATGAGTTTTCAGCTGCTCGAACTCCTCAACAGAATGGAGTTGCAGAACGAAGAAACAGAACGCTCAAGGAAGCAGCAAGAACAATGCTTGCTGATTCTGGAATCTCTCAAAAGTTCTGGGCAGAAGCTGTAAATACTGCTTGCTACACTCAAAACCGATCTATGATTAACAAGAAGCTGAATCTCACTCCATATGAAATATGGACTGGTAACAGACCATCTGTTTCTCACTTTCATGTATTTGGCTGTAAATGCTTCGTTCACAACAATGGTAAGAGTCATCTTACAGCATTTGAAGCTAAGTCAGATAATGGTATATTCTTAGGATATTCATCAATTAACAAAGCTTATCGAGTTTTTAATAATCGAACTTTAACTGTAGAAGAATCTGTTCATGTAGTCTTTGATGAAACTTTATGTGTTGAGGGCAACAAAGAATCAATTCAAAATCAGATGGAAAATATCCATCTCGAAGCTAACAGTGATGATGAGATTGTAGCTAACAGGTCAAGAGACAATCCACCAGAACCAGAAGTACCAGACAGACCGGATCAAGGCTTTGAAGAAACTTCAGATCGAGCTGATCCGGATGCTCCTGACTCAAATATTAAAGCAGATGCTGATCATGCTGTTACTGTTCATCCGACCGGACCAGACAATCCAGAGTCAAGCTATCGATGGACTAAGAAGCATCCACCTAATCTAGTGATTGGTAGTCCTTCTGCACCGATCAGAACCAGAGGACAGATGATGGATGAGTTCACTCATGCTGCCTTCATCTCAACTCTGGAACCCAAGAAGATCGATGAAGCTCTGACTGACTTCAACTGGATTAAAGCAATGCAAGAAGAGCTTAATCAATTCGAACAAAATCAAGTTTGGAGTCTAACCCCCAGACCAAGCGATCTGCCTGTTATTGGAACCAGATGGGTCTTCAGAAATAAGCTAGACGCAGATGGAACTGTGGTTAGAAACAAAGCCAGACTGGTGGCACAGGGATTCAGACAAGAAGAAGGAATCGACTTCGATGAATCATTTGCACCAGTCGCCAGACTTGAAGCTATCCGAATCTTTCTTGCTTATGCTGCCTTTAAAGACTTCAAAGTATATCAGATGGACGTCAAGAGCGCCTTTCTTAATGGAAAGCTTCAGGAAGAAGTCTACATTGAGCAACCACCTGGATTTCAGAACCATTT
Organism: Haberlea rhodopensis; assembly: GCA_907163345.1. Taxonomy (NCBI): domain Eukaryota; kingdom Viridiplantae; phylum Streptophyta; class Magnoliopsida; order Lamiales; family Gesneriaceae; genus Haberlea; species Haberlea rhodopensis. Next base: position 62,752 of record CAJQUN010000514.1, on the reverse strand, counting down.
GTATCCCAATCATGTATATCTACTGAATAAAGCAGTGTATGGTCTGAAACAAGCTCCAAGAGCCTGGTATGACACTCTATCTCAATTTCTGCTGAACCATGATTTCCAGATCGGCTCAGTAGATAAAACTCTATTTAAATTCATTAAGGGGGAACATACCCTATTAGTTCAGATTTATGTTGATGACATAATCTTTGGGTCAACTAACCCCAAATTGTGCGAGAAATTTTCTAAGTTAATGCAGGGACAGTTCGAGATGAGCATGATGGGAGAATTGTCATTCTTTCTGGGTCTACAAGTAAAACAGCTCAACAATGGCATTTTCATCAATCAGACCAAGTATACCAAAGAGCTCCTCAAGAGATTTGGAATGGAAACATGCTCAACTGCATCACTCCAATGAGTCCAACAATCAAGTTAGACAAAGATGAAGGGGGAACGGCAGTTGAAGTAACCATGTATAGAGGACTAATCGGATCGCTATTGTATCTTACAGCGAGCCGGCCCGATATTATGTTTTCAGTCTGTATGTGCGCCAGATTTCAGTCAGAACCAAAGCAATCACATTTTATTGCTGCCAAGCGTATTCTGAAATATTTAAAAGGATCTCAGAACGTTGGTCTTTGGTACTCCAAAGATTCAAACTTCAGCTTGATCGGGTATTCAGACGCAGACTACGCTGGGTGTAAGATCGATCGTAAAAGCACCAGTGGAACATGTCAATTTCTAGGTGAAAGATTGATCTCTTGGTTCAGTAAGAAGCAGACATCGATTGCCACATCCACAGCTGAAGCAGAATACCTAGCCACTGGAAGCTGTTGTGCTCAAATGCTCTGGATTCAACACCAGCTCAAAGACTATGGCATCCAAGCTGTAGAAACTCCGATATTTTGCGACAACACAAGTGCAATTGCTATAACGTATAATCCAGTTCTGCACTCTCGAACAAAGCATATTGATATACGACATCATTTTATTCGAGATCATGTTGGCACAAAGGAAATTCGGATCGAGCACATTTCAACAGAGCAGCAAGCAGCAGACATCTTCACTAAACCGCTTCCTGAGGCTAAGTTTAATTATTTCCGTCAAATTCTTGGTTTAATTGACTTATCTTAATTAGTTTAGATGTTTTTATTCTTTTCGCACTTGAAGATTTTTGTCACCACAGATCGATAATACAATGTTCAGAAAGACACAGACCGGTCCGAACTTTCAGACCGATCCTTGTCAGTCTGATTTCCTATGATCTGTCTGGACAATAACAACAGCTCGGACTGATTGACCATTTTAACTAGTTGTACTTTAACCGCCTTATCTTTCTATATCCTGACCGTTTATTCTGAATTATTTAATTCTCAGTCTGGAGATAAAGACACGTGTCTTCTCTCTCCTATTTAGCGGGCTGAACATTTCATACTTGTTCACTTTTTACAATTTACCGCTTTCTACCTTCTTACTCTCTCACTCTCTTACTCTTCGCACTTTCTTTAAACTCCTTTCAAATGGCTACCATCACTCATAACTCACTCTCTGTTGAGTTTGATGACATTTACAGGGCAGAAGATGCTGCGATGGTGTCCATTTTTAGAGCCCTTGAATCATCTGGTTTAAGGAACTTTTTGGAGTGCGGGACAGTTGTTTATGAATCAGAAATCCGCGAGCTGTTCGCCAACGCCGTCTCCCGGAAGACATCCATTTCTACTACTGTCAAGGGCAAATCTTTCGAGATCTCGCAAATGACGATGGCCAAGACTTTTGGCCTCCCCAGTTCCGGACTGACAGAGTTCGGACAGACTCCTCAAGCGTCACTCTTAGATCTTCAGGGGAAGATTTCTATTTCTGGCCACCGATTGCAACCCTCCTTTAAGAAGAAGGAAATGCTCTTCCATTTCCAGGTGCTGTGCGAAGTGGTAGGCAAGCCACTTTTGGGTAAAGCAGGAAGTTTCGATGCTGTAACCGCCGAAAAGTTCAGGGCTATGGTGGCTATTGTATCCGGCCAGAAGATAAACTGGTCCATGATTTTGTTTGGAGTACTGCTGGAAACGGTGATTGCATCCAAGCACGCCGTATGCTTTGTTGTTCCTCTCAGCAAGCTCTTGGAGTCCTTAGGCCTCGAGCTGAGCAAGCCGTCTGCTCTCCGTCCCCTTAAGATCCTTAACTCCAAAGGGCTTGCACTGCTGAAGTCCAAGAGTGTTCCGCCTACTCCTGCTACTCTGGCTGCAGTCAAGTTTGAGCAGGACGAGGAACAAGTTGCTGTGCGCAAACCTCGGGTCAAGCGGAAGCTGACCACTCAGACTGACTCGGAAGAAACCCAGTCTGCTCACTCATCACCAACCAAGCCACTTCCCAAAAAGCCCCGAACCCAGATTACCAAACCAACCAAATCTTTACCTCCACCCATACTTCCACCCCCTAAAGCAACCCCTGCCCCTCAACCTTCCACCCAGCTTTCACAAGCTTCAACCCCTGCACCCAAAGTCACCCTTAGAATTCCCTCTGCCAATCCCGTGGTCAAAGGGATAGTTATCATTGAGTTGGGAGACTATACCCAATCAGGGATTAAGTCCCCTTCCTCCACCGGCAAGGGAAAAGCCATTCTCACCGAACCCCTCTCTTCTAAACCCAAATCTGCAGCGCAGACTGCCATCGACATCGCTATGGAGGATGTTGATGAGAAGCTAAAGGAACTCATTGTGGTTTTTGATGAATATGTCCAGTACCGGACTATCAACCACATTGAATTGTTCTACGGTAAGTTGCACAGATTGAAGAAGATGGAAGAGGAAGCTCTGAAAGGAACAGAGACTGATGATGTTCGACTTGCCGTGCAGCGCAGAGATTTATTTACGGCAAAACACAGATTCAGACTGGCCAATCTGCTTCTAGTTGCCAAAAAGAAGAACTTCGATTCGCTTGCTCCAACTGCCAGAGATGATGGGGCTGTGATTGCTCAACTCGAGATGGATATTCATGCTCTATCCTTAGCTGTCCGTTTTCAACGACAGAAGCTAGGTACCTCCACTCCAGCCACAAGCCCGGATCATCCTTCTGCAAGCAAGACTCTGGCAAAACCATTTATCGAGGTTATTCCCTCTGATGCAGCAAAACAGACAGAGGATCAGCCTGCAGAGCACGTACCAGACCAGACAGCGGAGCAGCCATTGCCTAATGCTCCGTCTGCAACAGATGATGAACCAATGAATGTTCTGTTGGACTCTCCGACAACATCTATTCCATTGAAGTCATCAGCCTCCCGTGCACAACCCAGTCCAGCTGAAGCATGTGCAACAACTGAAGCACCAGACCTCATCGATCCGGATTTCGTGGTATCTACAGTGGTTGCAGCTCTCCAAGTTGAGGAACCTCCCAGTCCCCACTCTCCTCCGGGACCATCAGATGAAGATTTGGCCTTCATTCAAGGTTTTTCTTCGGATCTGGTCACTCTGATCCGATCCGAAAGTCATCAAGCTGCCATTTCTTCCATCGTGCCGATTGCTGAAGAAGATGACCATGCCATGTCATCATCAGATCACTCTCCCAGCCAGCTATCTGATGCACCTCCATCCCTGGCACGGACTATCCAGCACTTCTCTGATACCTGTCTGTCCTTGACTCAACGCATTCTAGAAGTTCATCAAGGTCAGAGGGTCACATCCTTGGACTTTGCTTCTTTCAAAGAGAAGATGACTGCCAGTATCGGAAGCCTTCAGCGCGGCATAAACGATCTGTTTTCTCAACAGGCCTCTTACAAGAACAGTCTGAGAAAAGAGCAGATCGAGCTAGCCACTGAAGTTAGAGCATCTGTTGCCAATTCCCTCCGCGCTCAAGACGTTCGTCTTGACGCTATCAGCGCGCAGCTAGCACAAGTTGTCGACTTTCTTCAAGAGATTGCTGCTGACAAAAAGGGGGAAAAGAAGACAGACTTCAGGCCGCCTTCTAGAAAATAATATTTTCAGACTGTGTATTTTAGGATTTTCTTGGTGATCAATAAAATCCTCGTTTGATTAAGTCTGTGTTCATTTATTTTGAACCTCATCATAAGGCTTAATAATAAAGATTTAATCGATCCAACTTAATGATGTTCATTTATTTTGAACAAAGAAGTAATCGATCCGAAAGCATTCGCTTCAGAGCTCTTATCAAGACTGGTTAAAAAGACTTAGAAGCTAGGTTTTGTCATCATCAAAAAGGGGGAATTTGTTAGTTCTGGACCTTATCGATGAGATTTTAAAGATGACAAAACATTTCAGACCGGATCGATAGAAATCAGATTGAACAGATCGATCGGACAAAACAGAGCAAGATGACAGAACATTTCAGACCGAATCGATGGAAATCAGGCATACCAGATCGATCGCACAAAACAGAGCAAGCTGATAAAGAATATCACATATCAGACCGGATCGATGGAAATCAGGCATACCAGATCGATCGCGCAAAACAGAGCAAGCTGATAAAGAATATCACATATCAGACCGGATCGATGGATTCCAGACTGACTAAATCGATACTTCAGATCGATCTCAACCTTTATCAGATCAGAGCAGTCAAAGATACATAAAGGATGGCTTCTCAGTCCGAACCATTAACGGTTATTTATTGTAGCATTTAATGCTGTAATTAATGCTACAAAGGATCAAAAATTGAAGATTGCCATTAAAGGTAAGAAGACAAAGAAGAGCTTACCTAACAGTCGCCGAAAGCATACACCAGAACGGCAAGTGTCCTGAAGAAGAAGACTGTAGCTTCTCAGAGTTTAAAAAGAGTCAAAGTTGCACATTAAGGGAAACAATGCCGTAGCTACCCTCAACTATAAAAGGATGCAACAAAAGGAAGACATGGACACTTGATTCGAACTCACACTGATCAATTGAAAAACACACAAGAAAGCAACTGCACACGCTTACAAGTTCAGAAGCTCTCGAGCTGAAGTTATTTATTTAAGCGCGATTACTTTGTAACATTTGATCATTGTAGGATCACTGTGCGCATTGTGTATTGAAAAATAGAAGTGAGCAACTTATTGTAACTGTCAGACAGAGTGTGTCTGAGCAGGTTGAGTGACTAGGAGTTTCAGACTGGTAGTGAGGTAAATCCAGCCTGAATCGGGTTTGTACAACAGGATTGTATAAATCAAAGTCTTCTAGTATAAACCTTCCTTAATTGGAAGAAGGGGAGACGTAGAAGGATTACACCACCTTCGAACTTCCAGAAACATATCCTGTGTTTTATCCTTCTGCACTTAGCCATCGAGCCGTTCTTACTTTTACAAGAGCAGACCGTTTCCGCACTTACCTTTTAGTGGTCTGTTCTGTTCAAAGAGTTGATTAAGTAACAGATTTCTTTCACTAATCCGAAAGAATTCACAAGGGATAAATTTTATAAGGAGTGTTCATTCACCCCCCCTCTAAACACTCCGGACCGATCCTAACACAATGAATTATGATTTTAATAAAGGCAATTCATTATTATATATATTGTTCCAGTATCTGTGTAATATGAATATATATATATATATGTTAATGTCCTTAGAATAATATTGTATTATTCTTAAAGATTGTCCCTAGTCAAGTATTATCATGAATAAGGATAATGATAATGCATTGAGGCTAGTATGTATTGATTGATGAATTGTTCATGGATATGAGATATCAAATCAACACATGGGTGCATGTTAGAGAACGATGTATTGGACAGACCCACCATGAGAATGCTACATGGATAGTTATATGAACGTCATAAGCAATTCTCATAGTGATAATAATGTATGTAATCCTTACGACTTGAGATCACCAGAGATCCCAACATAATGAGTCGTGTATCTTGATATTGTCAAACGTTACCTGTAACAGGGTAAACTATAAAGACAATCATTGGATACACCACGAATTATGTAGAGGGATGTTGAGTGATCAAGATAGGATTTGTCCCTCCTATATAACAGGAGAAGTGTTTGGGCCCTTGATCAAGTAAGACTAAAATGCATGGCCATGCTCGAATGAGTCGATATGTGATATCGAGCTTATTCATTTATTCTAGTTCTACTTGGGGATCAAGAAATAAAAGATTGAGTATACGAGTATGACTATTCCATGACTCGTGTTCAATCTAAACACATTGGACAAAGGGATTGAGTTACATGGTTAATTTTATCACAGTCCGTAGGTTATGTCGAGTTAATGACATTCTTGTAATTTGGGTAGCCTTGATGTGTTGCTAGATACCGCTCATTGCTTTTGACATAAAATTAGATTTTATGTCACTGCCAATATTGCAAGATCCTATCGGGTCACACAAAAGATTAAATCGATAAAGGGAGATAAAATTCATTGGATGAATTAATTTAATTAAGAAGAGTCTTAATTATATATTATATATATATATGTGGATTTAATTAAATGTTGGTTATGGGCCAAATGGATTTTTGAAAGCCTTTAATTAATCCATGTATTAGATATATAATACTTCTTAAGGTTTGTGAAGAGACAACACAATTCATATAACCTAAATCACCACCACCACCGCCGCCGATTTCGAAGCTCTCGGCCAGCCTTGATCTTCACGGCCGATTTTGCCTCGTGATTGTAACCGTGTGGTTTTGATTCGTTGACGATCAAGTTTAGCAACTTGTTCTTCAACAACCCTTTTCGATTTGATCGTGTGGATACCGTAGAGACAAAGGTGCAAATCTTTGTTCGTGACTCGTGGTGTTGGAACGAGGAATCTGCTTCAAACACGCTTCAAGGGTATGATTCTATTCAATCTCGATATGATAACTTTGTATAGGTCCTTGGTAGGAATCCAATTTTTTTTTGTTTTCCGCTGCATATTGCTTGATTGGATTCCTAACAGTGGTATCAGAGCCGTGTACAAAGCTCATATCGGGAATATGTGATTAATTGTTTAATCATGTTTTTTTGAATCTTTTGCATGCTTTGAACTGTATAAATTCATATATGATATGTGATAATCGATTTTGTGGAAATCATCGTAATATTATATGTGATATAATTGATGGATTGACGTATACGATACACGAGTGTGCCGACTGAGCCCTTGGCTCATGTTGGTTCGGCCACCATCGTCCAGAATCCGAAGCCATTGGCTCGAGCATGGGCCGAGCCACCGCATGAGGGCTAGGGTTTCGAACCCTTGGCTCCATGGATCTCGGCCGCCGCCGCTTTTGTGGCTAGGGTTTCGAACCCTTTTGGCTCGAGGAGGTCAAGCCGCCGCCGCACATGGCTAGGTTTTCGAACCCTAGTCTTGTGCATGGTTGGGCCATGTGTTGGGCTAGGTTTTTTTAGACCCTTGGTCCGAGACATGGCTGCAACCGTGGGCTTGCTAGGGTTAGCAAGTCCATGGCTTGAGATGCGCCGAGTATCCGTGGCATGTGATGTCCCGAGCGTACGATAATTTTCAAAAAATTTATTTTATAGTTTTTAATTAGAATTAAAATTTAAAATGTTTAGAATTTAATTCATTAATTTTAATAGCATGTTTTATGTGTTGTTTGAGCATGGTGCATGGTTATAGCCCTATGACCTATTAGATAGGATTTTGTGAATGTTTGTATTGTTTTACGGCCTGCGTGTCGTGCATTCTCTATTTTTCCTATATGTTATCCCTCCCCTATGTTCCCCTCGAATGTAACTCGAGGAATTCTCTATATCATGTAATTGTTATATAGTATAGTTTATTTTGTTGATGGAGATCAATGAAGATGGACCAAGGTGCCGGGATAAGGAGGTCATTCACAAAAGGGTGCCAAAGAGGTGCTTGGAGAAGTTACCTTAGGTTGACCTTTTAGGATTTTATCATTGGCTTGAGAAAATCTTTAGTAGGGGCTATAACCATGTCACGTTTAATTTAAGTTGATGTATGTGATGCATGTTCATCTTATAATGTTTATATTGATGATTGTTATACATATATGTAGATATGTATATGCGTATATGTACCAGACATATTTTTAATTATCAATGAAATCATGAGATCAATAATCCCTCTAATAATTTTAAGTTTTAGATGCCTTCCAAAATTAAAAGTACTCGTCAAGACTTCGATTGAACATGTGTGGGTTTGCCAAAGCAAAGCACTGTGACAATCTTGGTAAGGCGCGAAAGGATAAAAGTGATATCCGTTTTACTTTAAATTGGGTCCGACTTAACTAGGTTATCTCAATAGGATTGGGAACCTAGAGGCATGGGGTTGGATAATAATTCATTAGATGAATTTGAACAAAGTGTTGTTCGTCCAACCATCCAAGAATTACATGTGATGTAATTGACAAAGTGTTGTCTACCTAAATAACCGAGTCTTGGGTGATTAGCCAAAGCAAACTCAGGATTAGGTGAAATATGGATCTTGGCTCACTAAGGTTTCGAGGGTTGATAATTTTAAACAAAATAGTGGGAGTGTCATTTAATATAAGACCTTATTAAATGATTAAAATCGTAAACTTATTTTGCATATTTATCTTGTAGATATCCATGGCATCAAACAACGTAACTAGCACACTGTCATTACGATCGGTCCTTGAGAAGGACAAACTGAATGGGACTAATTTCCTAGACTGGTATAGGAATTTGAGGATTGTCCTCAAACAAGAGAAAAAACAATATGTCCTAGAGGAACCCTTACCTGCTGAGGAACCTCCCGTGACGGTCGCTAAAGCCGATAAGGATGCTTACAAGAAGCATCAAAATGACGCACTTGATGTTGGTTGCCTTATGCTTGCTACCATGAACTCTGAGCTTCAGAAGCAACATGAGGAAATGGAGGCGTTCGATATGATCGAGCACTTAAAGCAACTCTACCAACAACAAGCAAGACAAGAGAGGTATGATGTCTCTAAAGCGTTATTCCAGTGCAGAATGGTAGAAGGAAGCCTTGTTGGAACTCATGTACTGAAGATGATTGGGTATATTGAGAATCTTGAGAAGCTGGGTTTTCCATTGGACCAAGAGTTGGCCACTGACGTAATCTTTCAATCGTTACCTGATAGATATAGTCAATTTGTCTTGAATTACAATATGATTGAAATCGAAAAGACTCTACCGTAGTTGCTTGGTATGTTGAGAACATATGAAACGAACACAAAGAAGTCTAAACCCACTAATGTTCTTATTGTGAATAAGAGCAAGGGAAAGGTTAAAGCAAAAGGCTTTAAGAAGAACAAGAAAGTCTTTGTTAAATATAAGCCTCATGCTCACTCAAGCCATAGGGAGGAGTGGCTAAGGAAGGGAACTGCTTCCATTGCGGTGAGACCGGACATTGGAAGAGGAACTGCAAATTATATCTGGAAGATCTTAAGAAGACGAAGGGAAGTGTGACTTCCACTTCAGGTATTTTTATTATAGAAGTCAATTTATCTACTTCTTCATCATGAGTATTAGATACTGGATGTGGTTCTCACATTTGTGTTAATGCACAGGATCTCAAAAAGAGTAGGATGTTGGCAAAAGGCGAGGTTGATCTCCGAGTGGGAAATGGAGCAAGAGTTGCTGCATTAGTTATAGGAGATTACTCTTTAACTTTGCCTTCTGGTTTATTATTGGATTTAAAAGACTGTTATTTTGTGCCTTCTATCACGAGAAACATTATTTCAATTTCTTGTTTGGACAAGGTTGGGTTTTCATTTATTATAAAGGACAAGTGTTGCTCCATTTATTTAAATGATAAGTTTTAGGCTAATGGACAATTGATTAATGGTCTTTATGTATTAAATCTTGATATGCATGTCTATAACATAAATACTAAAATGATCAAGAATAATGATTCTAATCCAACTTATCTCTTGTAAGGCCTTGCTACCCTAACAGTGTTATAGTGACATAAGAAGGACTAATCATGCATTAAATAACATCTTAAGGTTCCGGTTGTTACATGAGCTAACAGGATTACAGGCCAAAATACAAAACTTCAAAAATTATTCATTACATTTCCAAAAGAATGTTAACATTTAGATTTACACTACTCCTAGAGTAGATACTAATCATGACTTGAATCCTATACATTCCTGTGTTCCTCGTAGCTCACTGCCTCAACCCGACCCTTAGTCCTTTAGTCCAAAAGTGTACCTACAGGGACAACACATCATGAGCATATACAATCTTACTTAACATCATAAAAACATCACAGTAAATGCATGAAATCTTGGTTAAGTAAATATGCTGGTTATTCATTAACTTCTTTTTGTTGTCCTTGATTCATATTCATGCATATGGGCATCTTGCCCTGTGGCATCTTACCACATCATAAACATCGTATGGCCTCTTACCATATGGGCATCTTACCCCGTGGCATCTTACCACATAATAACATCGTATGGCCTCTTACCATATGGGCATTTTACCCCGTGGCATCTTACCACATAATAACATAGTATGGCCTCTTACCATATGGCATCTTACCCCGGGGCATCTTACCACATAATAACATTGTATGAATATATAAACATCTTATAAACATCATCATTTCATCATGAATACTCATGCAATAAAAGCATAGCCGTAGTGTAAAGATGTGTTTTTACCGTCCGATGCCCGTACGTCTCTTACGTACCTTTTTAAAAGGAGGAGGAGTCAACAGACTTTATCTCCTTGACTGTGCTGGTACCTGGGATGGTTCTACATAACCACACAACACAATATTAAGCACCTCATAATAATCCAAAAATCAAAACTCAAATAAAAATCACATTTTTAAAAATCAGGCACTACCGATCGATCGGCCCTAATCACCGATCGATCGGTGAACACTTCGAATTAAATAAAAAAGCTACGGCTTTTGCCGATCGATCGGTGTTCTTTACCGATCGATCGGTCGCTCTGTTTCAGCCCAGATTGTCCAGAATTGCCGAGCACCTCATTTCATGCACTTATAACCACCTCATAACACATAAAACGTGCTCGAACAAAAGTGCTAGGTGCTCTAACATACTTCCATGCAAGTGCTCATATTAAAGTTTCATCAAAACTAAGCTAAGCATGCATCACAAAGAGCCCACCAACTCAACACTCAACCAAGAATTCCCCAGAACAGGGCATAAAAACTTAGCCCAGAATTCTCAAACATGCATCTTTATAGCAACGAAACTACCACATAACCCGTAGTTCATGCTCAAACAAATATGCTCGTAATTTCACCAAACTACCATGTATGTATTCACGTCAAAGGTTTACTCAAAACCTAAGCTAGCATGCTTCAAATCTTCATAATAAAACTCATACTCAACATAAAAACAGGGTACTTCCCCTGCCCAGATTTTCGAGGAACACTTTTCACAACTCGAAATCTAACACATAAAGCATGTAAGTTGCTTAACAAAATATGCTAAGGGCTTCATAAACATTACTTACAAGTATTCATAACAAGGTTTCATCAAACCTAACATTATCATGCCAAAACTGCTATGAAGAACATACATGCATAAAAACGAAAAAGCTGGTGAACCAGCGTGATTTCTCACCACTTTTGCTCTTCGATTTTCGTCAAGAAAAGATAAGTGAAATCCTATCTCTTTCTTCCTAATAGCAGCTCAAATTACAGACGAAAGGAAGGAAAGAAGAAGGAGGTTTTTGGAAGAGTTAAAAGTGAAAATATCTGAGTGCAAACTAGCCTACTTGGCCAACAGCTTTCCAGAAAACAGGGGAGGGGGCGTGGGTTGCTGCAAGTTGGGGTAGGGTGGTTGCATGTAGGGTGGTCTTGTGGTGTTTAATTGTGTCCTGGTATTTAGTACGATGTATTAAAATATCCTCACTCGATATTTTATAACTTCATTTAATTAATACATCCTTTAAAACACCCAACATGCCCCCTAAATCATATCATCACATCATAAATATAACCCCCAATTTAAAATTACCACAACTCCCTTAAACACATCGTAAATCATCATCTTAGCATATAATCATAACATAAAACATTTCGGGGGTATTACATTACTCCCCTACTTATAAGATTTTGTCCTCGAAACCCACATGCATCATCATATCGAAACTAAACATAAAAACATACTAGAGAATAGTTCCGGATAGTGCTGCACCATATGCCGTTCCGTCTCCCACGTAGCCTCCTCGACACCCCGATGATCCCACTGAACTTTTACCATCGGTATAACTTTGCTTCGTAGTCTGCGATCCTCTCGATCCAGAATTCTGATTGGTCGTTCTACGTAGGACACATCTGAGTCTAACTGAACTTCAGTAGGCTGTAAGACATGAGACGGGTCTGGCTCATACTTCCGTAACATAGAAACGTGAAAAATATCGTGTATGCCAGATAAAGACGGTGGTAGAGCCAAACGATATGCCAAAGCACCGATACGCTGCAATACTTCATATGGCCCGACATACATCGGAGATAACTTTCCCCGCATACCAAAACGAACCACACCCCTGAAGGGCGAGATCTTTAAGAAGACCCTGTCTCCTAACTGGAATTCCAGCGGTCGTCGCCGCTTATTGGCATAGGCTGCTTGCCTATCCTGGGCCGCTTTCATCTTTTGGCGTATCATCTTAATCTTTTCTTCCATGTCCTTGATCATATCCAGTCCTCCGACCGCTTTGCTAGCCAAGTCCTCCCAATACAGCGGTGACCTACATCGTCGTCCATAAAGAGCTTCAAAAGGAGCCATTTGAATGCTCGCCGGATAGCTGTTATTATAGGAGAACTCCACCAGTGCCACTGAATCCTGCCATGGAGTATCAAACTCCAAAACACATGCCCTCAACATGTCTTCGAGCGTCTGAATGGTACGCTCTGTCTGGTCGTCTGTCTGAGGGTGATAAGCTGTACTCAATCTTACCTCTGTGCCCAAAGCTGTCTGGAGACCCTCCCAGAAATGGGATGTAAAACGTGGGTCCCTGTCAGACACAATCGAGACTGGTATACCATGTAACTTCACCACATCCCGTATACACATCTGAGCCATCTTCAAGTATGTAAAGGACATACAATAAGGGATGAAATGAGCCACCTTCGTCAGCCTATCCACGATCACCCAGATCGCATCAAATCCTGAGGCCGTCCTTGGCAAGTGGGTCACAAAGTCCATAGAGATATGCTCCCACTTCCATTCAGGTACCTCTAAGCTCTTCAGCTCGCCACCAGGCCTCTGTCTCTCTGTATTTACCTGTTGGCAGATCAAACATCTTTTAACAAAAGTGATCACATCACACTTCATGCGTCTCCACCAGAATTGACCGCATAGGTCCTTGTACATCTTCCTTCCTCCTGGGTGGATACTGAACCGACTACTATGAGCTCGCTCCAATATTCCTCTATGCAACTCTGGTGTATCTGGGACTACCCATCGGTTGCCCAGTCTCAAGGAATCATCCTCAGCCACTCTGAACTTGGATGGCTGACCCTGAAGTACCAATGATGTCCACCTCTGAACCTCATCATCCGACCTCTGGGCCTTCCTGATCGCCTCAAATATATCTGGCTCCGCCAATAAGGTCGACACTCGCACAGGCGACGTGTCTATATCAAAATCATAGCCCAGATGGCAATAAGAAGTCATCAAAGTCGACAAACACATAACATCCTCTGCAGTTCTCTTCACCTTCCGACTTAAGGCGTCTGCTATTAAGTTCGCTTTACCGGGATGGTACTCAATCTCACAGTCATAGTCTTTGAGTAAATCTATCCACCTTCTTTGCCTCATATTCAACTCTGCCTGAGTGAATAAGAACTTCAGGCTCTTATGGTCCGTATATATAGTGAAAGACGTGCCATACAAGTAATGCCTCCAAATCTTCAAGGAAAATATGATGGCCGCCAGTTCCAAATCATGCACTGGATACCTAGCCTCGTGTGGCTTCAGCTGCCTCGATGCATAAGCCACCACATGCTTATCTTGCATCAACACACAGCCCAAACCCTGCAGTGACGCATCCGTATACAAGGCAAATCTCTTATTCTCAGACGGAATCACCAACACAGGCGCTGTAGTCAAGCGACGCTTCAGTTCTTGGAAACTTTCCTCACAAGCCTCGGACCAAAAGAAGGGGACTCCTTTCTGAGTCAGCTGTGTCAGGGTTTTGGCGATCTTTGAAAAACCCTCGACGAAACGTCGGTAATATCCTGCCAAACCGAGAAAACTCCGTATCTCAGGTACAGAAGTGGGTGCAGTCCACTCCATCACAACTTCAATCTTCCTGGGATCCACAGATATCCCAATGCTAGATATTACATGTCCTAAGAATACCACACTGTCCAACCAGAACTCGCACTTGCTAAGCTTTGCATATAACTGATGATCCCTAAGGATCTGGAGTACTGTCCTCAAGTGCTTTACATGTTTTCTTCAGTCCTAGAGTAAATGAGTATATCGTCAATGAAGACTATGACGAACTGATCCAAAAATGGCTGGAACACCCTGTTCATCAGACTCATAAAAACAGCTGGGGCATTTGTCACCCCAAAAGGCATGACTAAGAATTCATAGTGCCCATATCTAGTCCTGAAAGCTGTCTTCTGAATATCATCTTCTCTTACTCGAATCTGATGGTACCCCGACCTCAGATCGATCTTACTGTAGAGCCTCGTACCCTGCAGTTGATCAAACAAATCATCAATCCTTGGGAGCGGATACTTGTTCTTTACTGTGGCTTTGTTCAGTTGCCTGTAGTCAATGCATAGACGCATCAAGCCATCTTTCTTCTTAACAAATAAGACAGGCGCACCCCAGGGCGATACGCTAGGGCGTATGTAGCCCTTGTCAAGGAGCTCTTGCAACTGAATCTTTAACTCTCTTAGCTCCGCTGGTGCCATCCTATACGGGGCACGAGAAATGGCAGACGTCCCCGGTAGTAACTCAATCCCAAACTCGACCTCTCTCGTCGGTGGGAATCCGGGAATCTCCTCCGGAAAAACATCAGGAAACTCCGCCACTACGGGCACATCCTCAACTTTCAAGTCTTCCTTCTTTCCAGTAACATCAACAGCATAGATCAGATATCCCATATGGCCTCGTTCCAATAACTGTGCCATCTTGACAGCAGATATCAACGGAATCTTTGGACGAGAACCATCCCCATAGAATGTCCACTGGACTCCCAAATCAGATCTGAACCGGACAGTCCTCTGCCTGCAGTCCACAACTGCCTGATACTTATTTAGCACATCGATGCCCACAATGCAATCGAAGTCTGACATTCCCAGCATAATCAAATCCGACCTTAACTCGTTATCCTCAAAATAAATGAGGCCATCAAAAACAATCTGATCTGTAGTCAAACTTCTTCCAGCGGGGGTCGAGACCATAAGAGGCATGGGCGACGGAGAAGTGCATATGTGGTACCTTTCCACAAAACTCGTCGACACAAAAGAGTGTGACGCACCTGTGTCTATCAATATAAAAGCAGGGTGCGTAAATAAAAGGCACGTACCCGCTATAACCTCCTCCGGAGCCGCTGTAGCCTGCTCCCTCGTCAAAGCATACACCTGCCCCTGAGGTGGCCCCGTGGGCTGACCTCCATACTGCCTCGGTGCAAAAGGTGGTCTGTGCTGTGCCGCTCTGTCCGCAGGCCTCCCCGCAGAGTTCTGCTGTCTTCCCCTGTTGGGACACTGCCGAGCAAAGTGGTCTCTGTCGCCACAAACATAGCATCCTACGCAGTATTTTGCCAAATGTGGTTGCCCACAAAGAGTGCACTGAACTCTTCCAGATCTGTCTCCCTGAGGCTGTCCTCTTCCCGTAGGGGCGTCATTCCTACGATTCCCCTTCCAACGATTCTCGGGCCTCTTGCCACTAAATCTCGACACTGAAGTGTTCCCCCTAGGCTTAAACTGATCACCCCTGGGCTTCAAATTGTCAGAAGTAGATTTCTGAGGGGGTACTGGAGGTGGCACGACATCAGAGTATGCTCCAACTCCTAGTTCGGCTAGCTCAGCCCTTGCAAGTGCATCATCAAAATAGGCAGGGCCATAGGTAATTACCCTGTCATACAGTTCCGGCCTCCATCCTTTCATAAAATTCCTCATCTTGGCCTGGGTGTTCGCAGCAATGTGGGGCACATAACGGAGTAAAGAACAGTAATGTAGAGCATAGTCTGATACAGGCATGGTACCTTGTCTTAAGTTGGTAAACTCATCCTCTTTAGCCTATCTCGCAGCAGCTGAGAAATAGCGGGTCAGAAACCTAGTCCTGAACAGTTTCCAATTGATCTCCTGACCCTGAGCCTCTTGCTCTATCACTGTGGTCTTCCACCACATCAGTGCCTTCTTAGCCAGCTGAAATTCTGCTAATCTGATCCATGCCGTCTTTGCACAAGGCGTTGCCACAAATATCTGCTCTATCCTCTCTAGCCACTCCTCGGCCACTTCCCCGGTTTCCGTTCCTTCGAACATCGGAGGTCGGTATGTCAAAAACTGAGACAAGCTCAACTCCCCGGGTAATAATTGCTGTTCAGAGGGCTCTTCCCCCAAGGCTGGCGGTGGCAGTGGATTTGTACGTCCAGCACATAACCCGGGTAATAACATGCATCTTTATAGCAACGAAACTACCACATAACCCGTAGTTCATGCTCAAACAAATATGCTCGTAATTTCACCAAACTACCATGTATGTATTCACGTCAAAGGTTTACTCAAAACCTAAGCTAGCATGCTTCAAATCTTCATAATAAAACTCCTACTCAACATAAAAACAGGGCACTTCCCCTGCCCAGATTTTCGAGGAACACTTTTCACAACTCGAAATCTAACACATAAAGCATGTAAGTTGCTTAACAAAACATGCTAGGGGCTTCATAAACATTACTTACAAGTATTCATAACAAGGTTTCATCAAACCTAACACTATCATGCCAAAACTGCTATGAAGAACATACATAAAAACGAAAAAGCTGGTGAACCATCGTGATTCCTCACCACTTTTGCTCTTCGATTTTCGTCAAGAAAAGATAAGTGAAATCCTATCTCTTTCTTCCTAATAGCAGCTCAAATTACAGACGAAAGGAAGGAAAGAAGAAGGAGGTTTTTGGAAGAGTTAAAAGTGAAAATATCTGAGTGCAAACTAGCCTACTTGGCCAACAGCTTTCCAGAAAACAGGGGAGGGGGCGTGGGTTGCTGCAAGTGGGGGTAGGGTGGTTGCATGTAGGGTGGTCTTGTGGTGTTTAATTGTGTCCCGGTATTTAGTATGATGTATTAAAATATCCTCACTTGATATTTTATAACTTCATTTAATTAATACATCCTTTAAAACACCCAACATGCCCCCTAAATCATATCATCACATCATAAATATAACCCCCAATTTAAAAGTACCACAACTCCCTTAAACACATCATAAATCATCATCGTAGCATATAATCATAACATAAAACATTTCGGGGGTATTACATCTCTGGCATTGTCGCTTGGGCCATATAAACTAGAATCGCATATCAAAACTTCATAAGGATGGAGTATTAGATTCATTTGATTTTGAATCATATGAAACATGTGAATCTTGTTTAATGGGCAAGATGACTAGAGCCCCTTTCAAGGGAAATGTTGAAAGGACAAATGATTTATTGAGTCTCATACATAGTGATGTATGTGGACCAATAAGCACACAAGCTAGAGGTGGTTTTCAATACTTCGTTATATTTACTGATGACTTCAGTAGATATGAGTATGTGTACCTAATGAAACATAAACATGAAACCTTTGAAAAGTTCAAAGATTTCAAGAATGAAGTACAAAACCAACTTGGCAAAAGTATCAAAATCCTCCGATCAGATCGAGGAGGAGAATACCTAAGCCAAGAGTTTCATGACTATCTAAAGGAGTGTGGATAGTCCCAGAACTCACACCTCCGTATACTCCACAATGGAATGGTGTATCCGAAAGGAGGAATCGAACGTTGTTGGACATGGTTCGATCAATGATGAGTCGTGCAGATCTTCCGATTTCCTTTTGGGGACATGCTTTAGAAACAACAATATTTATACTGAACCGTGTTCCATCTAACTCAGTTGAAAATACACCATATGAGATATGGACTAAGAAGCGTCCTAGTATGTCTTTTATGAAGATTTTGGGTTGTGAGGATTACGTGAGACGTCACGCCTCCAATAAACTTGGACCACCCAAATCTGATAAGTGTTTATTTGTGGGGTATCCTAAGGAAACGAAAGGATACTATTTCTATTATCCCACCGAGAACAAAGTGGTTGTTGCTCGGACATGTGTCTTTCTTGAAAGAGAGTTTATTTCTAGAAGAACCAGTGGGAGACAAATAGAACTTACTGAAGTACAACCACAAGAAAACACTGAGCATGATATTGAGATGGAAACAGAGCAGACACCACAAGTTGTTGTGGATGAAATGCCTGCTCAAGAGACACAAGCCCAGCGTAGGTCTGTAAGAGAACACCGTGAGCCACAGAGATATGGATTTCTTGTGACTGAACAAGGTGACTTACTACTTATTGATGAGGATGAGCCGTCATCTTATCAAGAAGCTATAATGGGCCCTGATTCTGAGAAATGGCAAGAGGCCATGAAATCTGAGATGGAATCCATGTATGCAAACCAAGTATGGACTTTGGTTGACCCGCCTGAAGGGGTAAGACCCATAGGGTGCAAATGGATTTTCAAGAAAAAGACCGACATGGATGGTAATGTACAAACCTTTAAAGGTAGACTGGTTGCTAAAGGTTTCAAACAAATTCATGGTATTGACTATGACGAAACTTTTTTCACCAGTTGCCATGGTTAAATCCATTAGGATCTTACTTGCAATAGCTGCATTTCATGATTATGAAATCTGGCAGATGGATGTCAAAACAGCTTTCCTTAATGGAAATTTACTTGAGGATGTGTACATGACACAGCCCGAGGGTTTTGTCGATTCAAAGGATGCTGGAAAGATATGCAAGCTACAACGATCCATTTATGGATTGAAGCAAGCTTCTCGGAGTTGGAATCTTCGTTTTGATGATGCAGTCAAAGAGTTTGGCTTCGTCAAAAACGTAGATGAACCTTGTGTCTACAAGAAGGTCAGTGGGAGCATAATTATCTTCCTAGTATTGTATGTAGATGACATACTTCTCATTGGGAATGATATCCCTGCCTTACAATCTGTAAAGATTTGGCTAGGGAATTGCTTTTCTATGAAAGATTTGGGTGAAGCCACCTATGTATTAGGTATCAAGATCTATAGAGATAGATCAAGAAGATTACTTGGCCTAAGTCAAAGTACATACATAGACAAAGTGCTAAAACGGTTTAGCATGCAAGAATCAAAGAAAGGATTCGTGCCTATGACACATGGGATACATCTCTCGAAGGATCAGTGTCCTTCAACACCAGATGAGAGACAACACACGAGTAAGATTACATATGTGTCAGCTATTGGATCTATCATGTATGCCATGATATGTACTCGTCCCGATGTATCGTATGCTATGAGCATGACTAGCAGATATCAGGTTGATCCAGGTGAATGTCACTGGATTGCTGTCAAGAATATCCTGAAGTACTTGAGAAGAACTAAGGATACATTCTTGATTTATGGAGGTGAGGAAGAGCTCAATGTAATGGGTTACACTGATGCAAGCTTCCAAACCGACAAAGATGATTTCCGATCGCAATCAGGATATGTGTTTTGCCTAAATGGAGGTGCTGTGAGCTGGAAGAGTTCAAAGCAAGAGACAGTAGCCGATTCTACAACCGAAGCTGAATACATTGCTGCCTCAGATGCAGCAAAGGAAGCCGTTTGGATCAAGAAGTTCATTTCTGAGATTGGGGTTATGCCTAGCATACTGGATCCGATTGAACTCTATTATGACAACAATGGAGCCATCGCATTGGCTAAGGAACCCAGATCTCACCAGCGATCCAAATACATACTTCGGCGCTTTCATTTCATTCGAGAAATCGTTGAAAGAGGAGATGTGAAAATATGCAAAGTACCAACTGATGATAATGTATCTGACCCACTGACGAAAACTCTGTCACAACAGAAGCATGATCGTCTTACTAGATCCTTAGGTATAAAGTACATGTTTGATTGGTCTTAGTGCAAGTGGGAGATTTGTTGGAATATGCCCTAAGACAACTCATTAGATGATTGATTTTGGCATACAATGAATTATGATTTTAATAAAGGCAATTCATTATTATATATATTGTTCCAGTATCTGTGTAATATGAATATATATATATATATATACATATATGTTAATGTCCTTAGAATAATATTGTATTATTCTTAAAGATTGTCCCTAGTCAAGTATTATCATGAATAATGATAATGATAATGCATTGAGGCTAGTATGTATTGATTGATGAATTGTTCATATATATGAGATATCAAATCAACACATGGGTGCATGTTAGAGAACGATGTACTGGACAGACCCACCATGAGAATGCTACATGGATAGTTATATGAACATCATAAGCAATTCTCATAGTGATAATAATGTAAGTAATCCTTACGACTTGAGATCATCAGAGACCCCATCTTAAGGAGTCGTGTATCTTGATATTGTCAAACGTTACCTGTAACAGGGTAAACTATAAAGACAATCATTGGATACACCACGAATTATGTAGAGGGATGTTGAGTGATCAATATAGGATTTGTCCCTTCTATATAACAGGAGAAGTGTTTGGGCCCTTGATCAGTGATGTCCGAAAATTACTGGTGTAAATCCCGGTGTAGTAATAATCCTTAATGGATTTTAATTGTGGCAATTGCGTATTAATTGCGGTTTTGGGTCTCCCGAGGTTATTAGATCGGGCATTTGGGAACGTTGGATCCAAAGGTTGAGATTGCATTCTCATTCTGGTGGAAAAATTATGAGTTGGGTTTTTGGTGGGACTTGGAGTCCGGGGTGCTTTTGTTGGGGCTGGTATGGGGATTTGATGTTGGAGAGAGAGTTTTTGAAAACAGATGATTTTTAATGAATCATGATGTATTTGTGGGGGTATTGGTATTTTGGGGCATTTTTGCTATATATACCAAATGGACTCGGGATTCCGTCATTCGGAATCCATTTCCTCTCCTCTCTCCCCTTTCCTGCGATAACCCATCCCCAAACCCTTTTCCCCTTCCTCCTTCATGCAAATCGACGGAGGCTCGATTTAGTAGCCGAATTCTTCGAAGAAAAGCTGGTAATCTCTTTCTCCTCTCTTGTAGCTTTGCTTTGATTGTATTTTTGTTGGGTTTGGTTGAGTTTTGGGTTTAGTTTGGTTTGGGTGATTTTGGTGGAAATCATAAAATTCTTTTGGGTTTGTTTTATTTTGGGTTGAGCACCCTTGTTGGAGGTCCTTGTGTGTGGTTTTGTTGTGGTTTTGAGTTGGGAGGAGTTGGGGTATGGTTGGTGGAGGTTTCAAGCTCTTAAAAATGGTGTTTTTCGGATTACAGGTCGCGGCGATCGATCGCCCGTTTTTGGCGATCGATCGCGCGCAAGCAGTAGGCTTTTCAGCAAGGTGGCGATCGATCGCTACTGTGAGCGATCGATCGCCTCGCGCTAGTAAGGTCTGGCGATCGATTGCTATATCGAGCGATCGATCGCCAAGGGGCTAGCGATCGATCGCCCGGTACAGCGATCGATCACCAGCATGGATTTTGTGGTTTTCTTGGCTTTTTCGTGGGATTTGGATTTGCGACTTAAATGGTCGGCTTCCGGGGCAATGTTCACATTCCAATGGGAATGCTAAGATTTTAAAATGGGTTGGTTGGAGCCAAGTTATTTAAACGGAACTCTCGGTTGAGTTTTTGGTCTATCTTTTAAACGTTTTAAGGGAATATTTTGGGTATTATGCATGCTTAGCCGGAGGGCTTTTGTTTTGGTAATCGTCATGGATTGACGATGGGTTTTGAGGTTTGCTAACGTGCGTGGGCACGTGAATGCATGCTTTTGCTTGATTTTGAGCTGTTTATGTGTTTTAGCACCTATTTCTCGAGGCATGGAACTCAAGCAAGGTTTGGCTTGGACTACGGAAACTTAAGGTACGTATGACGTACGAGCATAGCCAATTATAATGTTGCAACTGTAAAATGCATGGTATGTGATAATTGCATTATATGGACATTGAAATACATGGTAGGTGGTAATTACATCGAATAGGCATTGAGATGTATGGTACATGATACTTGCTATAAATGGATAGCGATATGTATGGTAAATGGTATTTGCGTCAAAGGGTTATACATTGGGAACTATACGGTGCCGCTATTGAGCGAGCAATGATTTGGGATGCTGTCGCCGTTGAGCGACCATCGGTTATGACGCCGCCATTGTTGAGCGTGAGCGGGGTTTAGAATGCCGCTATTGTGGAGCGAGCAATGAAATAGGAACATGGAATCATTGATTAGATGTATGTGAGATCTATGGTCTTTTATATAATGATTTTACCATATTGATTATGGAACTGGCATAACAGAACGGTATTAGTTAATCTATGTGGCGATTAACTGGCTTTGGGAATTTGATGAGTTTGGTTATTTTGAGAACAGGGACAATACAGGGGATCTCGGATGAGGGTGTTACCATCCAGGGAGTATCATTTAAATTATGGCATTTACATTCTGTAAATTATGAATTGCAATGTTATGATTATTGGATTGGTGGTATTGATATGCTCACCCCGTGTGGGGGCTGTCTCTGTTGGGACAGGTGTTACAGGTGTAGCAGCAGCTTTGGAGTTACGCTCGGGCTGTTGATTAGAGGTACTTTTTGGATCGAGGTACCAGAGCTGGTTGAATAAGTGCATAGATCCAGAGTTGAGATCGAGTTGTGCTTTGGAGGTGCTTCCAGGATTGAAGTACCAGTAACGGTATATTTTATACATTAGATACACGATTATTCATTGGGTGCTCTCATGTGAGTACATTTTACGTGTATATGGAATGTATAAATGGGCTACGGCTTTTCTCTGTTCATTTATGGTTTGCATGCAATTAAATATGGAATTGCTAAATGAACTGAGAGCACATTAGTGTATTTTGTGGGTGCATGTCATATATGAAATCTTGGTTGGGGGATTTGAATATTATGTGGATTGAATGCAAGAAATTTTCGGGATAGCTAATATGGTTTAGCACTTGCATATGGCTTTTCCCCATGATAGTATGATTATATGCACTAATGGTATGGATTAATACACTAATAACGTGTTAAGGGCACGGAGGTCCTTACATTAGTGGTATCAGAGCCAGGTTAGCTCTTTGGGGATGTTGAGGGCCTAGGAACTTGCTAATGGGAATGAGAAGCACATACCTATGCATGATAATAGTTAGTGTTGTGTGGCACAACTATGTTGCTTATGTGCGTTTATGATATGTGTTCATATTTGGGATATGTTGTTGCTAACCATGGTGGTTGCAGGGTCATATGAGACAGGGATTATGCATTTCGGTTGCATATATATCGGAGTGTAAGGACCCCAAGCCCTTAACCCTTGATTAGTGTATTAATCATTATGTGTGGCACATGCTTTCAATAAAATCAATCGGGAAACTCAGATGATATTTTACCATTGAATGACAATTACACAATTTCTTTAATATTCAACATTAAGATCATCTCTACCAACAAATAGACTCATAGATTTCGCCCATTTCCATCCCCATTACACCACTTTTTACATTGTGGACTTCTATAAAAATTTGGGCAGAGTCTCCCCATAAATTGAGCTATCCCGAAACGAAAGCACATCACATAAAATAATTCCCGGCCAGGGAAAACACAATACTCAACAGAATACAGAACACGAAGTAAATTCCCAGCCAGGGAAGACACCACACAATAAGACAACAAAAGTGGGTTTCAGCACCCACATAATACACCAATGACTCTCATATCATTTAGCAATTCTACCCTTAATTGCATGCTTCATAGAATGAAAGAGAGAAAGGCTCATGCCTTTATATACAACCCATATACAAGTATGACCGTGCTCACATGCGAGCATCATGAATGTGTATATAATCCTCAGGTGTATATAAGTACCCTATACGATACCGTGCTCCATCAAGCCCTGGTACCACGATCCTGTGAGTAAATCCAATCAACAGCTCGAGCTCAACTCCAAAGCCATCGATGTACCTGTTCACCTGCCCCAACAGAGACAGCCCCCAACGGGGTGAGCATACCAATACACAAAATCCCAAAATCACAATAATGAAATTCATAATTTACAACAAAAGTAAATACTAATGAATTTTAAATGATACTCCCTGGATGGCAACGTCCTCATCCGGGATTCCGTGTACTGTCCCTGTTCTCACAATCATCAAACTCATCAAATCTCAAAAATCAGTAAATCAACACATTGATTTAACTCATCGCATGCCTAATTCTCGAATATCAATAGATAGTGATTCCAAATTCATTATACAGGCAAATATGGATATCTCAATATCAAATACTGATTTCTCAACCTCGCTATCAATCACAGATAGCTCAAATGCCTAGCATTTATTTTACCAATTCTCCATTATACTTAGACATCTCACATGTCTTATAATGAATACATGATTCCACGATCATTCTCAGGCATCTCAATGCCCTACAATGGTCATATACATCCAGTACCCCATATACCTTATGAGGTTATACAACTCTAATATCACGCACGCTTGTGGCGGCGATATTAAGATTAGGTCGTTCCATAGCTATATCAACACATATATATATATATATATAACCATACGCACAACCATCTAATGCAATCAAAATACATTATGCATTTCACAAATGCTCTCATATAAAGTAATGCTCGTACGTCGCACGTACCTTAAATCTCCGAAGTCCGAGCCAAACCTTGCTCGAGTTCCATGCCCCGAGGAATGATGTGCTAACACGATAAATAATTCACAATTATTTACGAACATGCAACCCATGCTCAAGCACACCCATAACCCTTTTACAAAAATATTGTCAACACACGACAATTTACCATTTAAAAGACTCGGGGCGGAGCACATGCAGGGAGGGAAATTCGAAAGAGACATCAACGAAATTGATCAAGAACCATCCCTAAATTCCGAACCCTAACATCACAAATTCGAACCTAACCAAGCACCATAATTCACCTAAAACATGAATTAAACGACCAACAACAAGAAAAATCGCCCTTCCTGCCAAAACCCCAAAATCGAACCAAACCCTCACGAAAATAGGGAATTAATTCGAACTAAACATCACAAAATGGCAGGGAATTACATGAGAAGCATGAAAAAGGGGTAAGGAAGGTTACCCAAACGAAAATCGGAAGGAAAACGCTCAAAATCGGAAGAACCCTAGAATTTGGGCCTCAACGCATTTCTGGAAAACCCGAGCGCGATTCGCGACGAAACTTTGAATTACCGGTGTGGAAAGCTGCGCCACGGAGAGACAAAGCTAGCGGCGGTCCGAACGCGCCGGATGGTGGCCGGACGGCGGCGGGCGCGGCGCTTTTACGCGCGGGGGTTGGGGCGACGGGAAAAGGGCAGAACGCAGGGAGAGAGAGTGACGGGCTGGAGGAGAAAAGGCTTCCAATAATTAAAATCTCGGGTTCAACTGGTATTTATAGCAAAAATACCCCGAAATACTAATAGCCCCACAAATACATCATGATTCATTAAAAATCATCTGTTTTCAAAAACTCTCTCTCTAACTCCAAAAACCCCCTACCGGTGCCCACACAAAGCACCCCAGATCCCGAGACACATCAAAAACCCAACTCTTAGGTTTTACACAGTAATGAGAATAGAATCTCAACCTCGGGATCCAACGATCCCAACTACCCAAATAAACGAGCCCAGAAGGCCCAACACCGCGATTAAACTCCAAATCGCCACGTAAAACAACTTTAGGGGTTATTAACACTCCGGGATTAACATCTATAATCCATGGTCATCACAATATCCCCCACTAAAAGAATTTAATCCTCGAAATTAGCACCGATGTATCACGTAACACCCAGGCTACACAACAACGTGAAGCGATAACCTCGATTCTTGACCATATCAGAATTGTATTAATAAACGCGAGGGTACCTACCTCGCACCAAACTCTGGAATGAAATAAATCTTCCAGTCCACCAAAAACGAAAGAGCGTCGGCACAACATAACGCTAACAATCCAAAAGCAGTTAGTCAACTGAAACTGCAAGGATTCGAATCGCTCCCGATTCCATCGTAGATATCATTCAATGACGTCTCTATCATGACTCACGATATCTAACATACATCGTTACGAGGGAAACATTAGTATACCACGGTGTACACACACCAGACCTGGTTTCCACTTTCAAATCTCCTCCATCGAAGGAGCAGTCGCACCATTGCAACTCAATTTGGGCAACTCACGGCCACAGATTCACACAAAAGACATCTCACAAGATGTCCACCTCCGGATGTTCCAAGAATCACATCCTGATCATAAATAAACCATCGAGACTCCACAGAGTTTCAAATTCTAAAAGGACATGCAATAAACCCATTGCATCCTCAACGCTTGTGTCGATAGCGACACCCAATAAATCCGAATTCCTGCCATCCCTTGATAATCCTAGGATTTAACAATCCAAACTTGGGAAGGCTATCACATAACTCGAAGGGAAACATTCTAAAAGGACATGCAATAAACCCATTGCATCCTCAACGCTTGTGTCAACAGCGACACCCAATAAATCCGAATTCCTGCCATCCCTTGATAATCTTAGGATTTAACAATCCAAACTTGGGAAGGATATCACATAACTTGAAGGGAAACATCAACAAGGAAACACCTCAACCCACACAAGATAATCCCTCCTCAAAGGGAGTTAACTAACTTCACGATTGTTTCTCATAATTATCGTGCCATGGAGATTCCCAATCTCAAGGTGTTCCATATCTCTCATCAGAGATTTAACCATCCAAAAATAGCACAACTCTATGCTTGACAAAAAGGAAATCAAAAAAATTGGCATCCGTATACTCACCGGTATACCTGCCTAAGCACGGACACCACATGCATACTCAATGCACTCGGCTCGGGTATCTACAACATACCCCTAAGCCCCAAACACAATCGTCAATTCTGAGTCATTCCCATCCTGTGGAGAATGATAATCGACGATCAACAACACGGCGTGATTCCCAAAATCAACACCACACGTACCAACTTACCGAATCTTTCAATGATTCCCCAATAGGTATAATACTACCTCCTTCCCCACAAGGGAAGTGCCATCGAACTCGAGATCCACTAGTCTCGAACCACCGTTCGGAAAAACTGGATACAATAACACCCATTGCATCCCAAGTACACGGATTCCCCAAATCGAGTCAACGACGACTTGATGACTCTCTTGTTGGTACTCCAACATTATGAGCTGTCCCAAAACAAGTCCCTCATACAAAAGACGTATAAACGTTCTCATGAGGTGTCGTATGCCTCAAACATCATGCTACAAAAGGGACAATCAAAAGCCTGCCAAAAGTCTTCATCGTATCATCATACGATTCACCAAACTCGGTCCCAACGCGCAATATAATGGCTCCAACAGCACACTATATCATTACCACGATATCTGGCTAACAAGCGCTGCCTCCAAAGGCTCATATCAAGCATACCAACGTCTCATACGTTCCACTCGGTATACCATACCGTACAAACCGTTAGAGTAATGGGTCATCGCCCAATATATCTCTAAAATACCAAGCACAATGGACAACCCGGTGTCCTTGCTCAATTATGATGCAATCATAATCAGTTAAGACTTATCCCACACCCTCAGGGTGGGTGTAACCATGTCTACCCTACATCACAACACAAGCGAGTAGTTTCCTCATGACTACTTTTACCACCAATCACTTGGCCCTAGCCAATCCAACGAGCATACCCAAGGGTATCATTGTTCGACAAATATTTACCTCTATAACATGATGTGGTACACTTATCGGTACAATACATCCAATGCTCCATCGAGCAAACCTGCTCGGCAAAAAGGTCTCGTCAACTAGTGACTCATACTCTACCATGTGCTCACCAAAGGCACTCGAACCATACAACCAAATACATAAACATAAATGTATTAATCATCAAAACGACGCTATACGTCTACATAGAACACCCGCTATGTCATCGTCATCCGGTGACGGCATATGTCAACATATGACATCCAATTAACATCGTCAAACATATGATGTATATAACAACACGTAGTATCCACAAAAATGCTAACAAAAGTAATATGCCATACCTCATCGCTATCAAGATAGCGGAATACCTGTATCCATCGTCCACCAGTGGTACACAAGCAGCACCCATCGCTCGTAGGCGACATAATCCAGCGCTACGCACATAGCGGTATAACCCATCGCTATAGAATCAGCGGCATGATCCCTCGTCATAGAGTCAGCGGCATAAAACATCGCTATAGATATCCGACTGTATGAACCATCGCCATAGGTGTAGCGGAATGACCCATCGCTATGTAATATCCGTCGGCACGAATCATCGCCAATAGAATACCCGGCGGCATGAACCATCGCCAATAGAATAGCGGAATGAGACATCGCTATCAATATATCCGGCGGCAAGAACCATCGCCAATCAATACATCTGGCGGAATGAACCATCGCCAATCAATATATCCGGCGGCAAGAACCATCGCCAATCAATATAGCGGAATGAACCGTCGCTATCAATATACCTAGCGGCAAGAACCATCGCCAATCAATATAGCGGAATGAACCGTCACTATCAATATACCTGGCGGCAAGAACCATCGCCAATCAATATAGCGGAATGAACCGTCGCTATCAATATACTTGGCGGCAAGAATCATCGCTAATCAATACATCTGGCGGAATGAACCATCGCCAATCAATATAGCGGAATGAACCGTCGCTATCAATATACCTGGCGGCAAGAATCATCGCCAATCAATACATCTGGCGGAATGAACCATCGCCAATCAATATAGCGGAATGAACCGTCACTATCAATATACCTGGCGGCAAGAACCATCGCCAATCAATATAGCGGAATGAACCGTCGCTATCAATATACTTGGCGGCAAGAACCATCGCCAATAGAGTAGCGGAATGAACCATCGCTATACATGCCCGATCCCTAGTCATCGTTACGGTAGTGTATTTTAATGCCCTCGCTCAAATAAAACATGCGGTACTCCCACCCCTCGCTTCACATATGGGCGGCATAGAATAACCTCGCTTAAATGGACATGCGGCGCTCCCACCCCTAGCTTCACATTTTAGCGGCAAATATTCTTTCCTCGCCTCATATGATAACCACGCTTCAATGTGACATGCGGCGCTCCCACCCATCGCTTCACATTTTAGCGGCACAAAACAATAAATAGCGGCAAGCATTTAAAATCATCACTCATCCATAACAATGACTCATGGGATATTCACCAAGTATCCCGTCTATACCTGCAACACAAAGCATATTCCATATTCCAATATACATCATCATGAGTGTATTTTAATGCACCTCGCTCAAATGCGACATGCGGCACTCCCACCCCTCGCTTCAACATTTGGCGGCAGAGCATTAAAATCATCACCCCATTGTACACATGCAACCACAATGCATAATCCATGATGTATATAAAACGCAGGTTACCGTTTCATGTCCTTCGACCCTGGCCTTAGCCCTTCGTGTCATAATGTCCCTACAGGAACAATCCCAAACCATGAGCATACGATAATCCATATTCTCCACAATATGATTATAATGAGTAAATGCATAAACTATGAGTACAAAGTACTTCCTGTATCCCAATGCATTTCAAAATGCTCCATTTGGTTGTCCCTGTGTCACAACTCACAATCATAATTAACAGATTATATTATGATTCTATAGCTGTCATGACATATAATCGTTTTACTATGATCACATGTTACAAATGCACATAAGTAAAATAGTTGTGTCACACAACACTAGCTACTATCATGCATAAATATGTGCTACCCATCCCTATCAGCATGTTCCAGGCCTTCAACAGCCCCAAAGAGCTAACCACTGCTCTGATACCACTAATGTAAGTGTAAGTAATCCTTAGAGCATACAACGCAGCGGAATAAAATTTTGGATTACTAAACCGCGGATCTATACTAAGGTTATCATATCGGATAAAGGATATACGAAGGTCTCACCCTTGTAGCGTGTTTGAGCAGATTCCACGGAGCAGCACCACGTCCAACGCCTCCTCCGAGTCACTAGCAAAACTTAACAAGTTTTGCCTCAACGGTATCCACACGATCAAATCGAGTGAAGGGATAGTTTAAGAACAAGTTGCTAGACAAGTTCTTAAACCGGAACAAGAAGCACACTCGATTCTAAATCGAAAGGATGGCACGAAATTTCCTTGAATTATCTTCGGCTATCAAAATACCGAGAGCAAGCAAGGTGGTCGGCCGTGTGCTTCTTTATGTTTAGGTTGAATGATATGAATTGTCTCCTAGGAATTAATCATAACCTTGTATTTATATTATAAGATTTAATTAAGGTTTAAGGCTTTCTTAAAGCCTCATGGGCCCAAACCCATGATTTAATTAAATCTTTATAATCTTTTAATTAAGACTCTTCTTAATTAATTAATTCATCCAATGAATTTAATTTCCCTTCTCGATTTAATATTTTGTGCGACCCGATAGGATCTTGTAATGTTGGCAGTGACATAAAATCTTATTTTACGTTACAAGCAAGGAGCGGTGTCTAGCAACACATCAAGGCTACCCAAATTACAAGAATGTCAATGACTCGACATAACCTTTAGAACTTGTGATAATATTAACCATGTAACTTAATCCCTTTGTCCTTTGTGTTTAGATTGAACACGAGTCATGGAATAGTCATACTCGTATATTCAATTTCTATTTCTTGATCCCCAAGTAGAACTAGAATAAACGAATAAGCTCGATATCTCATATCGACTCATTCGAGCATGGCCATGCATTTTAGTTCTCACTTGATCAAGGGCCAAACACATCTCCTCTTATATACGAGGGACAAATCCTATCTCGATCAGTCAACATCCCTCTACATAATTCGTAGTGTATCCAATAGTCGCCTTTATAGTTTACCCTGTTACGGGTAACGTTTGACAATATCAAGATACATAACTCCTTATGTTGGGATCTCTGATGATCACAAGTCGTAAGGATTACATATATTATTATCACTATGAGAATTGCATATGACAATCAAATAACTATCCATGTTGCATTCTCATGGTGGGTCTGTCCAGTACATCGTTCTCTAACATGTACCCATGTGTTGATATGATATCTCATATCAATGAACAGTTCATCAATCAACACATAGTAGCCTCTACGTATTATCATTATCCCTATTCATGATAATACTTGACTAGGGACATCTTTAAGAATAATACAATATTATTCTAAGGACATTAACATAAATATTAATTCACATTGCACAGTTAAAAGAATAATATATAATAATGAGTTGCCATTCATAAAATCATATTACATTGTATGTCATAAACAATCATCTAATGATATGTCTTAGGGCATATCCCAACAAATCTCCCACTTGCACTAAGACCACTCAAACATATACCTAATGCCTAGAGATCTAGTATGACGATCATGCTTCTGCTGTGACAATGGCTTCGTCAATGGATCAGATACATTATCATCTGTTGGTACTTTGCATATTTTAACATCTCCCCTTTCAACGATTTCTCGAATGAAATGGAAACGCCTAAGTATGTGCTTGGATCTTTGGTGAGATCTAGGTTCTTTAGCCAATGCGATCACTCCATTGTTGTCACAATAGAGTTCTATCGGATCTTTAATGCTAGGCACCACTCCAAGTTCAGAAATAAACTTCCTAATCCAAACAGCTTCCTTTGCTGCATCCGAGGCAGCAATATACTCAGCTTCCGTTGTAGAATCGGCTACTGTTTCTTGCTTTGAACTCTTCCAGCTCACAGCACCTCCATTTAGGCAATACACATATCCAGATTGCGATCGAAAATCATCTTTGTCAGTTTGGAAGCTTGCATCAGTGTAACCTATTACATTGAGCTCTTCCTCACCTCCATAAATCAAGAATGTATCATTAGTCCTTCTCAAGTACTTCAGGATGTTCTTGACAGCAATCCAGTGACCTTCACCTGGATCAACTTGATATCTGCTCGTCATGCTCAAAGCATACAATACATCGGGACGAGTACATATCATGGCATACATGATAGATCCAATAGCTGACGCATATGGAATCTTACTCATGCGTTGTCTCTCATCTGGTGTTGAAGGACACTGTTCCTTCGAGAGATAAATACCATGCGTCATAGGCACGAATCCTTTCTTTGACTCTTGCATGCTAAACCTTTTAAGCACTTTGTCTATGTATGTACTTTGACTTAGACCAAGAAGCCTTCTCGATCTATCTCTATAGATCTTGATTCCTAATACATAGGTGGCTTCTCCCAAGTCTTTCATCGAAAAGCAGTTCCCTAGCCAAATCTTTACAGATTGTAAGGCAGGGATATCATTCCCAAAGAGAAGTATGTCATCTACATACAACACTAGGAAAATGATTACGCTCCCACTGACCTTCTTGTAGACACAAGGTTCATCTTCGTTTTTGATAAAACCAAACTCTTTGATTGCATCATCAAAACGAAGATTCCAACTCCGAGAAGCTTGCTTCAATCCATAAATGGATCGTTGTAGCTTGCATATCTTTCCAGCATCCTTTGGATCGACAAAACCCTTAGGCTGTGTCATGTACACATCCTCGAGCAGATTTCCATTAAGGAAAGCTGTTTTGACATCCATCTGCCAGATTTCATAATCATGAAATGCAGCTATTGCAAGTAAGATCCTTATGGATTTAACCATGGCCACTGCTGAAAAGGTTTCATCATAGTCAATACCATGAATTTGTTTGAATCCTTTTGCAACCAGCCGACCTTTATAGGTTTGTACATTACCATCCATATCGGTCTTTTTCTTGAAAATTCATTTGCACCCTATGGGTCGTACCCCTTCAGGTGGATCAACCAAAGTCCATACTTGGTTTGCATACATGGATTCCATCTTAGATTTCATGGCCTCTTGCCATTTCTCAGAATCAGTGCCCATTATAGCTTGTTGATAAGATGACGGCTCATCCTCATCAATAAGTAGTAAGTCACCTTGTTGAGTCACAAGAAATTCATATCTCTGTGACTCCCGGTGTTCTCTTACAGACCTACGCTGGGCTTGTGTCTCTTGAGCAGGTACTTCTTCCACAACAGTTTGCGGTGCCTGCTCTGTTTCCATCTCAATCTCAGGTTCAGTGTTTTCTTGTGGTTGAACTTCACTAAGTTCTATTTTTCTCCCACTGGTTTTTCTAGAAATAAATTCTCTTTCAAGAAATACACCAGTCCGAGCAACAACTACTTTGTTCTCGGTGGGATAATAGAAATAGTATCCTTTCGTTTCCTTAGGATACCCCACAAATAAACACTTATCAGATTTGGGTCCAAGTTTGTTAGTGGCGTGACGTCTAACGAAAGCCTCACAACCCCAAATCTTCATAAAAGACATACTAGGACGCTTCCCAGTCCATATCTCATATGATGTCTTTTCCACTGATTTAGATGGAACACGGTTCAGTAAGAAAATCGTTGTTTCTAGAGCGTGTCCCCAAAACGATATTGGAAGATCTGCATGACTCATCATTGATCTAACTGTTGGGAAAACGATTTCTAAGTTTTGGTGATTACAAACACCTACTGGATATTAAAGATCAACCGGATGCTAAAGACCTACTGGATATTAAAGATCAACCGGATGCTAAAGACCTACTGGATATTAAAGATCAACCGGATGCTAAAGACCTACCGGATATTATAGTCTAACCGGATAAAGTCATCAACCGGATAAAGTCATCAACCGGCTGAAGTCATCAACCGGATGAAGTCATCAACTGGATGAAGACATCAACCGGATGAAGTCATCAACTGGATAAAGTCATCAACCGGATGAAGACATCAACTGGATAGATACCAACCGGACAAGCTATCAACTGATAAAGACACTAACCGGATGAAGACATCAACTGGATAGATACCAACCGGACAAGACATCAACTGGAAGAAGACATCAACTGGATAAAGTTATCAACTGGTAAAGACATCAACCGGATGAAGACATCAACCGGGTGAAGATATAAACTGGATAAATATCAACTGCAAAGTCTCTCACTGAACAAGGACATCAACTGGTCTTAAGAGGATGAACGACCAGTTGAACAAAGAAACCAGCAGAAGTCTAAGCAACAAGACAAAGTAAGTACAACATTCTCTGACAAAGGTACAACAGAGCGGCGCACCCTGCTATATCTCCGCCACCATTACCGTCAGAGTGAAAAGAGCCGTTGTTTTCCAAAATAGGAAAGAAGACAACAGGTATTTGGAAAGCCAATCCATTCCATATACAAAAAGGCTACCGTTGGACAACAAAAACCTATAAATACGTCCAAACAGAGAATGAAGAAGTGCTGAGCAACTTTCAAACTAAGAGAAATACTTCAAAGCAAGAAAGCTATACGACTGATATTTCAAACGTTCAGCAAAGAGCAGACAAACCGCAAAACTGAATCTGTGAAAGATTATTTTCAATTGAAGTCTGCTCCTCAGAAACTCTCAAAGCTAGAAAGTTTTATTCTGTAGAGAGTGTTGTAAAATCACTTGTATCCAAAAGATAAGAAGAGTGTGATTGCTAGGAGTTTAGGCCAAGTGTGTTAGTGCCTAAGGAGGTTGTATACTGTAAAGTGTAAACCAAGTCTTCTAGTGAATCCTTCCTGCAAAGGAAGAAGGGGAGACGTAGAAGCGTTGTGCTTCGAACTTCCAGAAACAATTCTCGTGTTATTCGTTTACTGCTTTATTACTTCAGTTTTATTCCTCACAAGTTTTGTAGACGTCTTCCGCACTATAATAAGTGTCTACTGACTTGCCTGTTATTGAGAAGCAACTGTAACACTTAACAGTTTACAGTTAACCAGAAAAGAAATCGAAATTATATCTAGTGTTTATTCAACCCCCCCCTTCTAAACACTACCCCGATCCTAACAAGTGGTATCAGAGCTTAGGTCTTCTCAATCTTGAGAAATTACCATTCACCAAAACTGATGGCCTCATTCAGCAAAATTCCAATGTTCAAGAAAGACGAATATGATGACTGGAGGATCCGCATGCAAGCACATCTAAGTGCTCAAGATGATGATATGTGGTATGTGATCACCGAAGGACCGTTGAAAATCATGAAAGTCAATACAGCTGCTTCTATCACAAGTGGTGATCCACAAATGGTAGAAAAGGAAAGATCTCAATGGTCAAATGAAGACAAGAAAAAAGCAAATCTAGACAATGTTGCTAAAGATATTTTGTTCAAAACTTTGGACAAAAATATGTTTAACAAAATCAAAATGTGCCCAACAGCCAAAGAAATCTGGGAGAAGATTGCTCAACTCTGTGAAGGAAATGATCAAACCAAAGAGAACAAGCTTACTGTGGCTTTGCAGAAGTTTGAGCATATCAAAATGATAAATGGAGAAACTCTCAATGAGTACGATGAAAGAGTGACTGGTATAGTAAATGAACTAAGCAGTCTGGGTAAGGAGTTACCCAACAGAGAAGTCACTCTCAAAGTGATGAGAGGTCTACCAAGAGAATGGGATGTCAAGACCATTGCTATGAGAGAATCGAAGGATATCAACAAGATAGATCTACATGATTTGTTTGCTGATTTAAAAGCCTATGAATTTGAATTAGGCATTCGGGTTGAAGATGAACCAAGTTCAAGTCAACCAACAAAAGCTCTCACTGCATCTGAGTCTCTGCCTACTCCTACTGAAATGACTCCAGAGAAGATGTGTAACGATGCGATGGCAATGTTCGTAAAGAAATTTGGAAAATTCATGAAGAAGAACCAGAGACCTTATCAATCATATCCTCGAAGGCAAAGCTCCAAAGGAAATTCAGAAGAAGAAGAGCGAGTATGCTTCAACTGTCTCAAACCAGGGCACTTCATCGCAGACTGTCCTAAACCCAAAAAGGATGATCACAAAAGAGGATCCAAGGATTACAGAAAATCCAAGGAAACCAGAAGAACATCCAAACGGGACAGAGATCAAAAGGTTTTAGTGGCAGAAGATAGTAAGAGCAAATGGGCTGATTCTGAATCAGAATCAGAGGAGTCAAATAGCTCATCCAGCGAGAGTGAAGACGAAGAAGTCCACAGCTTAATGGCGAATGATGAAAATGAGGTACATGAAACCAACCTATCTGAATTTACACATCATGAACTCACCAATGCATTGCAGGACATGATAAATGAGTATCAGACGCTATACGAATCTTTTGAAAGCTATAAGACTGAGCACTCAATTCCAACTAAAATGCTTGAAAACAAACTTGATTGTGAACAATCAAGGGAGTTGAATTGCTTAAGGGAAGCAGCCAGTCGCCTAGTGAAAGAAAGAGATGAAGCCAAGTGTGCGTACCAGAAACTCAGCAAACTGGTTAGCACTTGGAATGCGTCGACTACCAGAAAGGATGAAATGCTTGAGTCTATAAGGCTTGCTGGTGATTTAACTGGCATAGGCTTTAATAGCAATGACAGCAGATCATCTGGTAATGAGCCTCAACTGTGTCTAACAAAAGGCAAGGTTCAATCAATGAACTTTGTAAGATCTAGCACAGTATATGACCCATATGAACTGGTCAAAGAACCTGTTAAAGCAACACTCATCAAAGAACAGGTACAGCACAGAGGTATCGGTTATGTAGAACCACTCAAAGAAGCTAAACCAAGGCAAAAGTTCAGAAATGAACTTAAAACCACTGGTCGAGCAGCTAGAGAGGTTAAACCCAACTGGTACTACAACTGTAAACCTGTTCAGAAGAGGTATATGCTAAATAATAGGAACTACAAACCAAAAGCGCATGCATACACATATTATCACACTCCAAAGCTAAAATCATCACCTACATGTATAAATGCACACACATTTCAGAACACACACCGACCTAAGTCATTCAGGGTCATACAAGTGTGGGTTCCGAAAGGACTAATCCTACCAGGACCCAAGTAGGATTGGGTACCAATCAGTCTATCGCGTTAATTGCAGGAAACTAGAATGCATCCAGTTCGGAGCTCAGAATGGTTCCTAGACAGCGGGTGCTCTAGACATATGACAGGGAATGCAAGCTTATTGTCTGAACTAGTGGACTCCACTGGACCCAGAATAACGTTTGGAGATAACGCGAAAGGTAGAACCGTAGGTAAGGGTAAGATTATCTACGGTAACCTCATCATTAAAGATATTCTCTTAGTTGAAAATCTATGCTATAATTTGATTAGCATAAGTCAATTATGTGACAATGGTCATTCCGTAGAATTCAATCAGCATTCATGCATAATTAAATCTACTGATGGCAATGTATTACTTATAGGAAGAAGGCATGATAACACATATAAAATTGATTGGAATCTTAATCAGCCTACTTCCTTTACTTGCTTAGCTGCTCAGAATTCTTCCAAAAATTGGCTTTGGCACAAACGGTTGAGTCACTTAAATTTTAAAACTATTGCTAGTCTGCGTAAACTTGATCTAGTTGTTGGACTGCCTCATATTGAGTTCTCAAAGGACAAGATCTGTGCAGCATGCCAACTCGGTAAGCAAATCAGATCCTCCTTTAAGAACAAAGGGAGTAAATCTTCTTCTCGGTGCCTAGAGTTGCTGCATATGGATCTGTTTGGTCCTATACCAGTAACAAGTCTAGGGGGAATGAAGTACACCCTAGTGTTAATAGACGATTACACTCGTTTCACGTGGGTCTTGTTCCTAAGTGGTAAAGATCAGGCTACTCCAAAGCTGATCAAATTACTGAAAAGACTCCAAAATGAGAAATCGTGTGGGATAGATAGAATTCGCAGTGATAAAGGTACTGAGTTCACCAATCAATCACTCGAATCATATCTAGATGACCTTGGTATTAAACACGAATACTCTGCAGCTAGAACTCCTCAACAAAATGGAGTTGCTGAGCGTAGGAACCGCACTTTGAAAGAAGCTGCGCGAACTATGCTCGCGGAATCAGAAATATCGCAGAAATTTTGGGCAGAAGCTGTCAACACAGCATGTTATACGCAGAACAGATCGATGATTAATAAGCGAGCAAATAAAACCCCTTATGAGATCTGGAATGGCAGTAAGCCAAATATTTCTTATTTCCATGTGTTTGGTTGCAAATGTTTTATTCACAACAATGGAAAGACTCATCTCACCGCCTTTGATGCCAAATCTGATGCTGGAATATTTCTTGGCTATTCTACAGTTAGTAAGGCATTCAGAGTATTTAATAATAGAACTCTTAATGTAGAAGAATCAGTGCATGTAAAATTTGATGAACCTACTGACTGTACACTATCCGATATACAAATAAACAACTTGAGTAATCGACTGGAAAGCACTTATATTGACGAAAATGTTGATGATGAGATTGATTACAGAAGCAGGGCTGACTGCTCCTTAGAACCAGAAATCCCTGAAGCTCAAGCAGAGGAGTCTGCAGGCCAACAAGCACTGCAGCCAGCCATCAATGAAACAGTGGCATCCACCTCTACTGCAGTTGAAGGAACCAATGAGAAAGATGGGTCAATCAGAATCTCTGATTTACCTACCCACATCCAGTCAACTGAAGAACTCAACCCACTAGGACCTTCGCTCCGGTGGAAGAAGGATCATCCACCCGAGCAGGTCATCGGTAACCCTCTTGCTCCTCTACGCACCAGAGGACAAATGATTAACGAATTTCTTCATGCTGCATTCATATCTCATATAGAACCTAAGAAGATTGATGAAGCTATATTAGACCCAAGTTGGGTAGAAGCAATGCAGGAAGAACTAAACCAGTTTGAGCGAAACAGAGTATGGTATCTAGTACCACGACCACATCATCACACTGTAATTGGCACCAAATGGGTATTCAGAAATAAATTAGACGAAAATGGAACAGTAATTAGAAATAAAGCAAGATTAGTTGCACAGGGCTACAGACAGGAGGAAGGCATTGATTTCGATGAAACCTTTGCCCCTGTAGCACGATTAGAAGCAATTCGCATATTTCTTGCATTTGCTGCATTTAAAGACTTTAAAGTCTATCAGATGGATGTTAAGAGTGCATTTCTTAACGGCAAACTCCAG
Source organism: Haberlea rhodopensis (assembly GCA_907163345.1). Taxonomy (NCBI): domain Eukaryota; kingdom Viridiplantae; phylum Streptophyta; class Magnoliopsida; order Lamiales; family Gesneriaceae; genus Haberlea; species Haberlea rhodopensis. The sequence goes on along the minus strand of CAJQUN010000514.1, from coordinate 23,573 downwards.
GAAGAAGTTTATGTTGAACAACCTCCTGGATTTGAAAACCATCAGCAGCCATCTCATGTTTTCCGACTGAATAAAGCTCTGTATGGTCTAAAGCAAGCTCCCCGTGCCTGGTATGAAACTTTATCAAAATATTTGACAGAGCACAACTTTGTTATTGGCACGGTGGACAAGACCCTTTTTAAATTTACAAAGGGAGATCATACGTTGCTAGTTCAAATATATGTTGATGATATTATCTTCGGGAGTACTAACCCAAAACTGTGCGAAAGATTTTCTAAAATCATGCAGGAACAATTCGAGATGAGCATGATGGGAGAGTTATGATTTTTCTTAGGATTGCAAGTCAAGCAATCTAGTGAAGGAATTCTGATAAATCAGTCCAAGTACACCAAAGAGCTACTGAAGAAATATGGAATGAGTACCAGCTCAGCTGCTGCTACACCAATGAGCTCATCTGCCAAACTCGACTTGGATAATTCAGGAATACCAGTCGAAGTTACAATGTATCGAGGCATGATCGGATCTTTACTATACTTGACAGCCAGCAGACCCGATATTATGTTTGCAGTATGTATGTGCGCCCGGTTTCAAGCAAATCCCAAGCAGTCGCACTTCACTGCTGTCAAGAGGATCCTAAAATACTTAAAAGGAACCGAGAATGTTGGTCTATGGTATCCAAGAGACTCAACTTTTAATCTCATTGGATACTCAGATGCTGACTATGCTGGATGTAAAATTGACAGGAAAAGCACCAGTGGATATTGTCAATTTCTTGGTGATCGGTTAATATCATGGGGATGCAAGAAACAGACATCCATCGCAACCTCCACTGCAGAGGCAGAGTACCTTGCTGCTGGAAGCTGCTGTGCCCAACTGCTCTGGATTCAGCAACAACTCAGAGACTATGGAATTGAGTCCACAGAGGCTCCTATTTTCTGTGACAATACGTCTGCCATTGCCATTACATACAATCCAGTTCTTCATACTCGTACTAAACATATTGACATTCGTCATCATTTCATCAGAGATCATGTTATGAAGAAGGAAATACGGCTGGAGTACATTTCCACAGAACAACAGGCAGCAGACATCTTCACAAAACCCCTACCGGACGCTAAGTTTTCTTACTTTCGAAATATTCTTGGTTTAATTGAAATTACTTCTTGATTATTTTGATTGGGTAATGGATTCAGGGGGAATTTATTAGTTTAATTGCATTTATTTAGGGGGAATTTTTGTTTTAATTTTATCATGGTTATTTAAGCTAAGCTGGTAATACAATGGTCAACTGCAGTGGGGGTATTCGTACCAGTAGGACTCTGCATCCAGTAGATGTTTTCCTACCAGTCGAACCCCACATACCAGTTGATGTTACCAAATATGCTTTGACAAAAATAACCCTCGATACTAATTAACCTAATGAACGTCGGAATTCAAAATTACTTTTGTGTAAAATAAATTATTTCACTCCCGCCTAAATCCTGTCCTTTTATTTTTGGTTAAAATCTTTCTAATCGTTAGATGATTGCCACGTATACATGTGTCCGCTCATCTACAGTACGACGTTACATATACTTCCTTTTTCACCGCCTTTAGTTTTTCTCTTCTCTTCATCTTCTCCAAACATCTTACTGCTACAATCGTTTCTTTCAGAAAATTTCCTTTAACAGATTGCTGCTGCTTCTTCACCTAAATCATTCAAAATGACGAAGACTGTTCAACCAAGTTTTATAACAAATGCTGTTCACGTCGACTTTAACTCCATATACACTTCATCTGATGAGGAAACAAAGGATTTGATTCAAAAGCTGGATTCCTCAGGGCTATTAGTGATCCTAAGCCAGGCTCCCTCATTTTACCAGGATGAACTACAAGAATTCTTTGCCACAGCAACTGTTGTGGATGACACCGTTGTGGCATCCATCTCTGGGCAGTCAGTCACCATCACTCAACCAGAGTTTGCCACTCATCTGTGCCTACCCTCCACTGGACTCTCTGACTTTTCGACTATTCCGGCAGACCTGAGAGAAGAGATGCGGCTCACAGTGTCGGACTCTGACCATCGTATTCAACGACCTCCCTTCAGGAAGGTATTAATGAAGAGCCACTATCGACAACTGGCAGACATCATCTCAAAGGGGATCCTCTGTAAGGCAGGATCATTTGATATAATTACCCCTGAGAAGTTTGACGTCATGAGCGCCATATGCAAAGGGTTGGAGATCAACTGGTCAGCTGTACTATTTCAAATACTGACTAGTCTCGTCGTATCTGGCAAAGGTCAATCCGGTTTTGCTCTCCCTCTAAGCAGTCTATTTGAGAGCAAACACATCAAGACAGGAGCTCTCTCTCATCTTCATCCAGGGAGACTCATCACTCACAAGTACCTTCAGCTTCATCGCCAACGAAGTGGCAGAGAAGGTGGAGCCACAAAGCGCCGTTTGACTCAAGTCATTAGTGACTCGGAACAGACTGTCTCTGAATCCGCTGAGTCTCCTCCTCCCCCTCCTCCTCCTAAGAAGCCAAGGACCAGAAAAATTGCTCCTCTAGTTGCCCGTCAGAGAGACACTGCCACATCTGACACTATCTCCTCTGCCGGACCTACAGGTGTTCTTTCTGACAGAGAACCCAGCCCTGTCATCCCTTCAACTGGGGAACCCACTGCTGTATTAGCCATGGTGTCTGCTCCATTAATAGACACTCCTTCAGCTCAGGTGAGCTCTCAGCAGGCTCCAGGCTCCATCAGCTTCAGGACACCCAAGTCTACGTGTCCTTACTGTCATCCCAAGGCCACTCCAGCTGACAAAGGAAAATCTCTTATTGCTCCAGTGTCCACTCCTGTTGCATTCGAGATTCAAATGGTCATGGATGCCGTTAACGCCCAACTGGAATCCCAACTGGAGATTTTTGATCGTTGGGTAAAGGCTCGAGTACAGGTTCGCTTTGATGATATCGACCCAATTCTGGCTCAGGCAAAGCAAGATGAAAACAAAATCCTGACCTATCTTCAAATCCCCGAACCTGAGAAAAGTTTGAAGCTACGTGATGTCTTTAGGATTATGAACTATGTGGGCGGACTCCAAGATCTTGTTACATCCCGCGTTCAAATGTTTGATGGCCATTCAAGAACAGCGAATCATGATCGAGCAGTTCTAAACGCTCTAGGCCTCAAGCTGGAAATGGCTGAGCTTGCTCTTCATGATCTTCGCATATCCACTGGGATTCATACATGCTCCTCTTCTGAAATTATTGCAAGCCCTGATCAGCCAGATCTACCAATGGCTATTGCAAATTTAGAGGTTGTCCCTCCTACTGTGGAGCTTACTTCTACTGCTTTGGAGACCTCTCCTACTGGAGCAGACGCCACACCAACAACTTTGGAGGCAGCATCCTCTGCTCCCAGCTCTCCACATGATCAACAGCCCCACCAAATGATTGTTGATCACACCAATGTCGATTCAGTTATTCAGAATGTGGTTCAGCTGGTCACCATCTCCTCTGCAAATAATGAACCAAGTGAATCCTCTCATTCCAATGATCATACTCAAGCGTCTGCTGCTGAGATTGATCAAGACAATGCTGAACTGGATGCTCAGCATGTGGAAGAAACTGGAACTATGGATATAGCTATCTCCGCTTCAACTGCGGCCCCTCATATTGACGCTACTACTTTGCCATCCACTGCAGTCGTCATTGCTCCTCCCAATGCGTTTGCCCCTGCTGCTGATATCCCGATGCTTGCCGGCGATCCGTCCATGGATCAGGAACTATCCGAGGGTTTCTTTGTCTTCACAAACCCTCTGGACGAGCCACCAAACATCGCTGCCCAGCTAGCTCATCTCTCCACCGCTATTACAGCACTGACCCATGATGTTCATAAGCTTAAGCAGGAAGAGAGGGCTGCAACACTTGTTTTAGGAACTTTTCAGCAGCAAACGGACTCTAAATTTCAGCAAGTCTACGCTGACCTAAGTAGTTTAACTACTACTGTCACTAGACTTCAAACCTTTGCTGAGAATGCGGTTGCAGAAGCAGTTTCTCATATTGGCCAGGCGCGTCTTCAGATCAATCAGAACAATGAATCTCTTCATACTGCCACCTCAATGGCTCTTGGAGAAAAGATTGACGACGCCAAAAAGATTTTGACTGATCAATTGGCCACCATGCAAGCAGCGTTTGCATCTCAAATTCAAGATATCTGCAACAGTCTGCCTGCTGCTCCTAAAATTATCCGCAGGCTGCCTGAACCCAGTCGAACTGCTCCCTCTTCTCAGAGAGCGTCAAGTTCAGCTGCTCATTCATCCCCTGCAACTGGAGCACTCCCTCAGTCCAGACCCACTGCTCAACAAAGATCTCGAAGTCCGCGCCAACCGCCTACCGAAAAACGCGACTATACCAAACATTGGTTAGGGCGCAAATAGTATCACTTTCTGACTCACTCTTACTTACTCCTATTTACTTACTGTGTTAAATTGACTGTCTCTCTGTATTCACTATTTAACATAAATGCATTCACATTTATTGCTACCTTGTTTTTCCTATAAATAGAGGTTCTTGTTTGATCACATAACACACATTCACTCATCATGCTTACTTTTAAGTTATTTCTCATTCCCTGGTTTTCTGTTAGATCCTTTCCTGCTTCATGGGTTTATTACTTATCTAAATCAACCCCTCATGGGTTGATTACTTATCTAACCCAGCTCTGATAAGCTTCAGCGCTTTGATCCTGTTCTGGTGCTCCTCATCAGTCAGGAACTACTAACAGCAGATGCCTGGGTGCTGATGACAAAAAGGGGGAAGATAGAGATAGAGTATTCTCAACAGAGATAGAATATTTTTATTAGGTGATTCCATAAAAACTAAGGGAGCTGCCTGATGAATATTCATATGACTCTTCCTCTTCCCGACATTCTCTCTGAAACAAGGTGGATCGAGCTCTTCCTCTCCGCAACTAAGTGAATCGAAGCCCTCCGGTCTACTTTGTTTAATTAAAGAGAAATTTGTCATGTATCATCTATTTTATGTAAAACTAGACTTGTCTTAGACCCTATTCAAAGTGTAAGAATTCATCTTATATAAAGATGAATTTCTCTCAATTGTCCAGTTTGATTACAACTTGTAATCTGCTTATATTTAATGAAAATTTCTTTTTCATGATGTCTTCAAGCATTTTCAGGACTTTTATCTTATTTACTCTAGTAGGAAATCGATTACTGCTTAGTTTTGTCATCACCAAAAAGGGGGAAATTGTTGGGAAAACGATTTCTAAGTTTTGGTGATTACAAACACCTACTGGATATTAAAGATCAACCGGATGCTAAAGACCTACTGGATATTAAAGATCAACCGGATGCTAAAGACCTACTGGATATTAAAGATCAACCGGATGCTAAAGACCTACCGGATATTATAGTCTAACCGGATAAAGTCATCAACCGGATAAAGTCATCAACCGGCTGAAGTCATCAACCGGATGAAGTCATCAACTGGATGAAGACATCAACCGGATGAAGTCATCAACTGGATAAAGTCATCAACCGGATGAAGACATCAACTGGATAGATACCAACCGGACAAGCTATCAACTGATAAAGACACTAACCGGATGAAGACATCAACTGGATAGATACCAACCGGACAAGACATCAACTGGAAGCAGACATCAACTGGATAAAGTTATCAACTGGTAAAGACATCAACCGGATGAAGACATCAACCGGGTGAAGATATAAACTGGATAAATATCAACTGCAAAGTCTCTCACTGAACAAGGACATCAACTGGTCTTAAGAGGATGAACGACCAGTTGAACAAAGAAACCAGCAGAAGTCTAAGCAACAAGACAAAGTAAGTACAACATTCTCTGACAAAGGTACAACAGAGCGGCGCACCCTGCTATATCTCCGCCACCATTACCGTCAGAGTGAAAAGAGCCGTTGTTTTCCAAAATAGGAAAGAAGACAACAGGTATTTGGAAAGCCAATCCATTCCATATACAAAAAGGCTACCGTTGGACAACAAAAACCTATAAATACGTCCAAACAGAGAATGAAGAAGTGCTGAGCAACTTTCAAACTAAGAGAAATACTTCAAAGCAAGAAAGCTATACGACTGATATTTCAAACGTTCAGCAAAGAGCAGACAAACCGCAAAACTGAATCTGTGAAAGATTATTTTCAATTGAAGTCTGCTCCTCAGAAACTCTCAAAGCTAGAAAGTTTTATTCTGTAGAGAGTGTTGTAAAATCACTTGTATCCAAAAGATAAGAAGAGTGTGATTGCTAGGAGTTTAGGCCAAGTGTGTTAGTGCCTAAGGAGGTTGTATACTGTAAAGTGTAAACCAAGTCTTCTAGTGAATCCTTCCTGCAAAGGAAGAAGGGGAGACGTAGAAGCGTTGTGCTTCGAACTTCCAGAAACAATTCTCGTGTTATTCGTTTACTGCTTTATTACTTCAGTTTTATTCCTCACAAGTTTTGTAGACGTCTTCCGCACTATAATAAGTGTCTACTGACTTGCCTGTTATTGAGAAGCAACTGTAACACTTAACAGTTTACAGTTAACCAGAAAAGAAATCGAAATTATATCTAGTGTTTATTCAACCCCCCCTTCTAAACACTACCCCGATCCTAACACTAACCATGTCCAACAAGGTTCGATTTCTCCTCTCGGATACACCATTCCATTGTGGAGTATACGGAGGAGTGAGTTGTGGGACTATCCCACACTCCTTTAGATAGTCATGAAACTCTTGGCTTAAGTATTCACCTCCTCGATCTGATCGAAGGATTTTGATACTTTTGCCAAGTTGGTTTTGTCCTTCATTCTTGAAATCTTTGAACTTTTCAAAGGTTTCATGCTTATGCTTCATTAGGTACACATACCCATATCTACTGAGGTCATCAGTAAATGTAACGAAGTATTGAAAACCACCTCTAGCTTGTGTACTTATTGGTCCACATACATCACTATGTATTAGTCCCAATAAAACATTTGCCCTTTCAATATGTCCCTTGAAAGGGGCTTTAGTCATCTTGCCCATTAAACAAGATTCGCATGTTTCATATGATTCAAAATCAAATGAATCTAATACTCCATCCTTATGAAGTTTAGATATGCGGTTCTCGTTTATGTGGCCCAAGCGACAGTGCCAGAGATAAGTCGGATTACAATCATTATTTTTAATCCTTTTAGTATTTATGTTATAGATAGGCATATCAAGATTTAATAAATAAAGACCATTCACCATTTGTGCACTAGCATAAAACATATCATTTAAATAAATAGAACAACAGTTGTCCTTTATAATAAATGAGAATCCATACTTGTCTAAACAAGAAATATAAATAATGTTTTTGGTAATTGAAGGCACAAAATAACAATCTTTTAAAATCAATGATAAACCGGAAGGCAAAGATAAATAATAATCTCCTATAGCTAATGCAGCAACTCTTGCTCCATTTCCAACTCGGAGATCAACTTCGCCTTTCGCCAACAATCTACTCTTTTTGAGGTCCTGCACATTTACACAAATGTGAGATCCACATCCAGTATCTAATACCCATGATGAAGAAGTAGATAAATTGACTTCTATAACAAAAATACATGAAGTGGAAGTCACACTTCCTTTCTTTAGATCCTCCAGATATACTTTGCAGTTTCTTTTCCAATGGCCGGTCTCACCGTAATGGAAACAGTTACCTTCATTCGCTATCCCTCCCTTTGGTTTCAGTGCAGATGACTTTGGCTTAGATTTAACAAAGACTTCTTGTTCTTCTTGAAGTTCTTAGCTTTAGTCTTTCCTTTGTTCTTATTCACAATAAGAACATTTGTAGGTTTAGACTTCTTGCTATTTGCTTCAAAAGTTCTAAGCATGCCAAGTAACTGTGGTAGTGTCTTCTCAATTTCAATCATATTGTAATTTAAGACAAATTGACTGAAGCTTTCAGGCAACGATTGCAAGATCACGTCAGTGGCCAACTCTTGGTCCAAAGGAAAGCCCAGCTTCTCCAGATTCTCAATATACCCAATCATCTTGAGTACATGAGTACCAACCAGACTTCCTTCCACCATTCTACACTGGAATAACGCCTTAGAGATGTCATACCTCTCTTGTCTTACTTGTTGTTGGTACAGTTGCTTAAGGTGTTCGATCATATCAAACACCTCCTTTTCCTCATGTTGCTTCTGAAGCTCAGAGTTCGTGGTGGCAAGCATAAGGCACCCAACATCAAGTGCGTCACTTTGATGCTTCTTGTAAGCATCTTTATCGACTCTTGTAGCCGTTAGGGGAGGTTCCTCAGCAGGCAAGGGTTCCTTTAGGACATATTGTTTCTTTTCTTGTTTGAGGACTATCCTCAAGTGCTTGTTACGTTGTTAGTTGCCATGGATATCTACAATATAAATATGCAAAATAAGTTTATGATTTAATCATTTAACATGGTCTTATATTAAATGATACTCCCACTATTTTGTTTAAAAAATATCAACCCTCGAAACCTTTAGTGGGCCAAGATCCATATTTCGCCTAATCTTGAGTTAGCTTTGGCTAATCGCCCAAGACTCGGTTATTTAGGTAGACAACACTTTGTCAAATACATCACATGTAATTCTTGGATAGTTGGACGAACAACACTTTGTTCAATTCATCAAATGAATTATAATCCAAACCATGCCTCTAAGTTCCCAATCCTATTGAGATAACTTAGTTAAGTCGTACCCAATTTAAAGTATAACGGATATCACTTTTATCCTTTCGCGCCTTACTAAGATTGCCACGGTGCTTTGCTTTGGCAAACCCACACATGTACAATCGAAGTTTTGACGAGTACTTTTAATTTTGGAAGGCATCTAAAACTTAATATTTTTAGAGGGATTTATTGATCTCATGATTAGTTTGATAATTTAAAATATGTCCACTACATATAGTTGTATACATATCTACATATATGTGAAATACAATTATCAATCTTAAACATAAGATAAATCATGCATCAACATACATAATTAAACGTGACATGGTTATAGCCCCTACTAATGATTTTCTCAAGCCAATGAGAAAATCCTAAGAGTCAACCTAAGGTAACTTCACAAGCACCTTCCTTTGGCTCCAATTTGTGAATGGCCTCCTCATCCCGGCACGATGCTCCATCTTCATTGATCATCATCAATAAAATAAACTACACTATTTACAAGATATAGAATTCCTCGATTCACATTGAGGGGAACATAGGGGAGGGATTACATTTAGAATGAAATAGAGAAGGCACGACACGCAGGTCGTATTATAAATTACAAACATCCACAAATCCTATCTAATAGGTCAAAGGGCTATAACCACGCACCATGCTCAAACAACACATAGAGCATGCTTTAACATTTAATAAATTAAATTCTAAACATTTTAAATTTAATTCTAATTAAAACTGTAAAATAGAATTTTGAAAAATTATCGTACGCTCGGGAAATCACATGCCACGAATAAAAAAACGACTAAACCATGAACCATCATGATTCGAATCATCATAGACCATGGCTGGACCAATCATGGGCCTAGGGTTCGAAATCCGAGCCCATGGCCGAACCATGGCTCGGGTGCGGCGCCGCTATGGTTCCAAACCCTAGCCGCCAAGCACCATTTTGTTTTTCCATCGAGCCAACATGGTTCGAAACATCGGAATTCATGAGCCACAAGCCACGGTCCAACCATGCACGGTTCATGACGGTGGCGGCTCAACCATCTCGAGCCAAGGGTTCGAAAACCCTAGCCCTCATGTGGTGTACCCTCCAACACGTATGATTCCGAGACTCATGGTCTGAACCATTATCGAGCCAAAAGGTTCTAAAACCCTAGCAAAAGGGTGACGATGGTCGAGCCCATGCACGGCTACTAGGGTTCGAAACCCTGGCCGTCATGAGCTAGCCGTCACGAGCCAATGGGTTCTAAACCCTAATCAAGTTTCGACACTTCCATGCACAATTATTAGCCACAACGGCTAAACCATCTCGAGCCAAGGGTTCGAAAACCCTAGCCCTCATGTGGCTAGCCGTGTGTCATTTGTGATGGTGATGGCCGAAACCTTGTGAATTATGGTTCGATTTTTGCCAATTTATATCAAATATAATTTTACGATGATTTTCACAAATTCGATATTAACATATCATATATGTTCATACAGTTTTAAATAGCATGCAATATTAATCTAAATATGATTAAACTATTTAACCACATAAATCCGATATGAGCCTTGTACACGGCTCTGAACTGTAAGTAATCCTTAGAGCATACAACGCAGCGGAATAAAATTTTGGAATACTAAACCGCGGATCTATACTAAGGTTATCATATCGGATAAAGGATATACGAAGGTCTCACCCTTGTAGCGTGTTTGAGCAGATTCCACGGAGCAGCACCACGTCCAACGCCTCCTCCGAGTCACTAGCAAAACTTAACAAGTTTTGCCTCAACGGTATCCACACGATCAAATCGAGTGAAGGGATAGTTTAAGAACAAGTTGCTAGACAAGTTCTTAAACCGGAACAAGAAGCACACTCGATTCTAAATCGAAAGGATGGCACGAAATTTCCTTGAATTCTCTTCGGCTATCAAAATACCGAGAGCAAGCAAGGTGGTCGACCTTGTGCTTCTTTATGTTTAGGTTGAATGATATGAATTGTCTCCTAGGAATTAATCATAACCTTGTATTTATATTATAAGATTTAATTAAGGTTTAAGGCTTTCTTAAAGCCTCATGGGCCCAAACCCATGATTTAATTAAATCTTTATAATCTTTTAATTAAGACTCTTCTTAATTAATTAATTCATCCAATGAATTTAATTTTCCTTCTCGATTTAATCTTTTGTGCGACCCGATAGGATCTTGTAATGTTGGCAGTGACATAAAATCTTATTTTACGTTACAAGCAAGGAGCGGTGTCTAGCAACACATCAAGGCTACCCAAATTACAAGAATGTCAATGACTCGAAATAACCTTTAGAACTTGTGATAATATTAACCATGTAACTTAATCCCTTTGTCCTTTGTGTTTAGATTGAACACGAGTCATGGAATAGTCATACTCGTATATTCAATCTCTATTTCTTGATCCCCAAGTAGAACTAGAATAAACGAATAAGCTCGATATCTCATATCGACTCATTCGAGCATGGCCATGCATTTTAGTTCTCACTTGATCAAGGGCCAAACACATCTCCTCTTATATACGAGGGACAAATCCTATCTCGATCAGTCAACATCCCTCTACATAATTCGTAGTGTATCCAATAGTCGCCTTTATAGTTTACCCTGTTACGGGTAACGTTTGACAATATCAAGATACATAACTCCTTATGTTGGGATCTCTGATGATCACAAGTCGTAAGGATTACATACATTATTATCACTATGAGAATTGCATATGACAATCATATAACTATCCATGTTGCATTCTCATGGTGGGTCTGTCCAGTACATCGTTCTCTAACATGTACCCATGTGTTGATTTGATATCTCATATCAATGAACAGTTCATCAATCAACACGTATTAGTCTCTACGTATTATCATTATCCCTATTCATGATAATACTTGACTAGGGACATCTTTAAGAATAATACAATATTATTCTAAGGACATTAACATATATATTAATTCACATTGCACAGTTAAAAGAATAATATATAATAATGAATTGACATTCATAAAATCATATTACATTGTATGTCATAAACAATCAGCTAATGATATGTCATAAAATCGCCCTTCCTGCCAAAACCCCAAAATCGAACCAAACCCTCACGAAAATAGGGAATTAATTCGAACTAAACATCACAAAATGGCAGGGAATTACATGAGAAGCATGAAAAAGGGGTACGGAAGGTTACCCAAACGAAAATCGGAGGAAAACGCTCAAAATCGGAAAAACCCTAGAATTTGGGCCTCAACGCATTTCTGGAATACCCGAGCGCGATTCGCGACAAAACTTTGAATTACCGGTGTGGAAAGCTGCGCCTCGGAGAGACAAAGCTAGCGGCGGTACGAACGCGCCGGATGGTGGCCGGACGGCGGCGGGCGTGGCGCTTTTACGCGCGGGGGCTGGGGCGACGGGAAAAGGGCAGAACGCGGGGAGAGAGAGTGACGGGCTGGAGGAGAAAAGGCTTCCAATAATTAAAATCTCGGGTTCAACTGGTATTTATAGCAAAAATACCCCGAAATACTAATAGCCCCACAAATACATCATGATTCATTAAAAATCATCTGTTTTCAAAAACTCTCTCTCTAACTCCAAAAACCCCCTACCGGTGCCCACACAAAGCACCCCAGATCCCGAGACACATCAAAAACCCAACTCTTAGGTTTTACACCGTAATGAGAATACAATCTCAACCTCGGGATCCAACGATCCCAACTACCCAATTAAACGAGCCCAGAAGGCCCAACACCGCGATTAAACTCCAAATCGCCACGTAAAACAACTTTAGGGGTTATTAACACTCCGGGATTAACATCTATAATCCCTGGTCATCACATGGAGTGATGATTTTAATGCTTTGCCGCTAAATGTTGAAGCGATGGTGAAATTCCGCATGTCACATTTGAAGCGAGGTGCATTAAAATACACTCATGGCGATGTTTATTGGGATACGGGTTATGCATTACGGTTGCATGCATGGTGTAGCGATGTGAATACTTGTCGCTTCATGGCGTAGCGATGTGAATACTTGCCGCTGTCATACCGCAGCGATGAGAGAATATTTGCCGCTAATATGAAGCGAAGAACACGACCGCTGTCATATCTAAGCGAGGGATATTATTTTCCGCTGGTATTGTCGAAGCGAGGGGTATTTCCGCTGTCATGTAAACCGAGGGGTATTTCCGCTGTCATGATAAAATGAGGTGTAGTGGCGCCGCTTGACTACCACCGCGATGAAGAATATTTGCCGCTTAAGCGAGGGATATTATACCGCTAATATGGCGTAGCGATGAGCTTTCCGCTATCATATGATAGCGACGGAGGATATTTGCCGCTTAAGCGAGGGATATTATGCCGTTGGTATGCCGAAGCGAAGTAGCGAAGAGGGATATTTGCCGCTTAAGCGAGGGATATTATGCCGCTGGTATGTCGAAGCGAAGTAGCGAAGAGGGATATTTGCCGCTTCTTAGAGAGGGATATCATGACGCTATTCTATTGGCGATGGTTCATTCCGCCGGGTATTCTATTGGCGATGGTTCATTCCGCCGGGTATTCTATTGGCGATGGTTCATTTCGCCGGGTATTCTATTGGCGATGGTTCATTCCATCGGGTATTCTAAGGCGATGGTCTATGCGGCCAGATATCATATAGCGATGATACATTCCGCTACATCTATTGGCGATGATTCATACCGCCGGATATCTATAGCGATGTCTTATGTCGCTGACTTTATGGCGAGGGATCATGCCGCTGATTCTATAGTGATAGATTATACCGCTATGTGCGTAGCACTGGATTATGCCGCCTACGAGCGATGGATGCTGCTTGTGTACCGCTGGTGGACGATGGATACAGGTATTCCGCTATCTTGATAGCGATGAGGTATGGCATATTACTTTTGTTATCATTATTGTGAATATTATGTGTTGTTTTTATACCGTCATGTGTTTGACGACGGGATTATGAGTGTCGTGTATCGACAGGTACCGTCATAAGTTTGACGATGTTATTTGGGATGTCTATGTGGACGCGTGGCGTCGTCTTGGTGAATAATACATTCATGTTTATGAATTTGGTTGTATGGTTTGAGTGCCGATGGTGAGCACATGGTAGAGTCTGGGTCACTAATTGACGAGACCCTTTGCCGAGCAGGTTTACTCGATGGAGCTTTGGATGCATTGTACCGATGAGCGTACCGCATCATGCTATAGAGGTAAACATTTCGAGTAATGATATCCTTTGGGTATGCTCGCTGGATTGGCTAAGGCCAAGCGATTGGTGGTAAGAGTAGTCATTGATGAAACTACTCGCTTGTTGTTGTGATGTGTGTTAGGCATGGGCACACCCACCCTGAGGGTGTGGAATAAGTCTTAATGGATTAGGATTTCATCATAGTTGAGCAAGGACACCGGGTTGTCCATTGTGTTTGGTGTTCTAGAGATATATTGGGCGATGACCCACAACTCTAATGGTTTGTACGGTATGGTATACCGGGATTGAACGTGTGTCACGTTGATAGGTTGGTTGAGCCTATGGGGCCAACGAACCGTTAGCCAGGTATTGTTGCAGTACATTGGTGTGCTTGTGTTACTGCTCGTTGGATTCAAGCTGTGTGAATCGTATGGTGATACGATGAGGGTTATGATAGACTCTTGTAGTCTCTCTATTGCATGGTGATTGAGGTAGGGAATACCTCACGGGGACGTTTATAAGTCAAATGTTTTGGGTGACTTGTACCGGGACAACTCGATTTTGTTGGGAACACCAACGTGAGTGTCAACAAGTCTTCATTAGCTCTGGTTGAGCATCCTTGCATATGGCATGCAATGGGAGTCACAATGATTTGTGAAATATAGTTAGTGAGGTGACACTACTATATTGATTCTATCTCTTGGAGAGATTTGGATTGTGTTGTCATAGAGACAGCTGGTATTGGTTGAGGGTTGATTGTAAATCAACCGGGGTAAGCCCTACTAGTGTTGGACTATGTGATGGCTTCGTACTTCCGGTGAGACGTTCGAGGAGACGTCTCCGGGGAAATGCTCGGTTTTGGGGAGTACTATGATATTAGTACAGAGCATCTTTAGGATGAGTATATATGGAGTATACGGGTTTCAGATTGGTAATAGTTGCAGGGATGCACTATTCTGAATCAATCATCTTTTGTTGGTTCCAGGATATGTTATGATATATGTATATCCAGGTTTTCCGAACGGCAGTTCGAAGTTGGAGGGTCATGAGTTCATGACATTTTCCTTGTGAGGAAGGCTGTATTGTTTTATACCTATCGGTTGAATCTTTTGGGAGATTCGTTGTTTTGATTCGTGTGGTGTTGATATTGAAATCACACCCTTGGTTTTGTTGGTCAACCATCATTCTCCGTGGGGTGAGAATAATCAAGGTTTGACAGTTGGTTTTGGGACCTGAGTATGATTGGAGATACCCGAGTCTATTGCTTTGAGTATGCATGTTGAGTTGGTGCATGGGCATGTATGCCGTGTGTGTATACGAATGCCAACTTTATTTTGTTCCATGTTGAACGTCGGATTTATATGCTTTGATGTATGAATCTCCGGTGAGATTGTGGCACCCTGAGATTGGTAATCTCGATGGCACGATATATTCTGAGGAATAATCGTGAGGTCCAGTTGACTTCCCATGAGGAGGGATTGTCGTGTTTTGGGACCATGATAATTCTTGCTGGTTAATTCGATAGCTTCCCTGTTTTAGGATTGTTAAATCCCAGGATAGACGAGGGATGGCCAGGATTCGGATTTGTTTAGTGTCGTGGTTGACACGTGTGGCAGGGATGCAATTGTTTGTCTTGCATGACTTCTGTGGAACTTGAGACTTTGTGGAGTCTTGATGGTGTGTCGGGACAAGATATGATTTCTTGGAACACACCGGTGTAAACATCTTCTGAGATGTGCTTTGTGTGGATCGGTAACCATGGGTTGCCCGACCCGTGTTGCAAGCGGTGCAACTACTCCTTTGGAGGAGATGGGGGTGGAAAGCAGGAACCGGATTTCCTGTGAGTGTACTGTCGTATGCTAGTAGTCCTCATCATAACGATGCGTGTTAAGCATCGTGGGCAAGTGATGGAGATATCATGGGGAGATATCTATGTCAGAACCAAGGAAGATTTGGTTGATTTGCAGTCGTGGTAGACTTACTTCTGGGATGACACGCATCGAGGTATGTTATTATCCTTTGGATTTTGTGTTGGTTTCTCGCGGTTGTTAATTCGATTCTGATGTGGTCCAGAGTCGGGGTTGAGGTTTTGTTTGGTTGTGTAGTCCCAGTGTTTCATGAAGTACACCGGTGCAAATTTCGAGGATGAAATTTTATTAGTGGGGGATAATTGTGATGTCCGGAAATTACTGGTGTTAATCCCGGTGTAATAATAATCCTTAATGGATTTTAATTGTCGCAATTGTCTATTAATTGCGGTTTTGGGTCTCCCGAGGTTATTAGATCGGGCATTTGGGATCGTTGGATTCAAAGGTTGAGATTGCATTCTCATTCTGGTGGAAAACCTATGAGTTGGGTTTTTGGTGGGACTTGGAGTCCGGGGTGCTTTTGTTGGGGCTGGTATGGGGATTTGATGTTGGAGAGAGAGTTGTTGAAAACAGATGATTTTTAATAAATCATGATGTATTTGTGGGGGTATTGATATTTTGGGGCATTTTTGCTATATATACCAAATGGACTCGGGATTCCGTCATTCGGAATCCATTTCCTCTCCTCTCTCCCCTCTCCTGCGATAACCCATCCCCAAACCCTTTTCCCCTTCCTCCTTCATGGAAATCGATGGAGGCTCGATTTAGGAGCCGGATTCTTCAAAGAAAAGCTGGTAATCTCTTTCTCCTCTATTGTAGCTTTGCTTTGATTGTATTTTTGTTGGGTTTGGTTGAGTTTTGGGTTTAGTTTGGTTTGGGTGATTTTGGTGAAAATCATAAAAATCTTTTGGGTTTGTTTTATTTTGGGTTGAGCACCCTTGTTGGAGGTCCTTGTGTGTGGTTTTGTTGTGGTTGTTAGTTGGGAGGAGTTGGGGTATGGTTGGTGGAGGTTTCAAACTCTTAAAAATGGTGTTTTTTCGAATTACAGGTCGCGGCGATCGATCGCCCATTTTTGGCGATCGATCGCGCGCAAGCAGTAGGCTTTTCAGCAAGGTGGCGATCGATCGCTACTTTTGAGTGATCGATCGCCTCGCGCCAGTAAGGTCTGGCGATCGATCGCTATATCGAGCGATAGATCGCCAAGGGGCTAGCGATCGATCGCCCGGTATAGCGATCGATCGCCAGCATGGATTTTGTGGTTTTCTTGGCTTTTTCGTGGGATTTTGGATTTGCGACTTAAATGGTCGGCTTCCGGGGCAATGTTCACATTCCAATGGGAATGCTAAGATTTTAAAATGGGTTGGTTGGAGCCAAGTTATTTAAACGGAATTCTCGGTTGAGTTTTTGGTCTATCTTTTAAACTTTTTAAGGGAATATTTTGGGTATTATGCATGCTTAGCCGGATGGATTGACGATGGGTTTTGAGGTTTGCTAACGTGCGTGGGCACGTGAATGCATGCTTTTGCTTGATTTTGAGCTGTTTATGTGTTTTAGCATCTATTTCTCGAGGCATGGAACTCAAGCAAGGTTTTGGCTTGGACTACGGAAACTTAAGGTACGTATGACGTACGAGCATAGCCAATTATAATGTTGCAACTGTAAAATGCATGGTATGTGATAATTGCATTATATGGACATTGAAATACATGGTAGGTGGTAATTACATCGAATAGGCATTGAGATGTATGGTACATGATACTTGCTATAAATGGATAGCGATATGTATGGTAAATGGTATTTGCGTCAAAGGGTTATACATTGGGAACTATACGGTGCCGCTATTGAGCGAGCAATGATTTGGGATGCTGTCGCCGTTGAGCGACCATCGGTGATGACGCCGCCATTGTTGAGCGTGCGCGGGGTTTAGAATGCCGCTATTGTGGAGCGAGCAATGAAATAGGAACATGGAATCATTGGTTAGATGCATGTGAGATCTATGGTCTTTTATATAATGATTTTACCATATTGATTATGGAACTGGCATAACAGAACGGCATTAGTTAATCTATGTGGCGATTAACTGGCTTTGGGAATTTGATGAGTTTGGTTATTTTGAGAACATGGACAATACAGGGGATCTCGGATGAGGGTGTTACCATCCAGGGAGTATCATTTAAATTATGGCATTTACATTCTGTAAATTTTGAATTGCAATGTTATGATTATTGGATTGCTGGTATTGGTATGCTCACCCCGTGTGGGGGCTGTCTCTGTTGGGATAGGTGTTACAGGTGTAGCAGCAGCTTTGGAGTTACGCTCGGGCTGTTGATTAGAGGTACTTTCCGGATCGAGGTACCAGAGCTGGTTGCATAAGTGCATAGATCCAGAGTTGAGATCGAGTTGTGCTTTTGAGGTGCTTCCAGGATTGAAGTACCAGTAACGGTATCCGGTAGGGTATTTTATACATTAGATACACGCTTATTCATTGGGTGCTCTCATGTGAGTACATTTTACGTGTATATGAAATGTATAAATGGGCTAAGACTATTCTCTGTTCATTTATGGTTTGCATGCAATTAAATATGGAATTGCTAAATGAACTGAGAGCACATTAGTGTATTTTGAGTGTGCAAGTCATATATGAAATCTTGGTTGGAGGATTTGAATATTATGTGGATTGAATGCAAGAAATTTTCGGGATAGCTAATATGGTGTAGCACTTGCATATGGCTTTTCCCCATGATAGTATGATTATATGCACTAATGGTATGGATTAATACACTAATAATGGGTTAAGGGCACTGGGGTCCTTACAGATCAAGTAAGACTAAAATGCATGACCATGCTCGAATGAGTCAATATGTGATATCGAGCTTATTCATTTATTCTAGTTCTACTTGGGGATCAAGAAATAAAAGATTGAATATACGAGTATGACTATTCCATGACTCGTGCTCAATCTAAACACATTGGACAAAGGGATTGAGTTACATGGTTAATTTTATCGCAGTCCGTAGGTTATGTCGAGTCAATGACATTCTTGTAATTTGGGTAGCCTTGATGTGTTGCTAGATACCGCTCATTGCTTGTGACATAAAATTAGATTTTATGTCACTGCCAACATTGCAAGATCCTATCGGGTCACACAAAAGATTAAATCGATAAAGGGAGATAAAATTCATTGGATGAATTAATTTAATTAAGAAGAGTCTTAATTATATATTATATATATATATGTGGATTTAATTAAATGTTGGTTATGGGCCAAATGGATTTTTGAAAGCCTTTAATTAATCCATGTATTAGATATATAATACTTCTTAAGGTTTGAGTTGAGGGAAGAGACAACACAATTCGTATAACCTAAATCATCACCACCACCACCGCCCATTTCGAAGCTCTCGGCCACCGCCGCCTTGATCTTCACGGCCGGTTTCGCCCAGTGATTGTAACCGTGTGGTTTTGATTCGTTGAAGATCAAGTCTAGCAACTTGTTCTTCAACAACCCTTTTCGATTTGATCGTGTGGATACCGTAGAGACAAAGGTGCAAATCTTTGTTCGTGACTCGTGGTGTTGGAACGAGGAATCTGCTTCAAACACGCTTCAAGGGTATGATTCTATTCAATCTCGATATGATAACTTTGTATAGGTCCTTGGTAGGAATCCACTGTTTTTTTGTTTTCCGCTTCATATTGCTTGATCGGATTCCTAACACATCAAGACTAGTGGTGAATCCCCAACGACAATAATAGGTCTCTGACATCATCACTACATACCCAAAATAACAACTTTATGACCCACATGTGATCAGTCATTAAATCAAAGTACACAAACTATCTATCAAGACCTCAATGACCGCCTCGGGTCATGAGGAGTAATGGTGCACAACTATGACTAGAAATTCTATACTCGAGAAGTGGTAACCACTTATAGAATTCCGAGTAGGGTCGTTCAGTGAACTCATTCATGATGAGCACCTATTCATGTGTGCTGACTTCTCCAATCCAACACCGATGAAACACGCCGCACTACACTAGACACATCATGAATACCAGTCTCTAACGAGCATATATCGATATCCCATTCTCGAAGGCTCATCGACCAGGAACTTGTAGAAATCGCAGTCAAAAATGTATTTCATGGTCACCATCATATGTGTAAACCACATTCTATGGACTATAGCAATCTCAAGGACTTCATCAATACATCAAGATGCATGGGTAAACAGATGAAGAAGTGCCATATATATTAATATTCAAACAAAGATTGGTCATAATAAGATTATAAGTATAATCAATCAAAATTTACTTAATCGCATATGACAATAATATCTTTCACTTTCGCAAAGCCAACTACTCATGTGTCTCAAGACCATCTTCCCAAGATGTCTGACAGACACCAATCGTTGTAAAGGCTTTGTCAGTGGATTCACTATATTTTTCTGTTGAAGCGATTCTCTCGATAATAATGCCGCGTCTACCATCTCTCTCATTAGATGATATTTTCTCAATATATGTTTGGATACTGGTGAGATATTGGCTATTCATAATAGCCCAATTGTTGTCACAATACATAGGAACTGTGTCAACCGCGCTAGAAAATTACACCCAACTCTTGGATGAAATTTCATATCCAAATTGACTCTTTGCAGCAATGTATTCAGCTTCAGTGGTGGAATCCGATGTGGTGTCTTGCTTGGAACGTTTCCAAGAGACAACATCATCATTAAGCTTAAATATAAATCCGAACATCGATTGGTATCATCTACATCCGACTGAAAAACCAGCATCAGCTTAGCCTTCAACTTTTATTCTCCACTACAGATCCAAAAACTATGAACATAAGTACTTGAGGATTATTTTCACACTTTTCCAATGACTTCACCGGGATCTGTCTGATGTCTGCTCATTACTCTAAGAACATACATCCCAAGTACATAACATAGCATACATTATGCTATTAAAAGTCGAAACATAAGGTACCAATGTCATCTTTTCTCCCTCCTCGTCAATCTTAAGACTCATTGACTCGAGAGATGAATACTATGACATATTGGGAAGTAACTCCTTTTTCGACTATTCCATGATAAATTCTTTTAGCAGAGTGTTTATGTAAGGCCTCGGCTACTTTAAGTATGGTTTTTTAAGTGCAATAAGAGAACTAAGCATACATAAATCAGAGTAAGAGTTCATGTTGATGTCCTAAGCTTAAGGGTTACAGTGCCAAAAAGTTTCCAAAAAGGAATTAATTACAATCCCATCAAAATGAATGTAAGTCTATAGATTTACTCTACCCTGTGTATAAACTATACAAAAATTTCCTGTCTTGCTATCCCGGTAGCACTCCTCGCAGCTCAAAACATCAACCCTGACCCTAGTACTCCATGCCAAAATGCACCTACAAGGACAACCCCCAAACCATAAACATATAATAATCCATATTCGACACAATATGATTATAAAGCATAAATGCATAAACCATAAATACAAAGCACTTACTGTATTTTAAATCAGCGGCATGATCCCTCGCTATAGAGTCAGCGGCATAAACATCGCTATATATATACGGCGGTATGAACCATCGCCTAAGAACTAGCGGAATGAACCATCGCTTTATGAATACACGGCGGCATGAATCATCGCCAATAGAATAGCGGAATGAACCATTGCTATATATACCCCGGCGGCATAAACCATCGCCAATAGAATAGAGGAATGAACCATCGCTAATATATCCGGCGACATAAACCATCGCCAATAGAATAGCGGAATGAACCATCGCTATATATACCCGGCGGCATGAACCATCGCCAATAGAATAGCGGAATGAACATCGCTATATATACCCTACGTCATAAACCATCGCCAATAGAATAACGAAAATGAACCATTCATTATATATACCCGCGGCATAAACCATCGCCAATAGAATAGCGGAATGAACCATCGCTATATATGCCCTGCAGGATAAAACCATCGCCAATAGAATAGCGGAATGAACCATCGCTATATATACCCGGCGGCATAAACCATCGCCAATAGAATAGCCAATCCCTAGCCTTGTTATAGTAGTGTATTTTAATGCACCTAGCTTGTCATGACCGATGCACTAATACCCCTCGATTCGACATATCAGCGGCATTGAATAACCTCGCTCATAAATGTGACATGCAGCATCCACCCTCACTTCAACATTTTAGCGGCAAATATTCTTTCCTCGCTACGATATGATAGCTGAAAGTATTCTATCATCGCTTCAAATGACAGCGGCAAAGCATTTAAAATCATCACTCGTCTATAACAACGACTCATGGGAGATGTACCAAGTATCCAATCTTATACCTACAACCACAATGCATATTCCATATCCCAATATACATCGTTAAGAGTGTATTTTAATGCACCTCGCTTCAAATGTGACATGCGAAATTTACCATCGCTTCAATATTTAGCGGCAAAGCATTAAAAATCATCACTCGAATATATATGCAACCACAATGCATAATCCATATCCCAATATACACTCGCTATGAGTGTATTTTAATGCACCTCGCTTCAATGTGACATGCGGAATTTACCATCCGCTTCAACATTTAGCGGCAAAGCATAAAAATCATCACTCGAATATATATGCAACCACAATGCATAATCCATATCCCAATATACATCGCTATGAGTGTATTTTAATGCACCTCGCTTCAATGTGACATGCAGAATTTACCATCGCTTCAACATTTAGCGGCATAGCATTAAAATCATCACTCGAATATGTATATGCAACCACAATGCATAATCCATATCCCCATATGCCCCTGCAACCACCATGGTTAGCAACAACATATTCCAATTATGAACGCATATCATAAACGCACATAAGCAACATAGTTGTGTCACACAACACTAACTACTATCATGCATAAGTATGTGCTACCCATTTCCATCAACATGTTCCTAGGCCCTCAACAGCCCCAAAGAGCAAACCACTGCTCTGATACCACTAATGTAAGGACCCCCGTGCCCTTAACCCATTATTAGCGTATTAACCCTGCAATTAGTGCATACAATTATGTTATCAGGGGAAAAGATTACATGCAACCATGGCATAAATACCATCTATAAAATTTCTTGCATCCTTTCATTAATATTAAGATTTTCCGAACCAAGTCCATTTAAATATCATGCACCCTTGTAATACACTAACACATTCTCAATTCATTTTGCAATTCCTAAATAATTGCATGCATCACATAAATGAAAATAGAAAGGCCCTTGCCTTTTTATACAAACCATATACACATAATAGTGCTCACATACAAGCATCAAATAAGTATATGTGTATCAAATGTATAAAACACTGTGCTCAATACCGTCACTGGTACTTTGATCCTGGAAGCACCACCAATCCATAGCTCGAGCTCAACTCCAAAGCCATCGATGTACCTAATCACCTCCCCCAACAGAGATAGCCCCCCACACGAGGTGAGCATACCAATATCCCAAATCCAATAAGCACAATATTACAATTCATAATTACACAATGTAAAGGCTATGAATATTAAAAGACACTCCCTGGATGGCATCATTCAAGGTATGTGGTCCCCAGATTCAATCTTTGTTACAACTTCCTTTCCTAGCTCCCTTTGACATTCATTTTGTAGTTTACGCACCGTTCTCTTTATCATCGGAGACGTTCTTCTATCAATGATTTCTAGGGATATTCTTGTTGTCGTCATGTCAAGATAACTAAACCCGTGACTTCCAGTTTCTCAAAAACAGCATCGGTTTACTGTGAGTTTATGAATATAGTTAGCGAACTCTTCAA